>CM075500.1:1325000-1892500 GCA_037950675.1 Hypophthalmichthys molitrix
AACTGAACTGACTTGAGCTGAATAATGACACTAGGCAGAATTTGCTTCTGTTATTTTCCTGGTTATGAAGCTGCTTTGAAACAATCTGTACTTTTTATAAAGCACTCTATAAATAAAAGTTGACTTGACATTTATTCATACCTCTAGCAGCATGTTCCTTATACGATGAATATTCATTTTTGCAGGCCCTCTTCTTGTCAACACCAAGGACGTTATTTTCGGGAAGTACTGGTCTAGTTTTGCCATAAACATGGCCTCCAGGTTAACAGTAGTGATCCTTGTGAACTCTTCGTTTATCTACAGAAAACAAAGCAAAAATAAAAAAGACACAATTTGTTAATGTAGAAAATTGACTTTAATATAGCTCATACTGTAAACAATATTATTAAAAAAATATTCACCTGATCTGCACAGAAAAGAGCAGGCCATCTGTCTTTTAACTCATTGACTGATGGTGCGTGACTGACAACTTCCTGCCTGCGAATGGAGAATGTCTTTGCCATCTTCTCACTGATGATCTGATAATTGTTCCTCATCTTTACTTCATTAAGGAGCTCCAACCGTTCAAGCTCCAAGCTTTCCTCGGTTTCTCCTTGTGGGTGAGGGGGCAAAAAATTCACCTCTGCCTTTCTTGGCTTTTTGATATTCTTCGCTGGTGCTTTTTCATGTGCTCGCTTCTTTTTGAGAGAGTTCACATCGAGCTCAGGGCACCCAAGATTTCTCAGTTTCGATCTATAGTTGCCCATTTTATACTTTAGTCTTTGTCGCCATCCGTAACATCCATTATATGAGCCCGGTTCTTTAAGGCAAGGATGTTTCTGAATCAGTGCCTCGGCGACATCAGACAACTGTGCGCTTGTTGGATAGGCCACATACTGAAAGATGCTTTCGGCCAGTTTCTCCAGGATGTCTGGAAGGATTGAGGTGAAGTTGAGTTGAAATCCATCCTTCTTGAATGCTTCATTTCCTGAAGCAAGCACAAGCTCTGTATCATAGGCAAAGCGAGGTACTGGGAACACAGTAGGCCATCGCTGTGAACGTTGAGTCTTGTGTTCAGGTGACGAAAGAATTGATGTATCCAGTGATCCAGGAGAGGAACTGCTGTTTGAAGGAAGGATGGAGGTCACTGAAGTATAGACCGAGGATGCTGAGGTCTGGATGGAGGTCTTTGATGCACTTTTAATGGAATTATCCACATTGGTAAAAGTCAGTGTAAGTGTAGGAGGTTCAACGATGTGAATCACCTTAATTGTGTCTTTGTCCTTGATTTCACTTGTTGAGGTAAGAGAGAAATATTCCTCTCCGAAATCAGGATCCTTATAATGCAAAGTAAAGTTCCCAGCAAGGCCAAATGTCTTTCTCACAATATACTCAAGTTCATTTACACTGCCAGGGATTCCATGAGGCAAGTCCAGTTTGCGAATGTCATGGTCCTGAAGAATGATACGAAGTTTGGCCGGATGAGACACTGGGGCATCTATAAGAAAAACCACATCACTTGAGTTTGAGTTACAGCACAATACGTCCAGACACATCCCTTATACATTCAATATCAGAGGGGTTGTGCAGAACTGTCGTCAGACCTATTCAAACCAGCAACATTCCAGGATTTTTCTCCATATAGTGGACTTCACTGGGGCTCAACAGGTTGAAGGTCCAAATGTCAGTTTCAGTGCAGCTTCAAAGAGCTCTACATGATCCCAGACGAGGACTAAGGATCTTATCTAGCGAAACCATCAGTCATTTTCTAAAAAAAAAAAGATAAATAAAAATTATATACTTTTTAACCACAAATGATTGTCTTGCACTGCTCTGAGATGTGCCACACAAGTAATCACGTTGGAAAGGTCACGCATGATATAGGCGGAAGTACACATCCAGTATCTCCAAAGCAAACGTGCAAAGACTAAGTCAAACGGCCTTTACAAAAAAAGGTAAAACAATGTTGTCGAACAATTTTGAAGTTAGAGGAGAAAATGAGATGGAGTTTTCCACGGTACTTCTGCCTACGTCGCGCGTGACCTTTCAACGTGATTACGTAATGCATGGAGCATCACAGAGCAGTGCAAGATGAGCATTTGAATTTGAAAAAGACTCTTATTCCTCGTCTGGGATCGTATAAAGCCCTTTGAAGCTGCACTGAAACTGACATTTGGACCTTCAACCCGTTGAACCCCAGTGAAGTCCACTATATGGAGAAAAACCCTGGAACATTTTCCTCAAAAACCTTCATTTCTTTTCCACTGAAGAAAGACAGACATAAACATCTCGGATGACATGGGGGTGAGTAAATTATCAGGAAATTTTAATTCTAAAGTGAACTAATCCTTTAAGATGAGCAGGCACAAGTGTTCAAAAGCACTGCATACACTACAAATGTTTTTTATTTAAATTCATATATACACAGATATATTATTTCATGAATGTTAAGCACTCAAATTACATGAGTGGCAAATTTAAATGGAAGTTTAAATTCATTCCGTTTACTTTATCACATCACTCACACCAGTAATCGAGTGTGTAGATAGTGCACACACATTTCTGCAAAGTTTATTTTTTATACAACCTGATATGTTCATGGAAAGTTGCATATGCACATTTCAGTTCCCATTTTCTGTGTAAGCAACATTTGTACATCAGGCCCTCTTTATCACCTTTGTTCGATTAAGTAGAAACTACACTAATGCAAAACTAAGAGCCTATTTGCTTATAAGCTCGTAGTCTGACAAAAAATATTTAGGACATTAAATGGCAAATGCCAAGAGGAGGGAAGCCTTTTGGGCAGCTTTCATGTTTTAAATAAAAATAAATAAATAAAAAAAAAAGTTTTTTAATGTAATTAAGGCCCCGTCCACACGGAGACGCGTTTTTGTGAATCCGCACAAATTTTGTATTGGGTAGGCGTTTCATCCACACGGTTCCGACGTTTTCAGAAGGTGAAACCGCTATTTTCTATAGAGTGGATAAATCTGAAAACGCCGTCTTTGCATTTTCGTGTGGACAGCCTATCCGTATATTTTGTGAAACGATGTCATCACCCCACGTCGACCTTAGTCAGACGCCGCTAACAGCACAAAACAGCAACAACAACAACAATAGCAGACTCTAGATGCTTGTGTTCATGCTGCAGAAGCTACTGAGCCAAAATAAAGCGTTATTTCTAAGCTTTACTAAAGTTTGTATACAGCGCGCAAGGTTTATGCGCACGCTCCAAGTCTTATTCGCTGTTTTAAGTGTATCTCTGTGGCAGAATTACAGCGCCACATACTGGTCTGGCAAGTATACTACATCGTTTTGAGTCGTTTCAGTGGTTTCATGTGGACGCACATATTTCTTGAGACGAGGAAAAAAAAAAAAGATCGGATAGGGTAAGCTCCGGCTTTGTGTGGACGTAGCCTAAAACTACAAAGAACGAGAAATACCTGTGGCTTAAAGTAACATGGTCTTTATAAAAAAAAAAAAAAGCCATGACAAAAATCTATGACAACATCTCACCGTCGCTGAAGCTCATATTTACAACTACTACTCGCATTACTTTACTGACAGGCAGAGTCAACAAGAGCCTCATCTCAACTCGCAGTGAGAATCAGCATGGTCAGGGTTCAAAAGCCGCTCCAGGCCTCTGGCAAAGGAAGACACTAATATTGCCCAAATATATTCAGCATAGGGCTGTGCGACATGGACAAAAATGCGCTATCATGATCTTTGATAAATATCGCGATTTAGATTTTTAGCACAATTTTGAAGCTATTTCCTTACATATCTGTATGAATAATTTTTTGGAAACCAGCTTAATTGACGATATTTGTGGGCGCCACATCTTTGCATAAATTACACGTGATGTTATAGCTTTATGCCTTTTTGAACTGTTTTCGTATGTAGTGCAATTCGCAAATGGCTGTATTATCGTGTCCTGTGTCTTTTTCAGCTACTGTGACCACATGGCGCTCAAGGTAAGAGAAGTTCAACTTTTAAATTGTCTGTAGACCTGTGTCTTGTGTTTCTAACCGCAAAAACATCTTCTGTGTGAATGGCCGCTACTCCGTTTTGCCGCAATGATAATTTGGCAGATCTTGCAAATATGATACATCTATCTGTCCTGTATCCAAAATATTACCAAATCATGGATGTTGATTTTGAGGCAAAGTCCTTATCCTGCCCTGAATTCACCTTCCCCGTTTCTGTGCTCTCTTCCAGTAAGCCCGCTGTGCTCTGTTCTCACGCTAGATTTAAGCACCCCGTGTTCAGATTGCACACTGAGGGCCGGTTCACAGAGAACACGTTTGCGTTGTTAAAAATGCAAGATGCAGGTCAGTAGAGTGACACTTGAGAGGCGTTTCTTTAAAAACTGAACTTCTTTTAACTTGAGTGCAGTTGACGCAGTGAACGCAGTTCTGCGCTTCAGTGTTTATGTGCAAACGCTGGCTCAGTATTGGCCGGCTCCTGCGTCAGCATCACACACATGCGTCGTGCTGATCACATGATCAGCCTCGGCCAATACTGAGCTGGCATTCCGACATAAACACTGTGTTCGCTGTGTCAACTGCGTACGAGTCTGACAGGGTAGAGAAGAATTTGTTGAATAAAGTCGTTATTTTTGCTTTGTTTTTTTGTGCACAAAAAGTATTCTCGTCTCTTCATAACATTAAGGTTGAACCACTGCAGTCACATGACTGTTTTAACAATGTCTTTAGTACCTTTCTGGACCTTGAATGATGGTAATTACGTTGCTCTCTATGAGGGATTAAAAAAAAACTTCAGAAATATCTTAATTTGTGTTCTGAAGATGAACGAAGGTCTTATGGGTGTGGAACGACATGAGGGTGAGTAATTAATGACAGAATTTTAATTTTTGGGTGAACTAACCTTTTAAGCATGTGCTGAAGAATCGATACTGAAGCAGCTGTATCAATACTGGAGTATGTGACGATACACTGTCATACTGATATATCGAACACAGCCTGTGTGACTTTATTATAATCATTCATCTGTGTAAAGGTCAGCATTTTAATAAAGATCAAATAACCAACCTGTTTGTTGCTCAGTATCTTCATGTTTAACTCCGAATGCTTCTTCAATCCCCATGTCTTCACTCTCCTCTTTAATAAACGACATCTTCAAGAATGTCACGTGGATCTCAGCTGAAGCAGGAGTTTTCCTGTTTGGACAAAGTCATGTTTAAGTGCATTAAAAAATATATCCCTAAAAATTCAAGGTATAGCCTAAGTGCAAAATGGATTTTTAAACATATTTACAACACATTATATATAGTTAAACAATAACCTACCACATGTGAGAGAGTGCAATATTAGTAATGCTCAATCATCACTTAATTAATCATCTCATTAACACTACTCAGTGTTCATCTGTGTGCACACTACAGAGTGTTCAAATGAAAGTGGTGTTGATTCCACTAGTCACTAACTGAATAAGTGCAGTGTCTAAAAAAATAAGTACTTGTAGCTAAAAAATGTGTAATAGTAGCATGAAAATAGCAAGTTATAAAAGCACCTGGAGTGGTGAATGCATCTTTAAAACATTTTGTCTTTTAATAAGATTTCCACACTAATAGGTAAGAATGAACATGGCGTCCTCCATGATTACTATTCCAACAACAAACTACTTGAACGTGTAATCACGACTTCAGATGTTGAAAGCAGAGCATTTCTGACAGCACTGACTCTTTTAGACCGATGCTTCAGTGTCTCTAACTTTCCTGACTAGCCAAAACACTTAAACTAGACTTCAAATTAATACAAGAGCAACAGAGAATATGAATTATACAAACTTAGTAACATACGAATTATATTTAGTATTTAAGGATTTGTAGATTTAACAGATTCCACTTTCATGAAAACACTAGCATTTGGTTTATAAACGATGCAATTCATGTTTGTGTCGCTCTGCGCGTGCGGTGATTCGATCGACTCGAAACAGTGAATCATTTAGAAACTGCGAAGCAACTGATTCAATTGACTCGGAGTTTGGAAAAGCTCCGTTTCTCCATCACAACATACCAGAGACCGAATTCGTGTTTACCATAAACTGATTCACTATATAGTGCGCGAAATGAGACGCAGCATTTCTGTTACTGAGGTGTGGATGTGCTTTACTCACATAAACAACGCTCATTAATGTTAGATAAAGCATTACGACGTTTTATTCATTAACAACTAATTTATTTACATATATTGCAAAAGCTATTAAATAGACTTTGTATCGATTTAAACACTTAAAACGCATGCAAACACAAACCTTTCTTCAGCCAAATCACAGATTGAGGAGCGCGGCGCATGCTTATGATGTCATATCACCGCGCCATAATAAAAGTCTCGTTCACACGTTAAACTCACAAAGTGCATTAAAATTACATACACAAAAAGCACATACATACATTTATTAAATGAAACGAGTTCATTTCATTCAAATATTACTGAAAGTTTACTGCACTTAATAGAAAAAAGTTATGGGAACTCAACTTACGTTAAGCAGAACTCAAACTGAATCAGTTACAGCAGATTTTTGCTCCAGCATGCTCGCTTCTTCTTTGTTTTTTAACGACGGCAGGCAACCAGTGTAATAGGAGCATTACTGCCACCTTCTGCTCAGGAGTGTTTTATATTATATTTTGTCTCCCTGATAAAATATAATAAATATTTACTATTTATTTCACTTGACAATTTTATTAAAACCTTAAAGATTTAATTCGATAACACATTACGTTTTGGTTCACAAATTATTTAAGGCAAAAACTTTGAAAAAAGAGGATTTTATTTTAGAAATAAGTCCTGCTTTTCATTCAATGTGGGAAGAAACTAGTGTCTGCTACTTTTTCACTGGTTATTGATTATGGGGATGTAGTGTATCAGCTCCCTCTTACCTTCTCGCCTCTGGATGATTTGTACCATGGTGCTTTGAGATTTATAACTGACTGTAAATTTGTGAGTTTGAATCAAAACAGGATTAATTTACAATAGCCTACAGATTTAAAAGACTGTTTTTTAACTGATAAACACCAGAAAAGAAGAAAAGACATGACATCAGGTGGTTTGTATAGTGGAAATCTCTGAACACGTCTAGTGTATGTAATTGGAAATATCCCTTATCAGAAAATCTCTGTCTTTAACATACATTTGGGTTCAGAATCTTGATTATATGAACATCAGAATAAAAACACATCCTGATGGAAATGGTGGCAAGTATACAGTGTGTCTGTACAGTATTCAGTATAGTGAACTTTCATGCATACTAGAGAAAAGCAGATGCCAGATGACCATTGAATGTTTACTGAATGCATAATTTGTCATTTTTGTCATAGAGCCATATATTATTGTCTCCTCCAGCTAAATCAGATCATCATATTCAAAAGACAGTCACTGGGCGCCATCTACTGGTGTAATTATATAATTTACAGGTTTTAGGTGACTTGTATGTATTTACATTTTCAGTATGAACGTACTTTATTGGCATGATATTGCAAAACCATTAATGCATACAATAAAAACAGTGACAAGAAAAAAGTAATAGTAATAAAATAATGATAAAAACATAAATATAGCTCAATTATCACTGTCCAAGGCCCAGTGACTCTTGTGGTGATCTGACTGAAATGTATCTTTTTTTATGGTACACTGGAAAACAATGGTAAGTATTTCATAGGTTTTAAAAGCATTTATAGGCAAAAACATTCAATAAATACAGAGTGAACATTTACAGTGTTGACTCTGGATGATTTACTGTTGGCACGACACAGGACTCATGGTAGTGTTGTCCAAAAGTCTCGAGCTCACTGTGTGTCAAATGCATCACACCGACCTGCTGCCAACATTGAGTACCTTTCCACTGGTGGAGACTCGATTCTGTGGCTGATGGTCCTGGTGCTGGACGTCCTGAAGCCGTCTTCACTGAGGTTGAGTCTCTCTCCTTGAAGTTCTTCATGATCTGATAAATGTTTATTTCAGGTGCAATAATCTTTGCAGCAATTTCCTTGCATATGAGGCTATTTTGATGGAAAGTGATGATGGCTACATGTCTTTCTTAGGAGGGAACCATTGCTAACACAAGAACACAATGATTGAAAGCACTCCTTTTCCTCCTTTTAGCAATAACTATGCTCTAATAATCCAGTCAGAATGAGAGAGGGATTTTAACTAGTACTTGTTCACACTTTTCCCATGTGCTGATGATATGATTATTGAAATGATGTCAATTGTTCATTTTGTTCCACAGCCAAAACATTTTTTTGTGATAAGTTAATTCTTAAAGCTTTTTGCACTTATTTAAATTGTGTCTGATCTCTCTGCACAATAATCTAGAAACAACATGAACCAACACCACAACTGAAGCAGAAAACTTTGTGGAAAAAAAATTATCTGGACAAATTTATGTCACTACCAATACTTTTGGCCACGAATGTAATAATAGGCTAAAACCACTGTTACTGATACAGATGTCAGTTTAATTTGTTTTAAAAATGTAGATTTGACATGCTTAAGCCTACTCAAGCCCCGATCTGTACAAGTTGGGGGCGTGTCAGTGAGAAACATGGTGAAATACCACAATACTTGTGCGTATTTAGCAGTGAAATTCTCAGGCTTTTATTTACAAACAAAGTGAGCTAATTTCCAGCAAAAAATATGATAGCATTATAATGTAACAATATAATATGTAACGATAAAGTTTACAATGGCTTCATAAATTAATTAAAAACATAAAAAAAGTAAAATAGAACTAATACACATTCTTTGCTTTTCATTTTCTAGAAGTAGAAGTGTTGTATTTTTGTTAATTAAGTGAAGGTACAGCGCCATCTTACTCCGACGAAAGTGACTTGAACGCACCTGCCGTCCTAAACACGACTTCCCACCTCATAAATACGAACTTCCCAGAAGGACTTGAATGCACATTTGCCCGATTTAAACACATCCACATGATCAGAAACTCCACCCTCTTACAACACTTGCCAGGAAGAGACTGACTTGTTATTTCTCCTTTCTGTCATACTAACTTCATCTCGACATAAAAGCATAAAAGAATCGGTTATCAATGAAGATCAAAGAGAAAAACTTTCAAGAAGGATTTTTGAGAAGTTTGTTTCTGAACAGACAGCAGATCTTTGTGGTTATTCATTTTTGAAACCATCATTCAGTGAAAGTAAAGTTTAGACTGCAGGAGCTCAAACAGTGGAAATGGCTTCACTATCTGAAGATGATCTTTCTTGTCCCGTGTGTCATCAAATCTTCAGTGTTCCTGTTCTTCTGTCATGTAGTCACAGTGTCTGTAAAGAGTGTCTTCAACAGTTCTGGAGAACCAGGGAAACTCGGGAGTGTCCTGTCTGCAGGAGAAGATCCTCAAAAGAAGAACCTCCAGTTAGTCTCGCATTAAAGAACTTGTGTGAGTCGTTCCTGAAGGACAGAAATGAGAGGCGTTCATCAGGATCTGAGGAGATCTGCAGTTTACACAGTGAGAAACTCCAACTCTTCTGTCTGGAGGACAAACAGCCTGTGTGTTTAGTGTGCAGAGATTCAAAACAACACGACAATCATAAATTCAGACCCATCAGTGAAGTGGTTTCATCATATAAGGTAAGACGGATAAACACTTGTTTAAGCTTATGTATTACATATATGATCATATTACAGAAATCTCTGGTGTCTTATAGATTTTCACTTTAAATTCTAGGAGGATCTCAATACAACACTGAAGTCCTTACAAGAGAAACTTAAACACAATGAAAACATTAAAGGAGAGTTTGAGAAAACAGTTCAACACATCAAGGTGAGGATTGATTCTTTTGATATATTCAAGAGTTTGTTTAGAAGAGCTGAACTGATTTGTGTGATATAATTACATGTTCCTTTATTGACTGGAACACACACACACACACACACACACACACACACACACATACAGTCGTTCGTGTATATCGATGATCAAGTGTGTACACCTCTGTCAGCTGGTTATTCAGCAGTGGGCGGGAATAATGTGTCAGTCCTAATCCCATTGGCCAGCACTCACCTTCTGTGTTTTCATTTGGCCGAACACAGACAAAGTGATTAATATTCATGAGCTCTAAACTGAACTGCTGACATTATGAATCTACCTGAGGATGTGATTGATAATGTGAACTTTCACCCTACAGACACAGAACATCTACTACTACAGTACTAGTGCTTCAGAAATTAAAGTTGTAGTGAACTAACCCACATTTACTCACTCACTCTTCATGCTGCTCCAGAATCAGTTCCTCTTTGAGATGATTGAAGTGAATGTGATCTGATTTCAGTCTCAAGCTGAGCACACAGAGCGTCAGATTAAACAGCAGTTTGAGAAGCTTCATCAGTTTCTCAGAGATGAAGAAGCAGCTACAATCACTGCACTGAGGGAGGAAGAGGAGCAGAAGAAGCAGATGATGAAGGAGAAGCTGGAGGAGATGAACAGACACATCTCAGCTCTTGCACACACAATCAAAGACATGGAGGAGATGATGAAAGCCAGTGACGTCTGCTTTCTGAAGGTCTGATTTCAGATCATTGGTTGATCATTGGTTCATTGATTGAGTTCTTGATGATAAATGGTGTGTTTGTTCTGCAGGAGTTTCCAGTCTCAATGGAAAGGTGAGTGATCTGCTCCTGTCTCTGGTCTCTCTGGTTCTGATCCAAAGCCACTGCAGTTCTGACTCCTGAATGTTCTTCCAGAGTCCAGAGCTCACAGCCAGATCCACAGATGGCTTCTGGAGCTTTGATTCATGTGCCACGTTACTTGGGCAACCTGTCGTTCAGAGTCTGGAAGAAGATGCAGGACATCGTCCAAAACAGTGAGTCTGACTGCAGAAGATCTGAGCTGGAAATGATGGAGGGGTGGAGAGTTAGAGGTGCTTCATGACACAAACTGATAGATAGATAGATAGATAGATAGATTGATAGATTGATTGATAGATTGTAAGGCAGATTATGAATGTAATTTGATACTTACGACTGATCATGCCCAAACGGGCCGAGTCAGAGCCAGTTGCGTTCAGTCGGTGTTTGTTTAAATTCCGTCTGTAAGCATTTAAATCAGCTTCAGTCGAAGGAAACAGTCTTTGTGTGTTGAGCTCAGTCTTAGAATGTTTCAGCTAGTCGTTAAAGGCTGGAATACACTACATGACTTTTAAAATCTGAACGGATTTTTAAACAGCTGGCATCATACACTTGCCGACTTTGTAAATGGTTACAGAGAAAGGCTGGGGATCACACACTACACGACTTTAAAATCGTTCCCAACACAAACAGAAACATGCTCCTCGTTGCCAGGAGACAGCACAGAGATATAGTGAAGCCCAGACCAGTATCAATCTAAGTCATCATACACAGAAGTCATAACTTTTGTTTTAGGCAATACGCTGAGATTATTTAATTAATATTAAGTATTGGCTGGCTAACTGATGGCATACAGAACGGTTATTTTCTCTGCCAACTAAACTTCCAAAGCAAATAAAGTCACAGAACCGTTGTGCGACTGACTCCCAGTAAGGCAACAGAGCTGTTTCATTCCTGAATGAATAAGAGTCTTTGAACAACCCATTAATATAGACCATGATTCAATGACCAATTAATATAGACAGCCACTTGATTTTATTCCTGAATGAATCAGCGTTTTGAACAAATCGATGAATGAATAAATAACTCCTTCCTTAACACAATGAATTACCTAGTGGTGATATTACTTTCATAATTCAAGTATGATTTCATATTTCTGTATTAAAAATGTTGTTTAAAATATGAATCTCATTATATTATACAGTTGTAATTGCTGTGTAAATGTTTTTACTGTAAGTAGCTACATCTGAAAGCAACTTCATGTAGTTGGTTGATATTATTCTAATTTATTTGACTAAATTTAAGAATTTAACATTATAGATAGCATACATATTTAATAAGATTAGGAAAGAAATTCTATATAAAGGTAAAAGACAAATACCCCTGATCATTTGTCCCATATGGGAAAGTTAATTTCTGACACTGGTATATGGCATTAAATATGAAAACCCTTCATCTCTGGTTTATTGTACAAAGTCTTATTTCAGGGTTTTATTCATATAACTCAAACAAGTTCACCTTAAAATCATGATGTCAAATTCATATTTCACTAAAGTCAATCACTGAAACAACCATTCAGTAGGATAACAACATATGATATCCATCTGTTGTATGTATAAAAATCACAATATAACTATAATAGATGTGCTGTGAACATTAACTATGATCTGTCATATTATTTAAAGTTCCTCAATTGCCCAAATCTCAGAGTATTGCCTTAAAAAAGTTATGACTTCTGTGTATGATGACTTCGATTGATACTGGTCTGGGCTTCACTATATCTCTGTCTGTCCCGTGAATCGCGCAGCATTGACACACAGATTTTGATAGGTGGTCAGCAATAATAAAACAGGCAGTGTGCCAAAAGCGTTGGCTATTAGGAAGTTGTGAGTGCAGGTGCGAAGTAAATTGTTATTTCTGAGATAAACTAGTATAATGATAATATTTCTGAGATACACACGCGTAGGTTGCCGAATTTATGGACACACAGCTCTGTCTCGATGTGGTTTGTGTCCAGACATTCGTTAGTCTGGCTGTTTGATGAGAAAGAGATTAAATGTAGCTGCAATAGAGTACCTCAGGGATGACGTGTTTTTGTAGGCAAAACCCGGAAGCGAGTTAGCATTTTAGGATTTCCGGTTCCATTGCACGAAGTCAATGGGTTTTTTGAATGGGTTTTTGCTAAATCGCCTGAAATAAGGTCTGCAAAGCCTCTAAATATTTTCATGTTTTGTTCTATGACATAAAACACACCAGTTATAACCCGCTTGTGATTTTTTTTAAACCTTTATTGTGTCTTAAAAATGGCGGTTGCTAACAAATTGCTAAAAGGGACTACTTCCTTTGGCGGGGACTTTAGATGTCATCATGACAAACAGGACAGCGAGCATGTTTTTAAATAAAGTTGTTTTCTAAATAAAGTTTGAGGAAGTTTGGTGGTGATCCGGGACCATGGTGTGCTGTAGTCCGTTTATAGCCTACTGTTAGCTTTTTATATCTGACCACTTTATTTAGGCTTTAAAATGTATAAATGTTGTGTTAACTTGTAAAGATTATCTTGACAGACAAAATGTGTAAGTGTCATAACCCTTTGTTAAACACAGAGCTTATTTTTTACGATTTTCCAAAGGTCTATGGGAAAAATGCATAGGCTTTCGATCGAGGGAACTCGTGCGTCGCTAACTTCCGGGTTGGCCTACAAAAACACGTCATCTCTGAGGTACTCTATAAACGCGAAGGACTATTATTCTGCTGCGCTGAACTGCAGAAGAACTGATGACGACACAGTTTAATGTTTGGTTGACCAATCAGCGGAAAGGGGTGTTTCATTCCCGCCCACATGTAGAGATCAAATATTCAGGTTGTTTATTCATTTTCTACCCCTGAACAAAAAATGAAAAATCAAGCCAAATTCTTGTTTTTCGTTTTGTTTGAATAAAATGAAAAACGAAAAAGGTGCTGTTTTTTCATTTTCAGATTTCAATATTAAATCAAAAAACAAATGACCAAAAGATACACGGACCGTAGACACAGTCAGTATCGATTACAACAGGAGTTTGAGGTAAATGGTGTAGTTTTATCTAAGTTGTTACCTTTAATATAATCCATTATCAGTCGCTGTTTACATTAATATAATATAATCAATAATTCGCAGCTATTGACATTTTAATCCGGCTTCTTATCCAGGATAAAGTGTAAATGTCGAATAATGAATATTAACATAGTTAATAATGAATGAATCTGGATTTACCTCAGAATGTGGTTTGCTAACTCAAGACAAAGCTAACAGTACAGTACTTACTGAAGCAGTTTTTCCTTCATGGTGGAGCTCCACTTAGGATTCTTCAGTGATTTTTTTCTGTATTTATGAGAAAGAATTTCCGTATTTTTTAACCTGGGAGCGATGTGAGCTGTATTAACCCAACTGTGTGACGAAATTGCCACAAACGGATTGATAATATAAAATAGTTGAAAAAAAAATTTTGGGTGAGCTGTTTAACCCTTATATTCTGTTCAGGGTCTCTGAGACCCCAGCAATAAAACATGATTAAATGCACACTGAAATGAGCTCAAAATATCAAACATGGTTTGAAATCCTCCGACTGGATGGAATCAAAGTCTGAAGCTAAAGAATCAGAGTCTGTGACCATCATATACTACACGATTTTACATGAAATCTGTCAGCATAAATCTGCAGACTGGCTCTGACTTTTGGCAACTAGCGTCAACTTGTTCAGACTGTAAATCGGGAGAAAAATCTTGTAGTGTATTCCAGCCTTAAGTGTGTTCAAGGCATTAGATAAAATGGCAGTTTAATTGAGTCTAATGGGATTCTGTCTGTTTAGATTTTAATTTTTGTCAGTTGGAGTTTGAACAGTTTTGTCTCATTTGAACTTTCTGTCAATGACAGTCTGTGGGATTTTGATCGTCATTTTTAGGAAAATCATGAGTCTGATCAGATATAAAAGATAAAAGAGTCAGAACAGTCTGAGGGTTTGTTGGTTGTTAGAAAGAGTTACAATTAGAAAATGTAATGTCAGAATCATAGTAATAATAATTTCTCAAGCCAACATAATTAGTCAAACACAACAGACAGTAAGAATAAACTATTTTAAATCAACACAGACTATAAGAGTCAATAAAATGAAGATGATCAGATGCTGCTGAAGATCAGACACACATTTACAGTTTTTCATCTACAGCAGAAATATCAACATCTCATTGATTTATTGTGATTTTAACTTTCCCAAAGTATCAGTTTCTCTTGATGGACACAAATGTCTGAATCACACATTTAATGTTTGTAGTTGATGATCAAATGAGTGTGAAACTAATAACAGCACTGACAGAGATCAGAGGAAGATGTCTGATGTGTTTGATCAACAGGACGAGTGTCATAATTCATAATAATCTGTGTTGGTTCACTCTTGATCATTATATGAACATCAGAATAAAAGCATCTGTTGATTGTGTCTCATCAGCTCCTGTGATTCTGGATCCAAACACGGCTCATCCAGAACTCGTCTGATGTCTGATGATCTGACCAGTGTGAGAAACAGCGAGATCGATCAACCTCTTCCTGATAATCCAGAGAGATTTGACCGTTATCTCTGTGTTCTGGGTTCAGAGGGGTTTAACTCAGGAACACACTGCTGGGATGTGGAGCTTAAAGAGAGTTCAGACTGGACTTTTGGAGTAACTACAGCATCAAGACAGAGGAAGGGAGGAGTTTTCTTTAACACTGATGTCTGGTGTGTGGAGTACAGTCAGTTTAAACAGAAGCTTGATCGAGTGAGAGTGAATCTGGACTATGACAGAGGAAGAGTGTCATTCTCTGATCCTGTAACTAACACACATCTACGCACATTCAAAACCACCTTCACTCACACACTCTTTCCATTATTCTTCTGCTGCCGTGGCTCTCTGAAGATCTTACCGGTCAATAGTCAGTAATCGTCACTCCTGTAGGTCTGGATCTTCCTGCTTTCATCATAAATAAATAAATCATGTAATTTTTTTTGTAGAAATTATAGTATAATACTGTAAAGCAGAAATATGTCACACTTTTAGAAAGGATGTTATAAATGAAACAACTTGTGTTAAATTTTTAGACATTAATGGGTGTTTAGGGATAATGCATATTATGTTAATTTTAACTCATTCATTGTGTTAATGAGTTTAACACAGTAAGTGTGTCAGAAAGATTAAAACAAAGACGTGTAAAATTACAACATTATGTGCTGTCCATGGATACACACATTGTGTTAAAAACACACCTGAAATCTTAAACAAAACGTTAGCATTTGACAAAATTAATGTAAAGTCATTGGTTGTTTAGCTTATTGTCAAAAAAAATTATTTTATATTACCAATTTTTATAGCACCAATTTTTTCAAACCAGCTGTCTCAACTTTCCAATACTGCATGACGTTCGAAGCTTCAACTGTCATCAATCACGTGGTATTGTCTTTTCGATACAAGCATCGGTACAGTGTGTGATACAATAGTGCTTTGAAAACTCTGTCGGAGCATCGGAGCCCCGGTGTCAACCGTCCCATCACTACTAAGAACTGCTTACCTGTTGTTTCATACAGAAGGACTTACCCATCTACTCACCTTGAATACTTACCTGTCTTTAGCCTGTCCTTCAGCTACGCCAGCAAAACATAACTTTTTATCATTCAGTTAAGTTCCACGTTATTATATGAATTATCTACTCACCTGCTTGCATATCTTGAACTGCTTATAAAGACTGTCTTTTGTATTATCATCTTGTCATCCTCTTATGTTAATGTAACACCGTTATTGTTCATTAAATATTATTGCACAATAAATTATGTTTTATATAACTAAATAAAACAAAATTTTCTCCAGAAAATTCCATGTCTCTTTAGACTTCTCAAGGGAGTACATCTGTGTCGGAGTACAAATACCTTGGGGTATTATTATCGATAACATTACATTTTGGTTCACATATTAATTATTTGAGGCAAAAACTCAAGAAAAGGTTAGGATTTTATTTTAGAAATAAGTCCTGCTTTTCATTCAATGTGAGGAAGAAACTAGTGACTTTTTTACCAGTTATTGATTATGGGATGTAGTGTATCAGCTCCCTCTTACCTTCTCGCCTCTCTGGATGATTTGTACCATGGTGCTTTGAGATTTATAACGGAGTGTTAATTTTCAACACACCATTGTGACCTTTACAGAAGAGCTGCTTGGCCTTCGTTGAATACTCAAAGAAAAATGCACTGGTACTTACTGAAATATAAAGCCATACTGGGTTATCTGTGTTACGCATTAAACAGGGATGAGGAGAGGTGAGAATCCAAGTACAGCAAAATGTATTCAAAAATACACAAATCAAGATAATTCAGAAAATAGACAGGAACATAATCCAAACAGGAAAAACCACAAACACAACAGCCT
Organism: Hypophthalmichthys molitrix; assembly: GCA_037950675.1. Taxonomy (NCBI): domain Eukaryota; kingdom Metazoa; phylum Chordata; class Actinopteri; order Cypriniformes; family Xenocyprididae; genus Hypophthalmichthys; species Hypophthalmichthys molitrix. The sequence goes on from CM075500.1 coordinate 1,342,010, forward strand.
ACAATGAACTTGCAAGAACAACGACCGACAAAACACAAGAGAAGCACAAGGGCTATATATACAGACAGAGAAACAAGCTAAACAAGATAACAAGGGGGAGTGGTTAATTGTCGTGGGAACACATGAAGGTAACCAAGGGAACTGACAAGGCACGCCAGAGGAGACTAATGAACATGAAAACCTACAATGAACAACAAAACATGGCACAAGACAGGAAATGACCAAAAATCCTCACAAGACAGGGGAACACAGGCTGGGATCATGACAGAGACCCACACTTAAGGAGCAGATTCCAGACGCTCCACAGGGGAAAAAAAATCATTAAAAAGCAAAACACACCTGATGCACATTCTTTGTTCTTAATTTTCTAGAAGTATAGAGTTAATAACCTTGCTGTATTTTTGTGTAGTTAATGAAGAGAAGGTACACCGCCATCTTGCTCTGATGAAAGTGACTTGAACACACCTGACGTCATAAACACGACTTCCCAACTAGTAAACACAAACTTCCCAGGAGGACTTGAAGGCACCAAAAGAACAGGCTGGAGAAAGGAGTTGATTCCTAAAAGATTTGTTTCAGAGGAGTCAGGAATTGAGAGTCCTGCAAGGCCTGAAATGTCTGTTCATGATGTTACAGTGTTCATTTCCTCGATTACCTAACTACAACGAGCCCAGAGATAGAGCCATAATCGGTCTTTGTCAGGTGACGTCACACTCGTGAAAACTGAAGTGCATTATGGGTGTCGCCGCCATTTGTAGGGTATCAAACAATCTCTGTGTCAGAGCAGAGTTGTTTTTTTTCTTTGGCTTCTTTTCATTGTAAATACGGCACACTTGTGTGAAAAGCTGCAATGATACGTCACATGATAGAAAATGTCAAAAACTTTACTACGAGACTAGATTTAGCTGGTTTCCTACTTGAAAAAAGTCTGTATGGAGAGTATGTAGAGGCATGTAGAGACATTTTCAAAAAGGTAAGTTAGAGATTTCTGTTTTCTTAAGTAGAAAACGTTATATCAACGCATTGTTTTGGATTGTATGTGCTATGAAACAATCAATTTAAACTGAATCCCTTTACTTAAATATATCTATTTTTTTTATTCTTAATTTTGCTAAGGCTTTTTACATTTTCATTTTAAATGACATTTAACATATTTTTGCTCAGTATCCATATACTGATTATAATTTTTCTGACTACTACTTCTATATTGACCGATGACTTGTATAGGTCTGGAACGATACTGTCACAAGCTTCTTGGCAATCTCGTATAGCATGGCAGGAAGAGGGATGGAAGTAGATAGTGATAGTATAGAAGAAAGTGAGGAAGATGGTTGAAGGGAAATTGAGTGGGTTGAAATGAGGAAGGATAGGAAGGAAAAAGGCCGGAAAAGAAGGAAAGAAGATACATCTAGCATAGGAGAGTCAGAGAGTGAAGGAAGAGAACCGAGAAAATTATGAGAGGAATAACTGAATATAGTAGTTAGATCTGAGAGTGAAGGAGGTATTAAGAAGCTTGATCCGATTAGGTTGACAAATATCATAAGAGGACAGGTTGGACAAATAAAATATGCAAGAATGTTAAGAGATGGGAATCTACTAATAGGATGTAATAATGAAGTGCAAATTGACAAAGCAAAGAAAATGGCAAACATTGGGAAAGTCAAAATCGCTAAGGTAGTGAGAGTTGGTGGGAAAAGAAGCAATGGTACTAAAGGAGTGATTTATGGGGTTCCTCTAAATGTTAGGCTAAAGGATCTAGAAGAGCACGAAAGCAACAAATAATAGGGTGATGAGTGCTAAAAGAATGGTTAGAGGAGTAGAGAAAAAAGAAACTGAGACTATCCTCATCGAATTTGAGGAAGAAGTACTTCCAAAAGAGGTGTATTTTGGGGGGGGGCGGGGGGTCATAAATACGGAAAGTGTGGAAGGGAGCGAGACCAAAATGCTGCAGTTGTGGAGGAAACCATAGTGTTGCATACTGGGGATGTGAAGTATATAAGAGAGAACTGGAGGTGCATCAGATTATAGTAAGGGAAAAAGTATCATATGCTGATGCAGTTAAGTTGGTAGGACAGGAAAAGCAAAATAAGGGGGGAATTACTAGAGAGCAAGAGGTGATGAAAGAAAATCAAGATAAGAAGAAGGCATGGATGGAAAAGAAGTTGGTGACGTCTAAGCAGGGGTGATAAATGCAACATATGAAATCAAATCTAAAACAGAGAGGATTCAGATTATTGTTAAAGCAGCTGAGCATCACTTGAATATGATCTAAATATTGTATGTAGTAAAACCAGACATAGTATGTATTCAGGAGACCTGGCTAAGACCCAGATTAGATTTTATATTATATGGTTTATTGCAGTAAGGTGGGATAGGGAAGAGGGGGCAGGAGGAGGATGTGCTACCTTTATAAAGCAGGGAATATCATATAGAATAATTGAGGTTGGAGGAGAACAGGAATATGTAGTAGTGAAGGTATGGATAAAAAGAAAAGAAGTAGTAATTATAAATTATTATGATCCATGCAAGAGGTTAGATTTTAAAAAACTAGAGGGAACAGTAAGTCAGAATAATAGTAATGCTGTTTGGTGCAGTGATTTTAATGGGCACAATACAGTATGGGGTAGTGAAAGAACAGATAACAATGGTCAGATTATAGAGGAACTATTAGATGAGATGAATTTAGTATGTATAAAAGATGGCAGAAGTACACGAGTGGATGATACCTGGACAGTACATCAAGAAGGAACTGTAGGAAGTGATCATTATCCACTCTGGTGCAAGATAAATATAGAAGTTCAATTGGGAACAGTAAAAGTGGGCGCGAGGTGGAAGTTTGAAAAGGCTAACTGGGAGAAATGTCAGGAAATAAGTAATGTATACTTTAATCAGGTAGATCATGAAGATAATATAGTAAAATTAGATGACAGAATTAAACAGGGGATAAGAGTGGCTGCAATAGAATCCATCTGTAAGAGTAATGAAACTGGAAAGAGGAAAGTAATGCCTTGGTAAGGAGATAGATGTAAGAAGGCAGTAAGGAACAGGAATAGGGCGTTTAAACTGCTAAAAAGATTTCACAATTTTAAATATTTAATTGAGTATAAGAGCACAAGCAGAAGTGAGGCAGACAATAAGAAGGGCAAAAAGATAATTTTGGGAGGAGTACTGCAATACAATTGGCAATGAAACATCGATAGGAGAAGTATGGAAGATGATAAAGAGGATGGAAGGGGATAGAAAGGACTGGAGTTACCCGGTGTTGGTTGAAGGAAATGAGACAGTGGTAACATAAAGAGAAAGTGGAGTTATTGTCAAGTGCTTTTTCAAAGATAAATAGCTCTGTCTGAAAAAGGAAGACAAGATAGGGAAAGAACAAAATTGGAATATGCGATTGTGTTATGTAGGAAAGATAATTATGATGAAGTGATGGATGCTCCGTTTACTATGGGAAAGTTTAAGAGAGCCCTGGAGAAAGCCAGAAACACAGCTCTGGTTAAAGATGAAGTATGCTATTGTATGATAAAACACTTAAATGAAGAAAGTCTTGAGAAATTATTGCTATTATACAATAAAGTATGGGAAGAAGGCAGTATACCATGAAGTTGGAAAGAAGCAATAATCATACCAATAAAAAAGCCAGGCAAGGACGATAGTAAGCCAGGAAACTATAGACCTATAGCTCTGACATCACACATTTGTAAAATAATGGAGCGTATAATAAATGAGAGATTAATGCACTTCTTGGAAAGTAGAAACATTATAACTGCAATTCAAAGTGGATTTAGAATTGGAAGAGGTACAATGGACCCAATAATATGTTTAGAGGATGAAGTGAGGAAAGCCCAAATAAATAAAGAAACAGTGGCATTTTTTCAAATATAACAATAGATATGGGTAGGTCACTGTTTGCTGATGATGGGGCGTTATGGAAAAGAGGAAGAAATATTGAGTATATAGTCAGGAAAGTACAAGAGGGAATAAATCAAGTGGAAAGTTGGGGTGTAAACTGGGTTTTAAATTTTCAATTGAAAAGACTAAAGTTATGTTTTTTACAAGGAAAAAGAATAGAGGGAATCAGCTGGAATTGTATGGGAATTGTTTAGAAAATGTTGAATGTTGCTTTTGGTTCCTTGGAGTTTACTTTGACAATAAATTAACATGGAAACAACATGTAAAGTATACTGTTGATAAGTGCAGAAAAGTAATAAATGTCAGTGTCAGGAGTATGTGATGGTTGAGCATGTTTTAATATTTTATGGGAGGTTTATTAAAAAAAGACAAGAAATGATGACCCAATTACAGAGTTTAGGACGGGTCGAGGGAAATGTTAAAAGTATTTTAGAATATGCAGAGAAACAAAAAGGCAGGAAATACTTATTAGGTTTTTTAAAAAGAAACTGGATTGGACAAGAGAATAGTGTACAGGGAATTTAATACAGTAGATGGCAGTAATGCAACAAATAGGATGCCAGCTGCCGTAACACACTCGTTAGCACCCTTCTAAAACCTAAAATGATGAATGGGACACCCTACGGCCTCATGGACTTAACGGACATGTGCACGCGGCAGCCACTGTAAGTCCACAAGATCGAAAGTGCATAGAAGTGTGCCATTTGGGATTCAGCCTTACTCATTTACTTCTTCTCCTGCGTCCTGTTCTTCTGTATTCCAGAATGGCAGCAAAAAGAAGGCAGCTGAAAGGCTTGTTTGTTTGAACAGCGCCCTCTACTGTACAGGCGTGAATTTGTATTTCCTTCAGTCTGAGGCTTCTTCATTTCTCTTTTGGTGTGAAACGGCCTTTACATTTGCCAAAAATAGAACTATATTGCTGTTATAAAAACAAACAAACAAACAGCCCAGCCCAGATGAGAAAAAAGTAACACAAAAGTAACGTAACGCATTACTTTCCATAAAAAGTAACTAAGTAACGCAATGAGTTACTTTTTTAGTAAGACAATATTGTAATGCATTACTTTTAGAAGTAACTTTCCAAACACGGCCAGTAGGTGGCATTGAGTGTCTTTTGAGTATTTTAAGTGAGTTTGAATCAAAACAGGATTAATTTATAACCTACATATTTAAAAGATGACTGATTTTTAACTGATAAACACCAGAAAAGAAGAAAAGACATGACATCAGCTGGTTGGTATGCTGGAAATCTCTAAACATGTCTAGTGTCTAATGTAATTAGAAATATCCCTTATCAGAAAATCTCTGTCTTTAACATAAATTTGGGTTCAGAATCTTGATTATATGAACATCAGAATAAAAACACCTCCTGATGGAAATGGTGGCAAGTTTACAGTGTGTCTGTACAGTATTCAGTGTAGTGAACAGCCATGTATACTAGATAAAAGCAGATTCCAGATGACCATTGAATGTTTATTGAATGCATAATTTGTCATTTTTGTCATAGAGACATATATTATTGTCTCCTCCAGCTAAATCAGATCATCATATTCAAAAGACAGTCACTGGGCGCCATCTACTGGTGTAATTATATAATTTACAGGTTTTAGATGACTTTATGTATTTACATTTTCAGTATGAATGTACTTTATTGGCATGATATTGCCAATCAGGATCAATCATCGCTGTCCAAGGCCCAGTGGCTCTTGTGGACAATTAGGTGATCCGACAGAAATTAATCTTTTTTGTAGATCATTTTTTCACATGTTTCTATGGTATATTGGAAAACAATGATAAGCATTTCATAAAGGATTTTATTGGCAAAAACATTCAATATATGCGAAGAGTGAACATTTACAGTGTTGACTCTGGATGATTTACTGTTGGCACGACACAGGACTCATGGTAGTGTTGTCCAAAAGTCTTGACCTCACTGTGTGTCAAATTCACTCACACCTGCTGCCAACATTGAGTACCTTTCCACTGGTGGAGACTCGATTCTGTAGCTGATGGTCCTGGTGCTGGGACGTCCTGAAGCCGTCTTCACTGAGGTTGAGTCTCTCTCCTGGAAGTTCTTCATGACCCAGATAAATGTTTATTTCAGGTGCAATAATTTTTGCAGCAATTTCCTTGCATATGAGGCTATTTTGATGGAAAGTGATGATGGCTACATGTCTTTCTTAGGAGGAAACTGTTGCTAACACAAGAACACAATGATTGAAAGCACTCCTTTTTCTCCTTTTAGCAATAACTGTGCTCTAATAATCCAGTCAGAATGAGAGAGGGATTTTAACTAGTACTTGTTCACACTTTTCCCATGTGCTGATGATATGATTATTGAAATGTTAACTGTTCATTTTGTTCCACAGCCAAAACATTTTTTGTGATAAAGTTAATTCTTAAAGCTTTTTGCACTTATTTAAAATATGTCTGATCACTCTGCACAATAATCTAGAAACAACATGAACCAACACCACAACTTGTAAGGAACCCATCGGCCCAAAAACGGAATCCGACGGCCTGAGCGAAGGTTAACGCGTGTATGTCTTTTCAGCGCCTCTGTGAAGTTCACTTAATTTCACTCGTTTAATCTGACTCCAATTTCAAATGATTTTTACTCTTAAGTTGCGTTTCCAATTAGAAATTAATCATTGGTTATGCATTAATTTAGATTTTTGATTATTCTGATTACCTTATATCTTCAATTATTCGTTCACTGCGGTCCCGGTATCGCTTTAGAAAAGTCACTTCGGCCGATTGAGTGCTTTCTCGGACACAAACTCGTCAGTTCTGACCTTAAACATTGGATGCAGGGTAAATATCTACCTTTAAATCGGTCGCGCTCTGCTTACTCGTAACAAAAAGCATAGTTTTTATATATTTATGAAAACTGCAACTTATTTAAGGCAGCGATAGTCAGAAATCGAAATGGACTTAATTGATGTGCCCTATGCTCCATCTATTAAACCTTCCGTATGATCAATCCTGAACACAGATTTGCGGTAATACCTTCGCTTTAATCTACTAGAAATAATGAATTAAGAATCATGCAGAATAAATCAAGAATAATATTTATTTGTCAAGTAAAAATGTATCATGCCAATTACATAGTTGGACAATTAGAAGCCAATTCAGAAATAATAAATGCATAACATCAGTTGCTCAAAGAGTAAGAAATGCACATACACACAGTGCTGGATTAGTGTTTTTAAGACACTTCTCCATCACTGTATGGGGGTTTCTGGCTACAGAAAATCCCACATGACTGCTTTGCACTTTACCTTATATACGCAGACCAGAACAAAGATTTGTAGATATTTACTACACCAACACCTGTTTTGGGGGGAGAGGGGTGGGTTATCAGATCTCTTGAAGAGACAAAAGGAGGACAGAATTCTCCTTAGTTTTCAATCTTCCTCATAACATAAGTGACTGCTGTGAAACTGAGACATTCAAAATGATACCAAACATGAAAGAGGAAAAACAATAGATACACAAGTTACATTATACATCTTGAAGAACTTTGAGTGACTTGAGTTAGGGGGAAGGGAAGGAGGGTGTGTGTGTGTGTGTGTGTGAAAATCAAGTCTTACAACTGAAGCAGAAAACTTTGTGGAAAAAAATTATCTGGACAAATTTATGTCACTACCAATACTTTTGGCCACGAATGTAATAATAGGCTAAAACCACTGTTACTGATACAGATGTCAGTTTAATTTGTTTTAAAAATGTAGATTTGACATGCTTAAGCCTACTCAAGCCCCGATCTGTACAAGTTGGGGGCGTGTCAGTGAGAAACATGGTGAAATACCACAATACTTGTGCGTATTTAGCAGTGAAATTGTCAGGCTTTTCTATTTACAAACAAAGTGAGCTAATTTCCAGCAAAAAACATGATAGCATTATAATGTAACAATATAATATGTAACGATAAATTTTACAATGGCTTCATAAATTAATTAAAAACATAAAAAAAGTAAAATAGAACTAATACACATTCTTTGCTTTTCATTTTCTAGAAGTAGAAGTGTTGTATTTTTGTTAATTAAGTGAAGGTACAGCGCCATCTTACTCCGCCGAAAGTGACTTGAACGCACCTGCCGTCCTAAACACGACTTCCCACCTCATAAATACAAACTTCCCAGAAGGACTTGAATGCACATTTGCCCGGTTTAAACACACCCACATGATCAGAAACTCCACCCTCTTACAACACTTGCCAGGAAGAGACTGACTTGTTATTTCTCCTTTCTGTCATACTAACTTTATCTCGACAAAAGCATAAAAGAATCAGTTATCAATGAAGATCAAAGAGAAAAACTTTCAAGAAGGATTTTTGAGAAGTTTGTTTCTGAACAGACAGCAGATCTTTGTGGATATTCATTTTTGAAACCATCATTCAGAAAGTAAAAGGAAAGTTTAGACTGCAGGAGCTCAAACAGTGAAAATGGCTTCACTATCTGAAGATGATCTTTCTTGTCCCGTGTGTCATGAAATCTTCAGTGTTCCTGTTCTTCTGTCATGTAGTCACAGTGTCTGTAAAGAGTGTCTTCAACAGTTCTGGAGAATCAGGGAAACTCGGGAGTGTCCTGTCTGCAGGAGAAGATCCTCAAAACCTGATCCTCCAGTTAGTCTTGCGTTAAAGAACTTGTGTGAGTCGTTCCTGAAGGACAGAAATGAGAGGCGTTCATCAGGATCTGAGGAGATCTGCAGTTTACACAGTGAGAAACTCCAACTCTTCTGTCTGGAGGACAAACAGCCTGTGTGTTTAGTGTGCAGAGATTCAAAACAACACGACAATCATAAATTCAGACCCATCAGTGAAGTGGTTTCATCATATAAGGTAAGACGGATAAACACTTGTTTAAGCTTATGTATTACATATATGATCATATTACAGAAATCTCTGGTGTCTTATAGATTTTCACTTTAAATTCTAGGAGGAGCTCAATACAACACTGAAGTCCTTACAAGAGAAACTTAAACACAATGAAAAGATTAAAGTAAAGTTTAAGAAAACAGTTCAACACATCAAGGTGAGGATTGATTCTTTTGATATATTCAAGAGTTTGTTTAGAAGAGCTGAACTGATTTGTGTGATATAATTACATGTTCTTTTATTGACTGGAACACACACACACACAAACGTATAGTCATTGGCGTATATTGATGATCAAGTGTGTACACCTCTGTCAGCTGGTTATTCAACAGTGGGCGGGAATAATGTGTCAGTCCTAATCCCATTGGCTAGCACTCACTTTCTGTGTTTTCATTTGACCGAACACAAACAAAGTGATTAATATTCATGAGCTCTGAACTGAACTGCTGACATTATGAATCTACCTGAGGATGTGATTGATAATGTGAACTTTCACCCTACAGACACAGAACATCTACTACTAGAGCACTAGGGCTTCAGAAATTAAAGTTGTAGTGAACTAACCCACATTTACTCACTCACTCTTCATGCTGCTCCAGAATCAGTTCCTCTTTGAGATGATTGAAGTGAATGTGATCTGATTTCAGTCTCAAGCTGAACACACAGAGCGTCAGATTAAACAGCAGTTTGAGAAGCTTCATCAGTTTCTCAGAGATGAAGAAGAAGCTACAATCACTGCACTGAGGGAGGAAGAGGAGCAGAAGAAGCAGATGATGAAGGAGAAGCTGGAGGAGATGAACAGACACATCTCAGCTCTTTCACACACAATCAAAGACATGGAGGAGATGATGAAAGCCAGTGACGTCTGCTTTCTGAAGGTCTGATTTCAGATCATTGGTTGATCATTGGTTCATTGATTGAGTTCTTGATGATAAATGGTGTGTTTGTTCTGCAGGAGTTTCCAGTCTCAATGGAAAGGTGAGTGATCTGCTCCTGCCTCTGGTCTCTCTGGTTCTGATCCAAAGCCACTGCAGTTCTGACTCCTGAATGTTCTTCCAGAGTCCAGAGCTCACAGCCGGATCCACAGATGGCTTCAGGAGCTTTGATTCATGTGCCACGTTACTTGGGCAACCTGTCGTTCAGAGTCTGGAAGAAGATGCAGGACATCGTCCAAAACAGTGAGTCTGACTGCAGAAGATCTGAGCTGGAAATGATGGAGGGGTGGAAAGTTAGAGGTGCTTCATGACACAAACTGATAGATAGATAGATAGATAGATAGATAGATAGATAGATAGATAGATAGATAGATAGATAGATAGATAGATAGATAGATAGATAGATAGATAGATAGATAGATAGATAGATAGATAGATAGATAGATAGATAGATAGATAGATAGATAGATAGATTGATTGATTGATTGATTGATTGATTGATTGTAAGGCAGATTATGAATGTAATTTGTTATTTACGACTGATCATGCCCAAACGGGCCGAGTCAGAGCCAGTTGCGTTCAGTCGGTGTTTGTTTAAATTCCGTCTGTAAGCATTTAAATCGGCTTCAGTCGAAGGAAACAGTCTTTGTGTGTTGAGCTCAGTCTTAGAATGTTTCAGCTAGTCGTTAAAGGCTGGAATACACTACACAACCTTTAAAATCTGAACAGATTTTTGAACAGCAGGCATCATACACTTGCCGACTTTGTAAATGGTTACAGAGAAAGGCGGGGGATCACACACTACACGACTTTAAAATCATTCCCAGCACAAACAGAAACATGCGCCTCGTTGCCAGGAGACAGCACAGAGATATAGTGAAGCCCAGACCCGTATCAATCTAAGTCATCATGCACAGAAGTCATAACTTTTGTTTTAGGCAATACGCTGAGATTATTTAATTAATATTAAGTATTGGCCGGTTAACTGATGGCATACAGAACAGTTATTTTCTCTGCCAACTAAACTTCCAAAGCAAATAAAGTCACAGAACCGTTGACACACAGTAGACGCACAGAGTTGTTTCATTCTTGAATGAATAAGAGTCTTTGAACAATCCATTAATATAGACCATGATTCAATGACCAATTAATATAGACAGCCACTTGATTTTATTCCTGAATGAATCAGCATTTTGAACGAATCGATGAATGAATAAATAAGGTTACCGAATTTATGGACACACAGCTCTGTCTCGATGTGGTTTGTGTCCAGACATTCGTTAGTCTGGCTGTTTAATGAGAAAGAGATTAAATGTAGTTGCAATAGAGTACCTCAGGGATGACGTGTTTTTGTAGGCAAAACTCAGAAGCGAGTTAGCATTTTAGGACTTCCAGTTCCATCGCCCGAAGTCAATGGGTTTTTGCTAAATCGCCTGAAATAAGGTCTGCGGTTAACAAAGCCTCTAAATATTTTCACGTTTTGATCTATGACACAAAACACACCAGTTATAACCCGCTTGTGATTTTTTAAACCTTTATTGTGTCTTAAAAACGGCGGTTGCTAACAAATTGCTAAAAGGGACTACTTCCTTTGACGGGGACTTTAGACGTCATCATGACAAACAGGACATTTGGACAGCATTTCTCATGGAAAAGTTGATAAGTATTCATACACAGCGCAGATCATAATCAGCGAGCATGTTTTTAAAGAAAGTTGTTTTTTAAATAAAGTTTGAGGAAGCTTGGTGGTGATGCGCGACCATGGTGTGCTGTAGTCCGTTTATAGCCTACTGTTAGCTTTTTATATCTGATGACTTTATTTAGGCTTCAAAATGTATAAATGTTGTGTTAACTTGTAAAGATTATCTTGATAGACAAAACATGTAAGTGTCATAACCCTTTGTTAAACACAGAGCTTATTTTTTTACGATTTTCCAAAAGTCTATGGGAAAAATGCATAGGCTTTCAAACGAGGGAACCCGTGCGTCGCTAACTTCCGGGTCGGCCTACAAAAACACGTCATCTCTGAGGTACTCTATAAACGCGAAGGACTATTATTCTGCTGCGCTGAACTGCAGAAGAACTGATGACGACACAGTTTAATGTTTGTTTGACCAATCAGCGGAAAGGGGTGTTTCATTCCCGCCCACATGTAGAGATCAAATATTCAAGTTGTTTATTCATTTTCTACCCCTGAACAAAAAATGAAAAATCAAAAAACGAAAAAGGTGCTGTTTTTTCATTTTCAGATTTCAATATTAAATCAAAAAACAAATGACCAAAAGATACACGGACCGTAGACACAGTCAGTATCGATTACAACAGGAGTTAGAGGTAAATGGTGTAGTTTTATCTAAGTTGTTACCTTTAATATAATCCATTATCAGTCGCTGTTTACATTAATATAGTATAATCAATAATTCGCAGCTATTGACATTTTAATCCAGCTTCTTATCCAGGATAAAGTGTAAATGTCGAATAATGAATATTAACATAGTTAATAATGAATGAATCTGGATTTACTCAGAATGTGGTTTGCTAACTCAAGACAAAGCTAACAGTACAGTTGTAACGACTCGTCACTCGGAGTGGGATCCATAAGCAGCTTTATTGATAAACTCGTGGTCAAACAGGCAATGGTCAACAGGGGCAAACAGGAATAGCAGAGAATAGACAGACTCGTAGTCGTTAAACAGGCAGTAGATCGGTGCAGGCAGATAAGAATCACAGTCCAATAAACAACAAATAGTCCAAGGGCAGGCGGCAGAGAATCGTAAACGGGGTTCAGCAGGTTCAACAACAGGTAGACAGTCAGAATAGTAAACGCTCAGAATTGTACACCGTGGCAATACAAGACCTCGCAAAGATAGCGAGTGGGAGAGCATCTTAAATAGTCCAGGTAATGCACAGCAGCTGGGTGTGGCAATCAGCGGCAAGGTACAGGGCTTGAGGGAAATGTAGTGCGTGAAAGTGTGTGTGTGTGTCAGTACTCCGGCGAGGGCTCCCTCTGATGGCCAGAGGAGGGAATCACGGAGTTCGTCTCTGTGACAGAGCCCCCCCCTGCGAGCGACTCCTGGCGCGAGGAAGCAACCGATGTCGAGGTCTCCCACGTGGTCGAGGGGCCGGTCTTTCTGGATGGTTGCGGTGGAATTCCTCCACCAGGTTGGGGTCCAGGATATCATCCGCGTTGACCCATGAGCGCTCCTCAGGACCGTACCCCTCCCAATCGACCAGATACTGGAGCATCCTTCCTCGACGTCGTGAGTCCCGTAGTTCATGGACCCGGTAGGCCTCCTCGCCCTCCACCAAGATGGACGGGGGCCCCTGCTCACCAGACACCTCCTCTCCCTCCTCGCGGGGACCATCAGCGGGCTTGAGCAGAGATACATGAAAGGTAGGAGAGATACGGAAATGATTAGGTAGGGCCAGACGGAACGAGACAGGTGTAATTTGACGTGTGATTTGGAATGGGCCTACGTACCTTGGGCTGAGTTTTTTACAGGGAAGCTTGAGACGCAAGTCTCGGGTTGACAGCCACACCCACTGACCAGGCTGGTACTCGCGACCAGGGCGGCGATGCCGATCAGCCTGCTCTCTGAAGTGGCGAACCGCACGTTGGAGGTGGACATGAGCTCGGTTCCAAGTTGCTTCACTCCTGTTCATCCAGTCATCGACTGCAGGGACATCGGTGGGCTCCCCCGACCATGGGAAGAGAGGTGGTTGAAAGCCAAGTATGCACTGGAAGGGGGTTAGTCCCGTAGCCTCCTTTCGTATGGAATTCTGAGCGTACTCCGCCCACATCAGATACCGAGCCCAGTCATTTTGGTGTTGGCTGCAGTAGGAACGTAAGAAGCGGGTGAGATCTTGGTTGAGGCGTTCGACTTGGCCGTTGGCTTGAGGATGGTATCCGGAAGTGAGACTAACATTGATGCTTAGAGCTTGGCAGAAGGATGACCAGAGGCGAGAGGTGAACTGTGGGCCCCGGTCTGAGACTATGTCCTCGGGCAACCCGTAGATCCGGAAGACCCAGTTGCAAAGATGCTCGGCGGTTTGCATGGCGGTAGGTAGTTTGGGCAGTGGAATGAAGCGACAGGCTTTGGAGAAGCGGTCTACAACAGTCAGTATGGTGGTGTAGTTGTTAGAGGGTGGCAGATCTGTGACAAAGTCTATGGCTATGTGGGACCAGGGACGACGAGGCAAAGGTAGTGGTTGTAGCAGGCCAGCGGGTACCAGATGTGAGGGCTTATGCATATTGCAGATGTTGCATTGCTTGACGAACTGAGTAGCGTCCTTAATGAGAGTTGCCCACCAGAACCGGTTTTGTAGCAGTTGGACTGTGGCTGTGATACCCGGGTGCCCAGACGCAGGCAGGCTATGGACCTGCTCTAGAAGACGGTGATGGAAGGTTTCTGGGACGAAGAGCTTTCCCGGGGGGCACTCGTGAGGGACCTCGACCTGACTGTTGGCCTGCTCCAGCTCTGTAATGATGTCCCACTGGATGGGAGCGACCACGAGTGTGGGAGGAATTATGGTTTCGGGCAGATTGTTTAACTGTTCTCCCTCGTTCTGCCTGGAGAGGGCGTCGGCTTTGGTGTTCTTGGAGCCAGGACGGTAGGTTACCATGAAGTTGAACCGGGTGAAGAAGAGTGACCAGCGGGCTTGTCTAGGGTTGAGTCTCTTGGCGGTTTTGAGGTATTCTAAGTTCTTGTGGTCTGTTAGAACCACGAACGGATGTTTGGCTCCTTCCAGCCAGTGGCGCCACTCCTCGAATGCGGCTTTCATGGCTAGCAGTTCTCGATCTCCGACATCGTAGTTCTTTTCTGCTGAGTTGAGCTTACGGGAATGATAAGCACATGGGAAAAGCTTAGGAGGGTCACCTTGTCTCTGTGAAAGGACGGCCCCTAGACCCGTGCTGGAAGCGTCCACCTCGACTACAAAAGGGATGTTAGGGTCAGGATGTCGTAATACGGGGGCCGTGGTGAAGCGTTCCTTCAGCTGCTGGAATGCTTGGATCGCAGGTGGAGTCCAGGTGAGGCGGTGGTGCCCCTTCTTGACCATGCTGGTCAGAGGACTGGCTATTGTGCTGAAATTTCGAATGAAGCGGCGGTAGAAGTTGGAGAAGCCCAGGAATCGTTGTAATTCTTTTAGTGTAGTAGGTTGAGGCCAGTCGAGAACTGCTGCCACCTTCTTCTCATCCATGGCTACCCCCTCGGGGCTTATGACATATCCCAGGAAGGAGATGGAAGTTTGATGGAACTCACATTTCTCTGCTTTGGCGTATAGTTGATGCTCGATGAGTCGTTGTAGTACTGTTCGGACCTGCTGGATGTGCTCCTCGAGGGAATCGGAATAGATCAAGATATCGTCAATGTAGACTATTACAAACTTGTTCAGTAGGTCCCTGAAGACGTTGTTCACGAAAGACTGGAAGACGGACGGACTGTTGGCTAGCCCGAACGGCATAACGAGGTATTCGTAGTGTCCAGTAGCGGTAGAGAAGGCGGTCTTCCATTCATCACCCTCTCGTATGCGGATGAGGTTGTAGGCACTGCGGAGATCAAGCTTGGTGAAGTATCTTGCGGTGCGTAACTGTTCCAATGCTGCGGGGACCAGGGGTAGTGGATATCTGAACTTGATGGTAATATCATTCAGGCCTCGGTAGTCAATACAGGGGCGTAGACCGCCATCCTTCTGCGTACGAAGAAGAAACCGGCCGAAGCAGGAGAGGTGGAAGGTCGGATGAAGCCCTTTGCTAGCTCCTCTTCTATGTACTTCCTCATTGCTTCTGACTCAGGCTGAGAGAGTGGGAAGATATGGCCCTTGGGTGGTGTTGAATCTGGGATGAGATCAATGGCACAGTCATATGGTCGGTGTGGAGGAAGTTGTGAAGCACGCACCTTACTGAAAGCCATGGCCAGATCGCAGTAATCAATGGGCGCGTTGGGAACCGGAGATGGAGGTTCAGTAGTCTGGACAGAACTATACAAGCACAATCGCTGTGTAATTCTTCGACTCCTTTCTTCTGCAGAAATATGGTAGGAGTTCACTTGCATAGCTTCGGGGTTATCAACAGGCGTGGTGGGTAATGGCTGCGCGGTGCGTTGATGACTGGACCTTCTAGAACGAATGAGATTATCGATCTGAATAGCCAATTCAATAAACTGATCCAAATTCCGCCCCTCATCGCGGCATGCGAGCTCCGCCTGCAATTCATGTGTTAATCCTCTTCGAAACAGAACTTTTAGAGTGTCACTCACCCAGTTGGTTTGTGCTGCAAGTGTACGAAAGGTGAGAGCATACTCAGCCGCGGTCATCCTTCCCTGGGTTAACTCCAAAAGACGATCGCCAGCCCCTTTTCCCCCGCTGGGATGATCGAAGACCTCTCTGAAATGTCGTAGGAAGGCTTCGAATGACGGGAAAGTTGACCCATCCTCTCTCCAAACCGCCGTAATCCATTCCAGAGCTTTGCCGGTAAACAGAGAGCAGACAAAGGCGATTTTCCCTGCCTCAGTGGTGTATAGTGTGGGTTGTTGACTGATAAACAGAGAGCATTGAAGAATAAATCCCTTACACTTGGCTGGGTCACCATCAAATCTCTCTGGAAGCGACAGGCGGGGATTCCCCTGAGATGGCGTCTCAACCGCGTGCGTAATGGCGGCCGTGGTGGATGGTGGCGACGCCGTCGGGGCTGAAGTATGGAGACTCTGTAAGGCTTTTATCAGCTCCTCCGTGAGAGAGGTGAGACGATTCAGTTGGTGCTGGTGGGCGGTGAGTTGGCTGGCCTGAGCAGACATCGTAGCACACAGATGTGAGAAAGCCGCTGGATCTTGTGATGGCGAGGTCTTCTGTAACGACTCGTCACTCGGAGTGGGATCCATAAGCAGCTTTATTGATAAACTCCTGGTCAAACAGGCAATGGTCAACAGGGGCAAACAGGAATAGCAGAGAATAGACAGACTCGTAGTCGTTAAACAGGCAGTAGATCGGTGCAGGCAGATAAGAATCACAGTCCAATAAACAACAAATAGTCCAAGGGCAGGCAGCAGAGAATCGTAAACGGGGTTCAGCAGGTTCAACAACAGGTAGACAGTCAGAATAGTAAACGCTCAGAATTGTACACAGTGGCAATACAAGACCTCGCAAAGATAGCGAGTGGGAGAGCAGCTTAAATAGTCCAGGTAATGCACAGCAGCTGGGTGTGGCAATCAGCGCCAAGGTACAGGGCTTGAGGGAAATGTAGTGCGTGAAAGTGTGTGTCAGTACTCCGGCGAGGGCTCCCTCTGATGGCCAGAGGAGGGAATCACATTCGTCTCTGTGACAACAGTACTTATTGAAGCAGTTTTTCCTTCATGGTGGAGCTCCACTTAGGATTCTTCAGTGATATTTTTTCTGTATTTATGAGAAAGAATTTCCGTATTTTTTAACCTGGGAGTGATGTGAGCTGTATTAACACAACTTTGTGACGAAACTGCCACAAACGGATTGATAATATAAAATATACGAGTAGTTGAAAAAAATATTTTGGGTGAGCTGTTTAACCCTTATGTTCTGTTCTGGGTCTCTGAGACCCCAGCAATAAAACAGAGTTAAATGCATTTTCCTTTTATGCATCAGGTGAAGCGCCAATTTTTTCAAACCAGCTGTCTCAACTTTCCATTACTGCATGTCATTCGAAGCGTCAACTGTCATCAATCACATGGGATTGTCATTTCAATACAAGCATCGGTACAGTGTGTGATACAATAGTGCTTTGAAAACTGCATCGGAGCCCCGGTGTCAACCGTCCCATCACTACTTTTTACCCGATCTTGTACTGTAGTAAACATTTTTTTTCTCGATCTTTGTGACTTCACACCCTGCATTGTCTGGGCAGCGTATGACTGTACCGTGTACTGTGTTTATTAGCAACACATATCATACACTGAAATGAGCTCAAAATATCAAACCTGGTTTGAAATCCTCCGACTGGATGGAATCAAAGTCTGAAACTAAAGAATCAGAGTCTGTGACCATCATATACTACGTGATTTTCCATGAAATCTGTCAGCATAAATCTGCAGACTGGCTCTGACTTTTGGCAACTAGCGTCAACTTGTTCAGACTGTAAATCAGGAGAAAAATCGTGAGTAGTAAATATTCTACACCATGTGTCAAAAAATGATTGATTGTGAACTTTGACCTTTGACCTGACCTTTGACCTATGCCCCTCCCCCATGGGACCACCCAAATAGTACCCCATCCCCCCATGGTTGACCGCTGTATGAACCCCATGACCTTGGGGTTATGGAATTTAAATGGTGGTTGACCTTTGACATGGGATATGAATATGTCCATTGATTTTCTGCATTTTTTAAATATCTCTGGTATTGACCTGTGGGTCAATTGTAGGGTGGAACAAACTGATGATTCCTGATGGTGATTTATGAACTTTCAGGGTCAGACACGTGTTGAACAGACATCCGCATTCCGGCTCATCTCCAATCTTCCTGTGTAAGCAACAAAAATAAGATTTTAATGAAGAAACAGCTGGATCAAAATAACAAAAGAATAAACATGGTATATTTTATAAAATAGAATACACAAACACGCACATGCACGCATACCCATTTCAAAAAGTGGAAAACATTCACATCTCCAAAAATGTATAAATAAAATTATAACACACTGAATAATAAAAAACTACTAAAGTTACTAAATTTAATGAGACTGATTATTATAGTTAAATAAAAATTAAAAACATGGAAAAAGTTTTCCTTTAGCAATGATGTCCATTGGGTTAACAATTGAAATATAAAACACCCAAAATGTAGACATATAAGTAAAGGAATATTTATTTGAACAATGTCAATGCAAAAAGGGAATTTGGACATGTTCAGACATGTTCCATGTAAAACATGCATAAGACATGGTTGTTTTTATACTGGATATTCTCTCCCCTAAACACACGTATCGTAGTAAACGTTTTCATTTTTATATTTTCAAAAATATCATTTAGTATAATTTAAAAAGGTGTTTTGCAAATGGGGGATACATTTTGGTAGTTAAATAAAAAAATATAAAAACATTTTGCTTTTAGTTTATACTGAAATCTAAAAATCTCTCTCTCTCTCTCTCTCTCTCTCACTCACACACACACACACACACACACACACACATTTCAAAAGTGAAAAACATTCTGTTCTTTGATTGAAGATGGTAATAAATAAAAGTATAACAATGTTAATAATAACAAACAGTTACTAAGCCAAAATTATATACCAGTCATCACTGTAAAGCTGCTTTGACACAATCTGCATTGTAAAAAGCGTTATATAAATAAAGGTGACTTGACTTAACTTGACTAAATTTACTGAAACCAATTATTATAGTTTTAGTTAAATGAAAATATAAAATTTCTTACTCTGTTGATGTCCTTAACATGAAATGGCTTACAAACTATCTCATTGTCTCTCCAAGTGACTTGCAACAAGGCATGATAGTCACAGAGACAGAAGGGGAGAACGCTGGTCAGCGGGGGTGGATGAAACAATATTTTGTTCAAGCTAACTTTTATTTTCAAAGCATAAATGTAAAAGTTTAAATTACATCTTTTAAAATTAAACATTTGTTCAAATTCAATCTTTAAATAAATCAAATCTTTGACATTTTATTTATCAGTGTATGTGTAAAAATGTATGGGTCTCACAAGCCACCTCTCACATTGTGTAACATTTTCAATAATTCAATATGAAAATCACCAAGCATTTTCACAGAGAAACAATGATTTCATTCAGACCATGTGATGCCTCAGGTTAGTGCTATAAAAGGAACTTATCTCTATTTTAAATTGAAATGATTCTAAATATAAATAATATAAAATGTTGCTAAAAAATTATTTAAACAATTTAAATATAGGTTAAATTAATATATAAATTAAAAATAAATATATTTTTAAAAAAAACCTTACATTTTCAGAGAGCCAAAGTAGGTCCTTTTGCAATGATAATAAATAAGTTATTACAATTACAGACGAAAGAAGAATGGAGATGTTAAAAAATGAAGCCATGGTAAAACACTGTGTTTCAAAAAATGTGAAAAAATCAAAGAAACATAAAATTTATCAGGACAAGAACGGTCGCGTCCCTAAACATACGGATAGTCAAGATATCTAACTATTGTGAGTTGGAGTTTGAACAATTTTGGCTCATTTGAACTTTCTGTCAATGACAGTCTGTGGGATTTTGATCGTGATTTTTAGGAAAATCATGAGTCTGATCAGATATAAGAGATAAAAGAGTCAGAACAGTCTGAGGGTTTGTTGGTTGTTCAGAGGAGTTACAATCAGAAAATTCATCTCAGAATCATAGTAATAATAATAATTTCTCAAGCCAACATAATTAGTTAGTCAAACACAACAGACAGTAAGAATAAACTATTTTAAACCAACACAGACTATAAGAGTCAATAAAGTGAAGATGATCAGATGCTGCTGAAGATCAGACACACACTTACAGTTTTTCATCTACAGTAAGGTGACCAGATTTCTAAAATGGAAACCGGGGACCTATTTGAGTGGTCAAAATATCACCAACAATACATTTTTGAATGTTTTTGTTTTTAATTGTTGTGGAATCCTTATTATTAGCTAGCTACATTAATAATTATTATGATTTAGTTTGATTATATTTTTGCTCTGGTTTTAATACAATTCACCAAAAAACTATTAGGCCTACACGATTAACTTTTTAAAAGCAGTTCAAAACAATATCCCTTTTATAACAGAAGTATGACTTTACAAAAGCACATTACATTACAAAAATAAAACAACATAAATATAAGATAAATAAAAATATTTTTAACATTATTAATCTTTTTAATTTTCACAAGCTGTTTTTACTGTATACAGAAATTACAACTGTTAACTTTTAACTATTTTGAATTTTAGATAATTTTAAGCACAAAGTAAGTTACACAAGTATTATTTATTTTAGTTTATTTTTTATTTATTCATATCTGAGTGTACCTTCACCACGTGATGTAGATGTGTGTGTGGAAATTGTTACGTTCTTCATGAAGTGTCGACCAAGTGTAGCTGCACAGCTCCCTCTGTTGGGGAACATGATCACTACACAATTGCTCTGATAACCAGCAGGCTGCTGTATGCTGGTCGTGCTTTTTTGGAATGTATTTGCAGGTGGTTTTGAAAGAGATATAATACAGGGACATTTCCGGGAACAGCTGGAAAACCGGGACTGTCCCTGGAAAACGGGGACATCTGGTCACCCTAATCTACAGCATAAATCTCAGCATCTCATTGATTTATTGTTATTTTAACTTTCCCAAAGTATCAGTTTCTCTTGACGGACACAAATGTCTGAATCACACATTTAATGTTTGTAGTTGATGATCAAATGAGTGTGAAACTAATAACAGCACTGACAGAGATCAGAGGAAGATGTCTGATGTGTTTGATCAACAGGACGAGTGTCATAATTCATAATAATCTGTGTTGGTTCACTCTTGATCATTATATGAACATCAGAATAAAAGCATCTGTTGATTGTGTCTCATCAGCTCCTGTGATTCTGGATCCAAACACTGCGAATCCAGAACTCGTCCTGTCTGATGATCTGACCAGTGTGAGAAACAGCGGGATCAAACAACCTCTTCCTGATAATCCAGAGAGATTTGACTATTATGAGTGTGTTCTGGGTTCAGAGGGGTTTAACTCAGGAACACACTGCTGGGATGTGGAGGTTAAAGAGAGTAAATACTGGATTCTTGGAGTAACTACAGCATCAAGACAGAGGAAGGGAGATGATTTCTTTAACACTGATGTCTGGAGTGTGTATTCTGGACAGTTTAAACAGAAGCTTGATCAAGTGAGAGTGAATCTGGACTATGACAGAGGAACAGTGTCATTCTCTGATCCTGTAACTAACACACATCTACACACACTCACAACCACCTTCACTGACACACTCTTTCCATACTTCTGCTGCCGTGGCTCTCTGAAGATCTTACCGGTCAATAGTCAGTAATCGTCACTCCTGTAGGATCTTCCTGCTTTCATCATAAATAAATAAATCATGTATTGTTTTTGTAGAAATTATAGTATAATACTGTAAAGCAGAAATATGTCACACTTTTAGAAAGGATGTTAAAAATGAAACAACTTGTGTTAAATTTTTACACATTAATGGGTGTTTAGGGATAATGCATATTATGTTAATTTTAACTCATTCATTGTGTTAATGAGTTTAACACAGTAAGTGTGTCAGAAAGATTAAAACAAAGACGTGCAAAATTACAACATTATGTGCTGTCCATGGATACACACATTGTGTTAAAAACACACCTGAAATCATAAACAAAACGTTAGCATTTGACAAAATTAATGTAAAGTCATTGGTTGTTTAGCTTATTGTCAAAAAAAAAAAAAAATATCAGCCATTAAATTCATAATTTATAATAAATACAATTTTAAGCAGTCAGAAAGGAAATGTCCAGCTCAGGACTAAACAGTTCTCTTCACAATCTCATTATGTATCATGACACACAACCTTCAAAATCATTTCACTTATTAATAAACTCTGTTGGATTGATGAACACTGGTGGCCAAAAGTTTGAATATTGAAGTTTCTTAATGTTTGTGAAAGAAGTCTCTTTGATGCTCAAGAAACATTTCTCATTATTATTAATAACTGCACTCATTATTATTTCCACAGCACAGGAGTAAAAGTGATCATCAAAATAGTTTTAAAAAGCCAACACAATGTTTTGGTCCACCTGACAACATCAGAATGTTCTCTGGATGTATGTGTGTCCACAAACACTAATATCCTCAGTTCTTCAGAGGAGATCCCGGTTCAAACACTTTATAAAAACATAAGAGGGAGTTGAGAAAGTTTCACATGAGTGTCAAATTATATTTAACCTCCATCATACTGTAACTTAAAATATATATTTGTAAGTAACTTATGAATACTTACATTTCTTTAATTCTCTCCAAAAATGCTGATATTCATAGAGAGAAAGATTGAAGGATGTTGAAGCTGTTTGTGAAAAACACAATAAGACACATGAGAAATCACTATATGATGATCTTTACCTTCCTTCAGTATTAACCCACCTGTGTGCTGATATACTGAAATCATATCAGGATCTTCATGGTCAGGTGGGACTGCAATGACAGAGAGTCTTCTGAATAATAACAGATCAAAAACTAAAGTGGTTCAGAATGCTTGATTTGGTATGAATTGTCAATCTGGTGAGACTGAACATAGAAAATGGTCCATCTTCTGATTGGCTCATTTGCTGTGTAATAAATATAATGTTAGTCAATTTTGTATGCTACACAATTTAAAAAAAAAAGAAAAGAAAAAAGAAAAAAAGGTCAATGACCAGCAAACAAAAAACATAAAATTAAAGTAAAATATCCTGAATTATGATCAAACACCTTTACTGAAAAAAACAAAATCAAATGACTGTCAGCAACGGCTGCCAAATAAAAAGCATAAAATGAATGTAAAATTAACTTTTGAGCTTTTGTTATGTCTTCATCTAGATTCTGTCATGTCTTGTTCAGTTCATTTGTGTCTCTTGATTAATTAACCATTTGCACGTGTTTCTGTTCTCACTGATTCTGTCCTCTCTCATTATAAAGACTCCCTGTTCTGTTCGGTGATTTGTTGGTAATTGTATGTGTTACTCTGTAGCTGTGTCCCAATTCAGGGGCCGCGCACTTCAGAGTGCATGAAAGGGGTGGGGCTTTGGAGTGGAGGGTTGCCAAGTCAGCGCAACAAAACCATCCCAAAAAAGTAGCGTAATCACAGCACAAGTGTAAAAGTATCCCAATCCCAGACGTGGCAACAATGAGCTGAGCGTCGTTACATGGCCAGTGGCTGTGTGACAACTGAAAGTTGATGTGTGTGTGTGTGTGCATTTTAAAGTTTTATGACTTTCTATTGGGTTTTGACATGCTTCACTGCCGGCGACGACGGGACACTGGGCCAAAATATGTATGGTTAAAATATGTAATGTTAGTTTTATATCGTTAGCAACTCTAAGTTAACCTCGTTTGTTTTTTATGTTAAATGAAACGTTAACTTTGAAAATATATACATTCATATTTATAAATTTACTCTGTATTTAAGCTGGATTTAAGTCTAAATTCAAAGTACAGTACTTTAGGATTTTACTCAACTGCACTCCATCTCAGACACAAATATTGTATTTATGAAAAACTAACTATGCCAAGGTAAATTCAATTTTTAATTCTAGGGCACCTTTAATAATATAAAATATGCAATGACTGATCATAATTGACGTGAGTAGTTTTTTGGATGAGCTGCTTAACCCTTATATTCTGTTCAGGGTCTCTGAGACCAGGTGAAGCACCAATTTTTTCAAACCAGCTGTCTCAACTTTCCAATACTGCATGACATTCGAAACTGTCATCAATCACGTGGTATTGTCTTTTCGATACAAGCATCGGTACAGTGTGTGATACAATAGTGCTTTGAAAACTCTGTCGGAGCATCGGAGCCCCGGTGTCAACCGTCCCATCACTACTAAGAACTGCTTACCTGTTGTTTCATACAGAAGGACTTACCCATCTACTCACCTTGAATACTTACCTGTCTTTAGCCTGTCCTTCAGCTACGCCAGCAAAACATAACTTTTTATCATTCAGTTAAGTTCCACGTTATTATATGAATTATCTACTCACCTGCTTGCATATCTTGAACTGCTTATAAAGACTGTCTTTTGTATTATCATCTTGTCATCCTCTTATGTTAATGTAACACCGTTATTGTTCATTAAATATTATTGCACAATAAATTATGTTTTATATAACTAAATAAAACAAAATTTTCTCCAGAAAATTCCATGTCTCTTTAGACTTCTCAAGGGAGTACATCTGTGTCGGAGTACAAATACCTTGGGGTATTATTATCGATAACATTACATTTTGGTTCACATATTAATTATTTAAGGCAAAAACTCAAGAAAAGGTTAGGATTTTATTTTAGAAATAAGTCCTGCTTTTCATTCAATGTGAGGAAGAAACTAGTGACTTTTTTTACCAGTTATTGATTATGGGATGTAGTGTATCAGCTCCCTCTTACCTTCTCGCCTCTCTGGATGATTTGTACCATGGTGCTTTGAGATTTATAACGGAGTGTTAATTTTCAACACACCATTGTGACCTTTACAGAAGAGCTGCTTGGCCTTCGTTGAATACTCAAAGAAAAATGCACTGGTACTTACTGAAATATAAAGCCATACTGGGTTATCTGTGTTACGCATTAAACAGGGATGAGGAGAGGTGAGAATCCAAGTACAGCAAAATGTATTCAAAAATACACAAATCAAGATAATTCAGAAAATAGACAGGAACATAATCCAAACAGGAAAAACCACAAACGCAACAGCCTACAATGAACTTGCAAGAACAACGACCGACAAAACACAAGAGAAGCACAAGGGCTATATATACAGACAGAGAAACAAGCTAAACAAGATAACAAGGGGGAGTGGTTAATTGTCGTGGGAACACATGAAGGTAACCAAGGGAACTGACAAGGCACGCCAGAGGAGACTAATGAACATGAAAACCTACAATGAACAACAAAACATGGCACAAGACAGGAAATGACCAAAAATCCTCACAAGACAGGGGAACACAGGCTGGGATCATGACAGAGACCCACACTTAAGGAGCAGATTCCAGACGCTCCACAGGGGAAAAAAAATCATTAAAAAGCAAAACACACCTGATGCACATTCTTTGTTCTTAATTTTCTAGAAGTATAGAGTTAATAACCTTGCTGTATTTTTGTGTAGTTAATGAAGAGAAGGTACACCGCCATCTTGCTCTGATGAAAGTGACTTGAACACACCTGACGTCATAAACACGACTTCCCAACTAGTAAACACAAACTTCCCAGGAGGACTTGAAGGCACCAAAAGAACAGGCTGGAGAAAGGAGTTGATTCCTAAAAGATTTGTTTCAGAGGAGTCAGGAATTGAGAGTCCTGCAAGGCCTGAAATGTCTGTTCATGATGTTACAGTGTTCATTTCCTCGATTACCTAACTACAACGAGCCCAGAGATAGAGCCATAATCGGTCTTTGTCAGGTGACGTCACACTCGTGAAAACTGAAGTGCATTATGGGTGTCGCCGCCATTTGTGGGGTATCAAACAATCTCTGTGTCAGAGCAGAGTTGTTTTTTTTCTTTGGCTTCTTTTCATTGTAAATACGGCACACTTGTGTGAAAAGCTGCAATGATACGTCACATGATAGAAAATGTCAAAAACTTTACTACGAGACTAGATTTAGCTGGTTTCCTACTTGAAAAAAGTCTGTATGGAGAGTATGTAGAGGCATGTAGAGACATTTTCAAAAAGGTAAGTTAGAGATTTCTGTTTTCTTAAGTAGAAAACGTTATATCAACGCATTGTTTTGGATTGTATGTGCTATGAAACAATCAATTTAAACTGAATCCCTTTACTTAAATATATCTATTTTTTTTTATTCTTAATTTTGCTAAGGCTTTTTACATTTTCATTTTAAATGACATTTAACATATTTTTGCTCAGTATCCATATACTGATTATAATTTTTCTGACTACTACTTCTATATTGACCGATGACTTGTATAGGTCTGGAACGATACTGTCACAAGCTTCTTGGCAATCTCGTATAGCATGGCAGGAAGAGGGATGGAAGTAGATAGTGATAGTATAGAAGAAAGTGAGGAAGATGGTTGAAGGGAAATTGAGTGGGTTGAAATGAGGAAGGATAGGAAGGAAAAAGGCCGGAAAAGAAGGAAAGAAGATACATCTAGCATAGGAGAGTCAGAGAGTGAAGGAAGAGAACCGAGAAAATTATGAGAGGAATAACTGAATATAGTAGTTAGATCTGAGAGTGAAGGAGGTATTAAGAAGCTTGATCCGATTAGGTTGACAAATATCATAAGAGGACAGGTTGGACAAATAAAATATGCAAGAATGTTAAGAGATGGGAATCTACTAATAGGATGTAATAATGAAGTGCAAATTGACAAAGCAAAGAAAATGGCAAACATTGGGAAAGTCAAAATCGCTAAGGTAGTGAGAGTTGGTGGGAAAAGAAGCAATGGTACTAAAGGAGTGATTTATGGGGTTCCTCTAAATGTTAGGCTAAAGGATCTAGAAGAGCACGAAAGCAACAAATAATAGGGTGATGAGTGCTAAAAGAATGGTTAGAGGAGTAGAGAAAAAAGAAACTGAGACTATCCTCATCGAATTTGAGGAAGAAGTACTTCCAAAAGAGGTGTATTTTGGGGGGGGCGGGGGGTCATAAATACGGAAAGTGTGGAAGGGAGCGAGACCAAAATGCTGCAGTTGTGGAGGAAACCATAGTGTTGCATACTGGGGATGTGAAGTATATAAGAGAGAACTGGAGGTGCATCAGATTATAGTAAGGGAAAAAGTATCATATGCTGATGCAGTTAAGTTGGTAGGACAGGAAAAGCAAAATAAGGGGGGAATTACTAGAGAGCAAGAGGTGATGAAAGAAAATCAAGATAAGAAGAAGGCATGGATGGAAAAGAAGTTGGTGACGTCTAAGCAGGGGTGATAAATGCAACATATGAAATCAAATCTAAAACAGAGAGGATTCAGATTATTGTTAAAGCAGCTGAGCATCACTTGAATATGATCTAAATATTGTATGTAGTAAAACCAGACATAGTATGTATTCAGGAGACCTGGCTAAGACCCAGATTAGATTTTATATTATATGGTTTATTGCAGTAAGGTGGGATAGGGAAGAGGGGGCAGGAGGAGGATGTGCTACCTTTATAAAGCAGGGAATATCATATAGAATAATTGAGGTTGGAGGAGAACAGGAATATGTAGTAGTGAAGGTATGGATAAAAAGAAAAGAAGTAGTAATTATAAATTATTATGATCCATGCAAGAGGTTAGATTTTAAAAAACTAGAGGGAACAGTAAGTCAGAATAATAGTAATGCTGTTTGGTGCAGTGATTTTAATGGGCACAATACAGTATGGGGTAGTGAAAGAACAGATAACAATGGTCAGATTATAGAGGAACTATTAGATGAGATGAATTTAGTATGTATAAAAGATGGCAGAAGTACACGAGTGGATGATACCTGGACAGTACATCAAGAAGGAACTGTAGGAAGTGATCATTATCCACTCTGGTGCAAGATAAATATAGAAGTTCAATTGGGAACAGTAAAAGTGGGCGCGAGGTGGAAGTTTGAAAAGGCTAACTGGGAGAAATGTCAGGAAATAAGTAATGTATACTTTAATCAGGTAGATCATGAAGATAATATAGTAAAATTAGATGACAGAATTAAACAGGGGATAAGAGTGGCTGCAATAGAATCCATCTGTAAGAGTAATGAAACTGGAAAGAGGAAAGTAATGCCTTGGTAAGGAGATAGATGTAAGAAGGCAGTAAGGAACAGGAATAGGGCGTTTAAACTGCTAAAAAGATTTCACAATTTTAAATATTTAATTGAGTATAAGAGCACAAGCAGAAGTGAGGCAGACAATAAGAAGGGCAAAAAGATAATTTTGGGAGGAGTACTGCAATACAATTGGCAATGAAACATCGATAGGAGAAGTATGGAAGATGATAAAGAGGATGGAAGGGGATAGAAAGGACTGGAGTTACCCGGTGTTGGTTGAAGGAAATGAGACAATGGTAACATAAAGAGAAAGTGGAGTTATTGTCAAGTGCTTTTTCAAAGATAAATAGCTCTGTCTGAAAAAGGAAGACAAGATAGGGAAAGAACAAAATTGGAATATGCGATTGTGTTATGTAGGAAAGATAATTATGATGAAGTGATGGATGCTCCGTTTACTATGGGAAAGTTTAAGAGAGCCCTGGAGAAAGCCAGAAACACAGCTCTGGTTAAAGATGAAGTATGCTATTGTATGATAAAACACTTAAATGAAGAAAGTCTTGAGAAATTATTGCTATTATACAATAAAGTATGGGAAGAAGGCAGTATACCATGAAGTTGGAAAGAAGCAATAATCATACCAATAAAAAAGCCAGGCAAGGACGATAGTAAGCCAGGAAACTATAGACCTATAGCTCTGACATCACACATTTGTAAAATAATGGAGCGTATAATAAATGAGAGATTAATGCACTTCTTGGAAAGTAGAAACATTATAACTGCAATTCAAAGTGGATTTAGAATTGGAAGAGGTACAATGGACCCAATAATATGTTTAGAGGATGAAGTGAGGAAAGCCCAAATAAATAAAGAAACAGTGGCATTTTTTCAAATATAACAATAGATATGGGTAGGTCACTGTTTGCTGATGATGGGGCGTTATGGAAAAGAGGAAGAAATATTGAGTATATAGTCAGGAAAGTACAAGAGGGAATAAATCAAGTGGAAAGTTGGGGTGTAAACTGGGTTTTAAATTTTCAATTGAAAAGACTAAAGTTATGTTTTTTACAAGGAAAAAGAATAGAGGGAATCAGCTGGAATTGTATGGGAATTGTTTAGAAAATGTTGAATGTTGCTTTTGGTTCCTTGGAGTTTACTTTGACAATAAATTAACATGGAAACAACATGTAAAGTATACTGTTGATAAGTGCAGAAAAGTAATAAATGTCAGTGTCAGGAGTATGTGATGGTTGAGCATGTTTTAATATTTTATGGGAGGTTTATTAAAAAAAGACAAGAAATGATGACCCAATTACAGAGTTTAGGACGGGTCGAGGGAAATGTTAAAAGTATTTTAGAATATGCAGAGAAACAAAAAGGCAGGAAATACTTATTAGGTTTTTTAAAAAGAAACTGGATTGGACAAGAGAATAGTGTACAGGGAATTTAATACAGTAGATGGCAGTAATGCAACAAATAGGATGCCAGCTGCCGTAACACACTCGTTAGCACCCTTCTAAAACCTAAAATGATGAATGGGACACCCTACGGCCTTGTGGACTTAACGGACATGTGCACGCGGCAGCCACTGTAAGTCCACAAGATCGAAAGTGCATAGAAGTGTGCCATTTGGGATTCAGCCTTACTCATTTACTTCTTCTCCTGCGTCCTGTTCTTCTGTATTCCAGAATGGCAGCAAAAAGAAGGCAGCTGAAAGGCTTGTTTGTTTGAACAGCGCCCTCTACTGTACAGGCGTGAATTTGTATTTCCTTCAGTCTGAGGCTTCTTCATTTCTCTTTTGGTGTGAAACGGCCTTTACATTTGCCAAAAATAGAACTATATTGCTGTTATAAAAACAAACAAACAAACAGCCCAGCCCAGATGAGAAAAAAGTAACACAAAAGTAACGTAACGCATTACTTTCCATAAAAAGTAACTAAGTAACGCAATGAGTTACTTTTTTAGTAAAACAATATTGTAATGCATTACTTTTAGAAGTAACTTTCCAAACACGGCCAGTAGGTGGCATTGAGTGTCTTTTGAGTATTTTAAGTGAGTTTGAATCAAAACAGGATTAATTTATAACCTACATATTTAAAAGATGACTGATTTTTAACTGATAAACACCAGAAAAGAAGAAAAGACATGACATCAGCTGGTTGGTATGCTGGAAATCTCTAAACATGTCTAGTGTCTAATGTAATTAGAAATATCCCTTATCAGAAAATCTCTGTCTTTAACATAAATTTGGGTTCAGAATCTTGATTATATGAACATCAGAATAAAAACACCTCCTGATGGAAATGGTGGCAAGTTTACAGTGTGTCTGTACAGTATTCAGTGTAGTGAACAGCCATGTATACTAGATAAAAGCAGATTCCAGATGACCATTGAATGTTTATTGAATGCATAATTTGTCATTTTTGTCATAGAGACATATATTATTGTCTCCTCCAGCTAAATCAGATCATCATATTCAAAAGACAGTCACTGGGCGCCATCTACTGGTGTAATTATATAATTTACAGGTTTTAGATGACTTTATGTATTTACATTTTCAGTATGAATGTACTTTATTGGCATGATATTGCCAATCAGGATCAATCATCGCTGTCCAAGGCCCAGTGGCTCTTGTGGACAATTAGGTGATCCGACAGAAATTAATCTTTTTTGTAGATCATTTTTTCACATGTTTCTATGGTATATTGGAAAACAATGATAAGCATTTCATAAAGGATTTTATTGGCAAAAACATTCAATATATGCGAAGAGTGAACATTTACAGTGTTGACTCTGGATGATTTACTGTTGGCACGACACAGGACTCATGGTAGTGTTGTCCAAAAGTCTTGACCTCACTGTGTGTCAAATTCACTCACACCTGCTGCCAACATTGAGTACCTTTCCACTGGTGGAGACTCGATTCTGTAGCTGATGGTCCTGGTGCTGGGACGTCCTGAAGCCGTCTTCACTGAGGTTGAGTCTCTCTCCTGGAAGTTCTTCATGACCCAGATAAATGTTTATTTCAGGTGCAATAATTTTTGCAGCAATTTCCTTGCATATGAGGCTATTTTGATGGAAAGTGATGATGGCTACATGTCTTTCTTAGGAGGAAACTGTTGCTAACACAAGAACACAATGATTGAAAGCACTCCTTTTTCTCCTTTTAGCAATAACTGTGCTCTAATAATCCAGTCAGAATGAGAGAGGGATTTTAACTAGTACTTGTTCACACTTTTCCCATGTGCTGATGATATGATTATTGAAATGTTAACTGTTCATTTTGTTCCACAGCCAAAACATTTTTTGTGATAAAGTTAATTCTTAAAGCTTTTTGCACTTATTTAAAATATGTCTGATCACTCTGCACAATAATCTAGAAACAACATGAACCAACACCACAACTTGTAAGGAACCCATCGGCCCAAAAACGGAATCCGACGGCCTGAGCGAAGGTTAACGCGTGTATGTCTTTTCAGCGCCTCTGTGAAGTTCACTTAATTTCACTCGTTTAATCTGACTCCAATTTCAAATGATTTTTACTCTTAAGTTGCGTTTCCAATTAGAAATTAATCATTGGTTATGCATTAATTTAGATTTTTGATTATTCTGATTACCTTATATCTTCAATTATTCGTTCACTGCGGTCCCGGTATCGCTTTAGAAAAGTCACTTCGGCCGATTGAGTGCTTTCTCGGACACAAACTCGTCAGTTCTGACCTTAAACATTGGATGCAGGGTAAATATCTACCTTTAAGTCGGTCGCGCTCTGCTTACTCGTAACAAAAAGCATAGTTTTTATATATTTACGAAAACTGCAACTTATTTAAGGCAGCGATAGTCAGAAATCGAAATGGACTTAATTGATGTGCCCTATGCTCCATCTATTAAACCTTCCGTATGATCAATCCTGAACACAGATTTGCGGTAATACCTTCGCTTTAATCTACTAGAAATAATGAATTAAGAATCATGCAGAATAAATCAAGAATAATATTTATTTGTCAAGTAAAAATGTATCATGCCAATTACATAGTTGGACAATTAGAAGCCAATTCAGAAATAATAAATGCATAACATCAGTTGCTCAAAGAGTAAGAAATGCACATACACACAGTGCTGGATTAGTGTTTTTAAGACACTTCTCCATCACTGTATGGGGGTTTCTGGCTACAGAAAATCCCACATGACTGCTTTGCACTTTACCTTATATACGCAGACCAGAACAAAGATTTGTAGATATTTACTACACCAACACCTGTTTTGGGGGGAGAGGGGTGGGTTATCAGATCTCTTGAAGAGACAAAAGGAGGACAGAATTCTCCTTAGTTTTCAATCTTCCTCATAACATAAGTGACTGCTGTGAAACTGAGACATTCAAAATGATACCAAACATGAAAGAGGAAAAACAATAGATACACAAGTTACATTATACATCTTGAAGAACTTTGAGTGACTTGAGTTAGGGGGAAGGGAAGGAGGGTGTGTGTGTGTGTGTGTGTGAAAATCAAGTCTTACAACTGAAGCAGAAAACTTTGTGGAAAAAAATTATCTGGACAAATTTATGTCACTACCAATACTTTTGGCCACGAATGTAATAATAGGCTAAAACCACTGTTACTGATACAGATGTCAGTTTAATTTGTTTTAAAAATGTAGATTTGACATGCTTAAGCCTACTCAAGCCCCGATCTGTACAAGTTGGGGGCGTGTCAGTGAGAAACATGGTGAAATACCACAATACTTGTGCGTATTTAGCAGTGAAATTGTCAGGCTTTTCTATTTACAAACAAAGTGAGCTAATTTCCAGCAAAAAACATGATAGCATTATAATGTAACAATATAATATGTAACGATAAATTTTACAATGGCTTCATAAATTAATTAAAAACATAAAAAAAGTAAAATAGAACTAATACACATTCTTTGCTTTTCATTTTCTAGAAGTAGAAGTGTTGTATTTTTGTTAATTAAGTGAAGGTACAGCGCCATCTTACTCCGCCGAAAGTGACTTGAACGCACCTGCCGTCCTAAACACGACTTCCCACCTCATAAATACGAACTTCCCAGAAGGACTTGAATGCACATTTGCCCGGTTTAAACACACCCACATGATCAGAAACTCCACCCTCTTACAACACTTGCCAGGAAGAGACTGACTTGTTATTTCTCCTTCCAGTCATACTAACTTTATCTCGACAAAAGCATAAAAGAATCAGTTATCAATGAAGATCAAAGAGAAAAACTTTCAAGAAGGATTTTTGAGAAGTTTGTTTCTGAACAGACAGCAGATCTTTGTGGATATTCATTTTTGAAACCATCATTCAGAAAGTAAAAGGAAAGTTTAGACTGCAGGAGCTCAAACAGTGAAAATGGCTTCACTATCTGAAGATGATCTTTCTTGTCCCGTGTGTCATGAAATCTTCAGTGTTCCTGTTCTTCTGTCATGTAGTCACAGTGTCTGTAAAGAGTGTCTTCAACAGTTCTGGAGAATCAGGGAAACTCGGGAGTGTCCTGTCTGCAGGAGAAGATCCTCAAAACCTGATCCTCCAGTTAGTCTTGCGTTAAAGAACTTGTGTGAGTCGTTCCTGAAGGAGAGAAATGAGAGGCGTTCATCAGGATCTGAGGAGATCTGCAGTTTACACAGTGAGAAACTCAAACTCTTCTGTCTGGAGGACAAACAGCCTGTGTGTTTAGTGTGCAGAGATTCAAAACAACACGACAATCATAAATTCAGACCCATCAGTGAAGTGGTTTCATCATATAAGGTAAGACGGATAAACACTTGTTTAAGCTTATGTATTACATATATGATCATATTACAGAAATCTCTGGTGTCTTATAGATTTTCACTTTAAATTCTAGGAGGATCTCAATACAACACTGAAGTCCTTACAAGAGAAACTTAAACACAATGAAAAGATTAAAGTAAAGTTTAAGAAAACAGTTCAACACATCAAGGTGAGGATTGATTCTTTTGATATATTCAAGAGTTTGTTTAGAAGAGCTGAACTGATTTGTGTGATATAATTACATGTTCTTTTATTGACTGGAACACACACACACACAAACGTATAGTCATTGGCGTATATTGATGATCAAGTGTGTACACCTCTGTCAGCTGGTTATTCAACAGTGGGCGGGAATAATGTGTCAGTCCTAATCCCATTGGCTAGCACTCACTTTCTGTGTTTTCATTTGACCGAACACAAACAAAGTGATTAATATTCATGAGCTCTGAACTGAACTGCTGACATTATGAATCTACCTGAGGATGTGATTGATAATGTGAACTTTCACCCTACAGACACAGAACATCTACTACTAGAGCACTAGGGCTTCAGAAATTAAAGTTGTAGTGAACTAACCCACATTTACTCACTCACTCTTCATGCTGCTCCAGAATCAGTTCCTCTTTGAGATGATTGAAGTGAATGTGATCTGATTTCAGTCTCAAGCTGAACACACAGAGCGTCAGATTAAACAGCAGTTTGAGAAGCTTCATCAGTTTCTCAGAGATGAAGAAGAAGCTACAATCACTGCACTGAGGGAGGAAGAGGAGCAGAAGAAGCAGATGATGAAGGAGAAGCTGGAGGAGATGAACAGACACATCTCAGCTCTTTCACACACAATCAAAGACATGGAGGAGATGATGAAAGCCAGTGACGTCTGCTTTCTGAAGGTCTGATTTCAGATCATTGGTTGATCATTGGTTCATTGATTGAGTTCTTGATGATAAA
Organism: Hypophthalmichthys molitrix; assembly: GCA_037950675.1. Lineage (NCBI taxonomy): Eukaryota > Metazoa > Chordata > Actinopteri > Cypriniformes > Xenocyprididae > Hypophthalmichthys > Hypophthalmichthys molitrix. Next base: position 1,376,882 of record CM075500.1, read on the forward strand.
TGGTGTGTTTGTTCTGCAGGAGTTTCCAGTCTCAGTGGAAAGGTGAGTGATCTGCTCCTGCCTCTGGTCTCTCTGGTTCTGATCCAAAGCCACTGCAGTTCTGACTCCTGAATGTTCTTCCAGAGTCCAGAGCTCACAGCCGGATCCACAGATGGCTTCAGGAGCTTTGATTCATGTGCCACGTTACTTGGGCAACCTGTCGTTCAGAGTCTGGAAGAAGATGCAGGACATCGTCCAAAACAGTGAGTCTGACTGCAGAAGATCTGAGCTGGAAATGATGGAGGGGTGGAAAGTTAGAGGTGCTTCATGACACAAACTGATAGATAGATAGATAGATAGATAGATAGATAGATAGATAGATAGATAGATAGATAGATAGATAGATAGATTGATTGATTGATTGATTGATTGATTGATTGATTGATTGTAAGGCAGATTATGAATGTAATTTGTTATTTACGACTGATCATGCCCAAACGGGCCGAGTCAGAGCCAGTTGCGTTCAGTCGGTGTTTGTTTAAATTCCGTCTGTAAGCATTTAAATCGGCTTCAGTCGAAGGAAACAGTCTTTGTGTGTTGAGCTCAGTCTTAGAATGTTTCAGCTAGTCGTTAAAGGCTGGAATACACTACACAACCTTTAAAATCTGAACAGATTTTTGAACAGCAGGCATCATACACTTGCCGACTTTGTAAATGGTTACAGAGAAAGGCGGGGGATCACACACTACACGACTTTAAAATCATTCCCAGCACAAACAGAAACATGCGCCTCGTTGCCAGGAGACAGCACAGAGATATAGTGAAGCCCAGACCCGTATCAATCTAAGTCATCATGCACAGAAGTCATAACTTTTGTTTTAGGCAATACGCTGAGATTATTTAATTAATATTAAGTATTGGCCGGTTAACTGATGGCATACAGAACAGTTATTTTCTCTGCCAACTAAACTTCCAAAGCAAATAAAGTCACAGAACCGTTGACACACAGTAGACGCACAGAGTTGTTTCATTCTTGAATGAATAAGAGTCTTTGAACAATCCATTAATATAGACCATGATTCAATGACCAATTAATATAGACAGCCACTTGATTTTATTCCTGAATGAATCAGCATTTTGAACGAATCGATGAATGAATAAATAAGGTTACCGAATTTATGGACACACAGCTCTGTCTCGATGTGGTTTGTGTCCAGACATTCGTTAGTCTGGCTGTTTAATGAGAAAGAGATTAAATGTAGTTGCAATAGAGTACCTCAGGGATGACGTGTTTTTGTAGGCAAAACTCAGAAGCGAGTTAGCATTTTAGGACTTCCAGTTCCATCGCCCGAAGTCAATGGGTTTTTGCTAAATCGCCTGAAATAAGGTCTGCGGTTAACAAAGCCTCTAAATATTTTCACGTTTTGATCTATGACACAAAACACACCAGTTATAACCCGCTTGTGATTTTTTAAACCTTTATTGTGTCTTAAAAACGGCGGTTGCTAACAAATTGCTAAAAGGGACTACTTCCTTTGACGGGGACTTTAGACGTCATCATGACAAACAGGACATTTGGACAGCATTTCTCATGGAAAAGTTGATAAGTATTCATACACAGCGCAGATCATAATCAGCGAGCATGTTTTTAAAGAAAGTTGTTGTTTAAATAAAGTTTGAGGAAGCTTGGTGGTGATGCGCGACCATGGTGTGCTGTAGTCCGTTTATAGCCTACTGTTAGCTTTTTATATCTGATGACTTTATTTAGGCTTCAAAATGTATAAATGTTGTGTTAACTTGTAAAGATTATCTTGATAGACAAAACATGTAAGTGTCATAACCCTTTGTTAAACACAGAGCTTATTTTTTTACGATTTTCCAAAAGTCTATGGGAAAAATGCATAGGCTTTCAAACGAGGGAACCCGTGCGTCGCTAACTTCCGGGTCGGCCTACAAAAACACGTCATCTCTGAGGTACTCTATAAACGCGAAGGACTATTATTCTGCTGCGCTGAACTGCAGAAGAACTGATGACGACACAGTTTAATGTTTGTTTGACCAATCAGCGGAAAGGGGTGTTTCATTCCCGCCCACATGTAGAGATCAAATATTCAAGTTGTTTATTCATTTTCTACCCCTGAACAAAAAATGAAAAATCAAAAAACGAAAAAGGTGCTGTTTTTTCATTTTCAGATTTCAATATTAAATCAAAAAACAAATGACCAAAAGATACACGGACCGTAGACACAGTCAGTATCGATTACAACAGGAGTTAGAGGTAAATGGTGTAGTTTTATCTAAGTTGTTACCTTTAATATAATCCATTATCAGTCGCTGTTTACATTAATATAGTATAATCAATAATTCGCAGCTATTGACATTTTAATCCAGCTTCTTATCCAGGATAAAGTGTAAATGTCGAATAATGAATATTAACATAGTTAATAATGAATGAATCTGGATTTACTCAGAATGTGGTTTGCTAACTCAAGACAAAGCTAACAGTACAGTTGTAACGACTCGTCACTCGGAGTGGGATCCATAAGCAGCTTTATTGATAAACTCGTGGTCAAACAGGCAATGGTCAACAGGGGCAAACAGGAATAGCAGAGAATAGACAGACTCGTAGTCGTTAAACAGGCAGTAGATCGGTGCAGGCAGATAAGAATCACAGTCCAATAAACAACAAATAGTCCAAGGGCAGGCGGCAGAGAATCGTAAACGGGGTTCAGCAGGTTCAACAACAGGTAGACAGTCAGAATAGTAAACGCTCAGAATTGTACACCGTGGCAATACAAGACCTCGCAAAGATAGCGAGTGGGAGAGCATCTTAAATAGTCCAGGTAATGCACAGCAGCTGGGTGTGGCAATCAGCGGCAAGGTACAGGGCTTGAGGGAAATGTAGTGCGTGAAAGTGTGTGTGTGTGTCAGTACTCCGGCGAGGGCTCCCTCTGATGGCCAGAGGAGGGAATCACGGAGTTCGTCTCTGTGACAGAGCCCCCCCCTGCGAGCGACTCCTGGCGCGAGGAAGCAACCGATGTCGAGGTCTCCCACGTGGTCGAGGGGCCGGTCTTTCTGGATGGTTGCGGTGGAATTCCTCCACCAGGTTGGGGTCCAGGATATCATCCGCGTTGACCCATGAGCGCTCCTCAGGACCGTACCCCTCCCAATCGACCAGATACTGGAGCATCCTTCCTCGACGTCGTGAGTCCCGTAGTTCATGGACCCGGTAGGCCTCCTCGCCCTCCACCAAGATGGACGGGGGCCCCTGCTCACCAGACACCTCCTCTCCCTCCTCGCGGGGACCATCAGCGGGCTTGAGCAGAGATACATGAAAGGTAGGAGAGATACGGAAATGATTAGGTAGGGCCAGACGGAACGAGACAGGTGTAATTTGACGTGTGATTTGGAATGGGCCTACGTACCTTGGGCTGAGTTTTTTACAGGGAAGCTTGAGACGCAAGTCTCGGGTTGACAGCCACACCCACTGACCAGGCTGGTACTCGCGACCAGGGCGGCGATGCCGATCAGCCTGCTCTCTGAAGTGGCGAACCGCACGTTGGAGGTGGACATGAGCTCGGTTCCAAGTTGCTTCACTCCTGTTCATCCAGTCATCGACTGCAGGGACATCGGTGGGCTCCCCCGACCATGGGAAGAGAGGTGGTTGAAAGCCAAGTATGCACTGGAAGGGGGTTAGTCCCGTAGCCTCCTTTCGTATGGAATTCTGAGCGTACTCCGCCCACATCAGATACCGAGCCCAGTCATTTTGGTGTTGGCTGCAGTAGGAACGTAAGAAGCGGGTGAGATCTTGGTTGAGGCGTTCGACTTGGCCGTTGGCTTGAGGATGGTATCCGGAAGTGAGACTAACATTGATGCTTAGAGCTTGGCAGAAGGATGACCAGAGGCGAGAGGTGAACTGTGGGCCCCGGTCTGAGACTATGTCCTCGGGCAACCCGTAGATCCGGAAGACCCAGTTGCAAAGATGCTCGGCGGTTTGCATGGCGGTAGGTAGTTTGGGCAGTGGAATGAAGCGACAGGCTTTGGAGAAGCGGTCTACAACAGTCAGTATGGTGGTGTAGTTGTTAGAGGGTGGCAGATCTGTGACAAAGTCTATGGCTATGTGGGACCAGGGACGACGAGGCAAAGGTAGTGGTTGTAGCAGGCCAGCGGGTACCAGATGTGAGGGCTTATGCATATTGCAGATGTTGCATTGCTTGACGAACTGAGTAGCGTCCTTAATGAGAGTTGCCCACCAGAACCGGTTTTGTAGCAGTTGGACTGTGGCTGTGATACCCGGGTGCCCAGACGCAGGCAGGCTATGGACCTGCTCTAGAAGACGGTGATGGAAGGTTTCTGGGACGAAGAGCTTTCCCGGGGGGCACTCGTGAGGGACCTCGACCTGACTGTTGGCCTGCTCCAGCTCTGTAATGATGTCCCACTGGATGGGAGCGACCACGAGTGTGGGAGGAATTATGGTTTCGGGCAGATTGTTTAACTGTTCTCCCTCGTTCTGCCTGGAGAGGGCGTCGGCTTTGGTGTTCTTGGAGCCAGGACGGTAGGTTACCATGAAGTTGAACCGGGTGAAGAAGAGTGACCAGCGGGCTTGTCTAGGGTTGAGTCTCTTGGCGGTTTTGAGGTATTCTAAGTTCTTGTGGTCTGTTAGAACCACGAACGGATGTTTGGCTCCTTCCAGCCAGTGGCGCCACTCCTCGAATGCGGCTTTCATGGCTAGCAGTTCTCGATCTCCGACATCGTAGTTCTTTTCTGCTGAGTTGAGCTTACGGGAATGATAAGCACATGGGAAAAGCTTAGGAGGGTCACCTTGTCTCTGTGAAAGGACGGCCCCTAGACCCGTGCTGGAAGCGTCCACCTCGACTACAAAAGGGATGTTAGGGTCAGGATGTCGTAATACGGGGGCCGTGGTGAAGCGTTCCTTCAGCTGCTGGAATGCTTGGATCGCAGGTGGAGTCCAGGTGAGGCGGTGGTGCCCCTTCTTGACCATGCTGGTCAGAGGACTGGCTATTGTGCTGAAATTTCGAATGAAGCGGCGGTAGAAGTTGGAGAAGCCCAGGAATCGTTGTAATTCTTTTAGTGTAGTAGGTTGAGGCCAGTCGAGAACTGCTGCCACCTTCTTCTCATCCATGGCTACCCCCTCGGGGCTTATGACATATCCCAGGAAGGAGATGGAAGTTTGATGGAACTCACATTTCTCTGCTTTGGCGTATAGTTGATGCTCGATGAGTCGTTGTAGTACTGTTCGGACCTGCTGGATGTGCTCCTCGAGGGAATCGGAATAGATCAAGATATCGTCAATGTAGACTATTACAAACTTGTTCAGTAGGTCCCTGAAGACGTTGTTCACGAAAGACTGGAAGACGGACGGACTGTTGGCTAGCCCGAACGGCATAACGAGGTATTCGTAGTGTCCAGTAGCGGTAGAGAAGGCGGTCTTCCATTCATCACCCTCTCGTATGCGGATGAGGTTGTAGGCACTGCGGAGATCAAGCTTGGTGAAGTATCTTGCGGTGCGTAACTGTTCCAATGCTGCGGGGACCAGGGGTAGTGGATATCTGAACTTGATGGTAATATCATTCAGGCCTCGGTAGTCAATACAGGGGCGTAGACCGCCATCCTTCTGCGTACGAAGAAGAAACCGGCCGAAGCAGGAGAGGTGGAAGGTCGGATGAAGCCCTTTGCTAGCTCCTCTTCTATGTACTTCCTCATTGCTTCTGACTCAGGCTGAGAGAGTGGGAAGATATGGCCCTTGGGTGGTGTTGAATCTGGGATGAGATCAATGGCACAGTCATATGGTCGGTGTGGAGGAAGTTGTGAAGCACGCACCTTACTGAAAGCCATGGCCAGATCGCAGTAATCAATGGGCGCGTTGGGAACCGGAGATGGAGGTTCAGTAGTCTGGACAGAACTATACAAGCACAATCGCTGTGTAATTCTTCGACTCCTTTCTTCTGCAGAAATATGGTAGGAGTTCACTTGCATAGCTTCGGGGTTATCAACAGGCGTGGTGGGTAATGGCTGCGCGGTGCGTTGATGACTGGACCTTCTAGAACGAATGAGATTATCGATCTGAATAGCCAATTCAATAAACTGATCCAAATTCCGCCCCTCATCGCGGCATGCGAGCTCCGCCTGCAATTCATGTGTTAATCCTCTTCGAAACAGAACTTTTAGAGTGTCACTCACCCAGTTGGTTTGTGCTGCAAGTGTACGAAAGGTGAGAGCATACTCAGCCGCGGTCATCCTTCCCTGGGTTAACTCCAAAAGACGATCGCCAGCCCCTTTTCCCCCGCTGGGATGATCGAAGACCTCTCTGAAATGTCGTAGGAAGGCTTCGAATGACGGGAAAGTTGACCCATCCTCTCTCCAAACCGCCGTAATCCATTCCAGAGCTTTGCCGGTAAACAGAGAGCAGACAAAGGCGATTTTCCCTGCCTCAGTGGTGTATAGTGTGGGTTGTTGACTGATAAACAGAGAGCATTGAAGAATAAATCCCTTACACTTGGCTGGGTCACCATCAAATCTCTCTGGAAGCGACAGGCGGGGATTCCCCTGAGATGGCGTCTCAACCGCGTGCGTAATGGCGGCCGTGGTGGATGGTGGCGACGCCGTCGGGGCTGAAGTATGGAGACTCTGTAAGGCTTTTACCAGCTCCTCCGTGAGAGAGGTGAGACGATTCAGTTGGTGCTGGTGGGCGGTGAGTTGGCTGGCCTGAGCAGACATCGTAGCACACAGATGTGAGAAAGCCGCTGGATCTTGTGATGGCGAGGTCTTCTGTAACGACTCGTCACTCGGAGTGGGATCCATAAGCAGCTTTATTGATAAACTCCTGGTCAAACAGGCAATGGTCAACAGGGGCAAACAGGAATAGCAGAGAATAGACAGACTCGTAGTTGTTAAACAGGCAGTAGATCGGTGCAGGCAGATAAGAATCACAGTCCAATAAACAACAAATAGTCCAAGGGCAGGCAGCAGAGAATCGTAAACGGGGTTCAGCAGGTTCAACAACAGGTAGACAGTCAGAATAGTAAACGCTCAGAATTGTACACAGTGGCAATACAAGACCTCGCAAAGATAGCGAGTGGGAGAGCAGCTTAAATAGTCCAGGTAATGCACAGCAGCTGGGTGTGGCAATCAGCGCCAAGGTACAGGGCTTGAGGGAAATGTAGTGCGTGAAAGTGTGTGTCAGTACTCCGGCGAGGGCTCCCTCTGATGGCCAGAGGAGGGAATCACATTCGTCTCTGTGACAACAGTACTTATTGAAGCAGTTTTTCCTTCATGGTGGAGCTCCACTTAGGATTCTTCAGTGATATTTTTTCTGTATTTATGAGAAAGAATTTCCGTATTTTTTAACCTGGGAGTGATGTGAGCTGTATTAACACAACTTTGTGACGAAACTGCCACAAACGGATTGATAATATAAAATATACGAGTAGTTGAAAAAAATATTTTGGGTGAGCTGTTTAACCCTTATGTTCTGTTCTGGGTCTCTGAGACCCCAGCAATAAAACAGAGTTAAATGCATTTTCCTTTTATGCATCAGGTGAAGCGCCAATTTTTTCAAACCAGCTGTCTCAACTTTCCATTACTGCATGTCATTCGAAGCGTCAACTGTCATCAATCACATGGGATTGTCATTTCAATACAAGCATCGGTACAGTGTGTGATACAATAGTGCTTTGAAAACTGCATCGGAGCCCCGGTGTCAACCGTCCCATCACTACTTTTTACCCGATCTTGTACTGTAGTAAACATTTTTTTTCTCGATCTTTGTGACTTCACACCCTGCATTGTCTGGGCAGCGTATGACTGTACCGTGTACTGTGTTTATTAGCAACACATATCATACACTGAAATGAGCTCAAAATATCAAACCTGGTTTGAAATCCTCCGACTGGATGGAATCAAAGTCTGAAACTAAAGAATCAGAGTCTGTGACCATCATATACTACGTGATTTTCCATGAAATCTGTCAGCATAAATCTGCAGACTGGCTCTGACTTTTGGCAACTAGCGTCAACTTGTTCAGACTGTAAATCAGGAGAAAAATCGTGAGTAGTAAATATTCTACACCATGTGTCAAAAAATGATTGATTGTGAACTTTGACCTTTGACCTGACCTTTGACCTATGCCCCTCCCCCATGGGACCACCCAAATAGTACCCCATCCCCCCATGGTTGACCGCTGTATGAACCCCATGACCTTGGGGTTATGGAATTTAAATGGTGGTTGACCTTTGACATGGGATATGAATATGTCCATTGATTTTCTGCATTTTTTAAATATCTCTGGTATTGACCTGTGGGTCAATTGTAGGGTGGAACAAACTGATGATTCCTGATGGTGATTTATGAACTTTCAGGGTCAGACACGTGTTGAACAGACATCCGCATTCCGGCTCATCTCCAATCTTCCTGTGTAAGCAACAAAAATAAGATTTTAATGAAGAAACAGCTGGATCAAAATAACAAAAGAATAAACATGGTATATTTTATAAAATAGAATACACAAACACGCACATGCACGCATACCCATTTCAAAAAGTGGAAAACATTCACATCTCCAAAAATGTATAAATAAAATTATAACACACTGAATAATAAAAAACTACTAAAGTTACTAAATTTAATGAGACTGATTATTATAGTTAAATAAAAATTAAAAACATGGAAAAAGTTTTCCTTTAGCAATGATGTCCATTGGGTTAACAATTGAAATATAAAACACCCAAAATGTAGACATATAAGTAAAGGAATATTTATTTGAACAATGTCAATGCAAAAAGGGAATTTGGACATGTTCAGACATGTTCCATGTAAAACATGCATAAGACATGGTTGTTTTTATACTGGATATTCTCTCCCCTAAACACACGTATCGTAGTAAACGTTTTCATTTTTATATTTTCAAAAATATCATTTAGTATAATTTAAAAAGGTGTTTTGCAAATGGGGGATACATTTTGGTAGTTAAATAAAAAAAAATAAAAACATTTTGCTTTTAGTTTATACTGAAATCTAAAAATCTCTCTCTCTCTCTCTCTCTCTCACTCACACACACACACACACACACACACACACATTTCAAAAGTGAAAAACATTCTGTTCTTTGATTGAAGATGGTAATAAATAAAAGTATAACAATGTTAATAATAACAAACAGTTACTAAGCCAAAATTATATACCAGTCATCACTGTAAAGCTGCTTTGACACAATCTGCATTGTAAAAAGCGTTATATAAATAAAGGTGACTTGACTTAACTTGACTAAATTTACTGAAACCAATTATTATAGTTTTAGTTAAATGAAAATATAAAATTTCTTACTCTGTTGATGTCCTTAACATGAAATGGCTTACAAACTATCTCATTGTCTCTCCAAGTGACTTGCAACAAGGCATGATAGTCACAGAGACAGAAGGGGAGAACGCTGGTCAGCGGGGGTGGATGAAACAATATTTTGTTCAAGCTAACTTTTATTTTCAAAGCATAAATGTAAAAGTTTAAATTACATCTTTTAAAATTAAACATTTGTTCAAATTCAATCTTTAAATAAATCAAATCTTTGACATTTTATTTATCAGTGTATGTGTAAAAATGTATGGGTCTCACAAGCCACCTCTCACATTGTGTAACATTTTCAATAATTCAATATGAAAATCACCAAGCATTTTCACAGAGAAACAATGATTTCATTCAGACCATGTGATGCCTCAGGTTAGTGCTATAAAAGGAACTTATCTCTATTTTAAATTGAAATGATTCTAAATATAAATAATATAAAATGTTGCTAAAAAATTATTTAAACAATTTAAATATAGGTTAAATTAATATATAAATTAAAAATAAATATATTTTTAAAAAAAACCTTACATTTTCAGAGAGCCAAAGTAGGTCCTTTTGCAATGATAATAAATAAGTTATTACAATTACAGACGAAAGAAGAATGGAGATGTTAAAAAATGAAGCCATGGTAAAACACTGTGTTTCAAAAAATGTGAAAAAATCAAAGAAACATAAAATTTATCAGGACAAGAACGGTCGCGTCCCTAAACATACGGATAGTCAAGATATCTAACTATTGTGAGTTGGAGTTTGAACAATTTTGGCTCATTTGAACTTTCTGTCAATGACAGTCTGTGGGATTTTGATCGTGATTTTTAGGAAAATCATGAGTCTGATCAGATATAAGAGATAAAAGAGTCAGAACAGTCTGAGGGTTTGTTGGTTGTTCAGAGGAGTTACAATCAGAAAATTCATCTCAGAATCATAGTAATAATAATAATTTCTCAAGCCAACATAATTAGTTAGTCAAACACAACAGACAGTAAGAATAAACTATTTTAAACCAACACAGACTATAAGAGTCAATAAAGTGAAGATGATCAGATGCTGCTGAAGATCAGACACACACTTACAGTTTTTCATCTACAGTAAGGTGACCAGATTTCTAAAATGGAAACCGGGGACCTATTTGAGTGGTCAAAATATCACCAACAATACATTTTTGAATGTTTTTGTTTTTAATTGTTGTGGAATCCTTATTATTAGCTAGCTACATTAATAATTATTATGATTTAGTTTGATTATATTTTTGCTCTGGTTTTAATACAATTCACCAAAAAACTATTAGGCCTACACGATTAACTTTTTAAAAGCAGTTCAAAACAATATCCCTTTTATAACAGAAGTATGACTTTACAAAAGCACATTACATTACAAAAATAAAACAACATAAATATAAGATAAATAAAAATATTTTTAACATTATTAATCTTTTTAATTTTCACAAGCTGTTTTTACTGTATACAGAAATTACAACTGTTAACTTTTAACTATTTTGAATTTTAGATAATTTTAAGCACAAAGTAAGTTACACAAGTATTATTTATTTTAGTTTATTTTTTATTTATTCATATCTGAGTGTACCTTCACCACGTGATGTAGATGTGTGTGTGGAAATTGTTACGTTCTTCATGAAGTGTCGACCAAGTGTAGCTGCACAGCTCCCTCTGTTGGGGAACATGATCACTACACAATTGCTCTGATAACCAGCAGGCTGCTGTATGCTGGTCGTGCTTTTTTGGAATGTATTTGCAGGTGGTTTTGAAAGAGATATAATACAGGGACATTTCCGGGAACAGCTGGAAAACCGGGACTGTCCCTGGAAAACGGGGACATCTGGTCACCCTAATCTACAGCATAAATCTCAGCATCTCATTGATTTATTGTTATTTTAACTTTCCCAAAGTATCAGTTTCTCTTGACGGACACAAATGTCTGAATCACACATTTAATGTTTGTAGTTGATGATCAAATGAGTGTGAAACTAATAACAGCACTGACAGAGATCAGAGGAAGATGTCTGATGTGTTTGATCAACAGGACGAGTGTCATAATTCATAATAATCTGTGTTGGTTCACTCTTGATCATTATATGAACATCAGAATAAAAGCATCTGTTGATTGTGTCTCATCAGCTCCTGTGATTCTGGATCCAAACACTGCGAATCCAGAACTCGTCCTGTCTGATGATCTGACCAGTGTGAGAAACAGCGGGATCAAACAACCTCTTCCTGATAATCCAGAGAGATTTGACTATTATGAGTGTGTTCTGGGTTCAGAGGGGTTTAACTCAGGAACACACTGCTGGGATGTGGAGGTTAAAGAGAGTAAATACTGGATTCTTGGAGTAACTACAGCATCAAGACAGAGGAAGGGAGATGATTTCTTTAACACTGATGTCTGGAGTGTGTATTCTGGACAGTTTAAACAGAAGCTTGATCAAGTGAGAGTGAATCTGGACTATGACAGAGGAACAGTGTCATTCTCTGATCCTGTAACTAACACACATCTACACACACTCACAACCACCTTCACTGACACACTCTTTCCATACTTCTGCTGCCGTGGCTCTCTGAAGATCTTACCGGTCAATAGTCAGTAATCGTCACTCCTGTAGGATCTTCCTGCTTTCATCATAAATAAATAAATCATGTATTGTTTTTGTAGAAATTATAGTATAATACTGTAAAGCAGAAATATGTCACACTTTTAGAAAGGATGTTAAAAATGAAACAACTTGTGTTAAATTTTTACACATTAATGGGTGTTTAGGGATAATGCATATTATGTTAATTTTAACTCATTCATTGTGTTAATGAGTTTAACACAGTAAGTGTGTCAGAAAGATTAAAACAAAGACGTGCAAAATTACAACATTATGTGCTGTCCATGGATACACACATTGTGTTAAAAACACACCTGAAATCATAAACAAAACGTTAGCATTTGACAAAATTAATGTAAAGTCATTGGTTGTTTAGCTTATTGTCAAAAAAAAAAAAAAATATCAGCCATTAAATTCATAATTTATAATAAATACAATTTTAAGCAGTCAGAAAGGAAATGTCCAGCTCAGGACTAAACAGTTCTCTTCACAATCTCATTATGTATCATGACACACAACCTTCAAAATCATTTCACTTATTAATAAACTCTGTTGGATTGATGAACACTGGTGGCCAAAAGTTTGAATATTGAAGTTTCTTAATGTTTGTGAAAGAAGTCTCTTTGATGCTCAAGAAACATTTCTCATTATTATTAATAACTGCACTCATTATTATTTCCACAGCACAGGAGTAAAAGTGATCATCAAAATAGTTTTAAAAAGCCAACACAATGTTTTGGTCCACCTGACAACATCAGAATGTTCTCTGGATGTATGTGTGTCCACAAACACTAATATCCTCAGTTCTTCAGAGGAGATCCCGGTTCAAACACTTTATAAAAACATAAGAGGGAGTTGAGAAAGTTTCACATGAGTGTCAAATTATATTTAACCTCCATCATACTGTAACTTAAAATATATATTTGTAAGTAACTTATGAATACTTACATTTCTTTAATTCTCTCCAAAAATGCTGATATTCATAGAGAGAAAGATTGAAGGATGTTGAAGCTGTTTGTGAAAAACACAATAAGACACATGAGAAATCACTATATGATGATCTTTACCTTCCTTCAGTATTAACCCACCTGTGTGCTGATATACTGAAATCATATCAGGATCTTCATGGTCAGGTGGGACTGCAATGACAGAGAGTCTTCTGAATAATAACAGATCAAAAACTAAAGTGGTTCAGAATGCTTGATTTGGTATGAATTGTCAATCTGGTGAGACTGAACATAGAAAATGGTCCATCTTCTGATTGGCTCATTTGCTGTGTAATAAATATAATGTTAGTCAATTTTGTATGCTACACAATTTAAAAAAAAAAGAAAAGAAAAAAGAAAAAAAGGTCAATGACCAGCAAACAAAAAACATAAAATTAAAGTAAAATATCCTGAATTATGATCAAACACCTTTACTGAAAAAAACAAAATCAAATGACTGTCAGCAACGGCTGCCAAATAAAAAGCATAAAATGAATGTAAAATTAACTTTTGAGCTTTTGTTATGTCTTCATCTAGATTCTGTCATGTCTTGTTCAGTTCATTTGTGTCTCTTGATTAATTAACCATTTGCACGTGTTTCTGTTCTCACTGATTCTGTCCTCTCTCATTATAAAGACTCCCTGTTCTGTTCGGTGATTTGTTGGTAATTGTATGTGTTACTCTGTAGCTGTGTCCCAATTCAGGGGCCGCGCACTTCAGAGTGCATGAAAGGGGTGGGGCTTTGGAGTGGAGGGTTGCCAAGTCAGCGCAACAAAACCATCCCAAAAAAGTAGCGTAATCACAGCACAAGTGTAAAAGTATCCCAATCCCAGACGTGGCAACAATGAGCTGAGCGTCGTTACATGGCCAGTGGCTGTGTGACAACTGAAAGTTGATGTGTGTGTGTGTGTGCATTTTAAAGTTTTATGACTTTCTATTGGGTTTTGACATGCTTCACTGCCGGCGACGACGGGACACTGGGCCAAAATATGTATGGTTAAAATATGTAATGTTAGTTTTATATCGTTAGCAACTCTAAGTTAACCTCGTTTGTTTTTTATGTTAAATGAAACGTTAACTTTGAAAATATATACATTCATATTTATAAATTTACTCTGTATTTAAGCTGGATTTAAGTCTAAATTCAAAGTACAGTACTTTAGGATTTTACTCAACTGCACTCCATCTCAGACACAAATATTGTATTTATGAAAAACTAACTATGCCAAGGTAAATTCAATTTTTAATTCTAGGGCACCTTTAATAATATAAAATATGCAATGACTGATCATAATTGACGTGAGTAGTTTTTTGGATGAGCTGCTTAACCCTTATATTCTGTTCAGGGTCTCTGAGACCAGGTGAAGCACCAATTTTTTCAAACCAGCTGTCTCAACTTTCCAATACTGCATGACGTTCGAAACTGTCATCAATCACGTGGTATTGTCTTTTCGATACAAGCATCGGTACAGTGTGTGATACAATAGTGCTTTGAAAACTCTGTCGGAGCATCGGAGCCCCGGTGTCAACCGTCCCATCACTACTAAGAACTGCTTACCTGTTGTTTCATACAGAAGGACTTACCCATCTACTCACCTTGAATACTTACCTGTCTTTAGCCTGTCCTTCAGCTACGCCAGCAAAACATAACTTTTTATCATTCAGTTAAGTTCCACGTTATTATATGAATTATCTACTCACCTGCTTGCATATCTTGAACTGCTTATAAAGACTGTCTTTTGTATTATCATCTTGTCATCCTCTTATGTTAATGTAACACCGTTATTGTTCATTAAATATTATTGCACAATAAATTATGTTTTATATAACTAAATAAAACAAAATTTTCTCCAGAAAATTCCATGTCTCTTTAGACTTCTCAAGGGAGTACATCTGTGTCGGAGTACAAATACCTTGGGGTATTATTATCGATAACATTACATTTTGGTTCACATATTAATTATTTAAGGCAAAAACTCAAGAAAAGGTTAGGATTTTATTTTAGAAATAAGTCCTGCTTTTCATTCAATGTGAGGAAGAAACTAGTGACTTTTTTTACCAGTTATTGATTATGGGATGTAGTGTATCAGCTCCCTCTTACCTTCTCGCCTCTCTGGATGATTTGTACCATGGTGCTTTGAGATTTATAACGGAGTGTTAATTTTCAACACACCATTGTGACCTTTACAGAAGAGCTGCTTGGCCTTCGTTGAATACTCAAAGAAAAATGCACTGGTACTTACTGAAATATAAAGCCATACTGGGTTATCTGTGTTACGCATTAAACAGGGATGAGGAGAGGTGAGAATCCAAGTACAGCAAAATGTATTCAAAAATACACAAATCAAGATAATTCAGAAAATAGACAGGAACATAATCCAAACAGGAAAAACCACAAACGCAACAGCCTACAATGAACTTGCAAGAACAACGACCGACAAAACACAAGAGAAGCACAAGGGCTATATATACAGACAGAGAAACAAGCTAAACAAGATAACAAGGGGGAGTGGTTAATTGTCGTGGGAACACATGAAGGTAACCAAGGGAACTGACAAGGCACGCCAGAGGAGACTAATGAACATGAAAACCTACAATGAACAACAAAACATGGCACAAGACAGGAAATGACCAAAAATCCTCACAAGACAGGGGAACACAGGCTGGGATCATGACAGAGACCCACACTTAAGGAGCAGATTCCAGACGCTCCACAGGGGAAAAAAAATCATTAAAAAGCAAAACACACCTGATGCACATTCTTTGTTCTTAATTTTCTAGAAGTATAGAGTTAATAACCTTGCTGTATTTTTGTGTAGTTAATGAAGAGAAGGTACACCGCCATCTTGCTCTGATGAAAGTGACTTGAACACACCTGACGTCATAAACACGACTTCCCAACTAGTAAACACAAACTTCCCAGGAGGACTTGAAGGCACCAAAAGAACAGGCTGGAGAAAGGAGTTGATTCCTAAAAGATTTGTTTCAGAGGAGTCAGGAATTGAGAGTCCTGCAAGGCCTGAAATGTCTGTTCATGATGTTACAGTGTTCATTTCCTCGATTACCTAACTACAACGAGCCCAGAGATAGAGCCATAATCGGTCTTTGTCAGGTGACGTCACACTCGTGAAAACTGAAGTGCATTATGGGTGTCGCCGCCATTTGTGGGGTATCAAACAATCTCTGTGTCAGAGCAGAGTTGTTTTTTTTCTTTGGCTTCTTTTCATTGTAAATACGGCACACTTGTGTGAAAAGCTGCAATGATACGTCACATGATAGAAAATGTCAAAAACTTTACTACGAGACTAGATTTAGCTGGTTTCCTACTTGAAAAAAGTCTGTATGGAGAGTATGTAGAGGCATGTAGAGACATTTTCAAAAAGGTAAGTTAGAGATTTCTGTTTTCTTAAGTAGAAAACGTTATATCAACGCATTGTTTTGGATTGTATGTGCTATGAAACAATCAATTTAAACTGAATCCCTTTACTTAAATATATCTATTTTTTTTTATTCTTAATTTTGCTAAGGCTTTTTACATTTTCATTTTAAATGACATTTAACATATTTTTGCTCAGTATCCATATACTGATTATAATTTTTCTGACTACTACTTCTATATTGACCGATGACTTGTATAGGTCTGGAACGATACTGTCACAAGCTTCTTGGCAATCTCGTATAGCATGGCAGGAAGAGGGATGGAAGTAGATAGTGATAGTATAGAAGAAAGTGAGGAAGATGGTTGAAGGGAAATTGAGTGGGTTGAAATGAGGAAGGATAGGAAGGAAAAAGGCCGGAAAAGAAGGAAAGAAGATACATCTAGCATAGGAGAGTCAGAGAGTGAAGGAAGAGAACCGAGAAAATTATGAGAGGAATAACTGAATATAGTAGTTAGATCTGAGAGTGAAGGAGGTATTAAGAAGCTTGATCCGATTAGGTTGACAAATATCATAAGAGGACAGGTTGGACAAATAAAATATGCAAGAATGTTAAGAGATGGGAATCTACTAATAGGATGTAATAATGAAGTGCAAATTGACAAAGCAAAGAAAATGGCAAACATTGGGAAAGTCAAAATCGCTAAGGTAGTGAGAGTTGGTGGGAAAAGAAGCAATGGTACTAAAGGAGTGATTTATGGGGTTCCTCTAAATGTTAGGCTAAAGGATCTAGAAGAGCACGAAAGCAACAAATAATAGGGTGATGAGTGCTAAAAGAATGGTTAGAGGAGTAGAGAAAAAAGAAACTGAGACTATCCTCATCGAATTTGAGGAAGAAGTACTTCCAAAAGAGGTGTATTTTGGGGGGGGCGGGGGGTCATAAATACGGAAAGTGTGGAAGGGAGCGAGACCAAAATGCTGCAGTTGTGGAGGAAACCATAGTGTTGCATACTGGGGATGTGAAGTATATAAGAGAGAACTGGAGGTGCATCAGATTATAGTAAGGGAAAAAGTATCATATGCTGATGCAGTTAAGTTGGTAGGACAGGAAAAGCAAAATAAGGGGGGAATTACTAGAGAGCAAGAGGTGATGAAAGAAAATCAAGATAAGAAGAAGGCATGGATGGAAAAGAAGTTGGTGACGTCTAAGCAGGGGTGATAAATGCAACATATGAAATCAAATCTAAAACAGAGAGGATTCAGATTATTGTTAAAGCAGCTGAGCATCACTTGAATATGATCTAAATATTGTATGTAGTAAAACCAGACATAGTATGTATTCAGGAGACCTGGCTAAGACCCAGATTAGATTTTATATTATATGGTTTATTGCAGTAAGGTGGGATAGGGAAGAGGGGGCAGGAGGAGGATGTGCTACCTTTATAAAGCAGGGAATATCATATAGAATAATTGAGGTTGGAGGAGAACAGGAATATGTAGTAGTGAAGGTATGGATAAAAAGAAAAGAAGTAGTAATTATAAATTATTATGATCCATGCAAGAGGTTAGATTTTAAAAAACTAGAGGGAACAGTAAGTCAGAATAATAGTAATGCTGTTTGGTGCAGTGATTTTAATGGGCACAATACAGTATGGGGTAGTGAAAGAACAGATAACAATGGTCAGATTATAGAGGAACTATTAGATGAGATGAATTTAGTATGTATAAAAGATGGCAGAAGTACACGAGTGGATGATACCTGGACAGTACATCAAGAAGGAACTGTAGGAAGTGATCATTATCCACTCTGGTGCAAGATAAATATAGAAGTTCAATTGGGAACAGTAAAAGTGGGCGCGAGGTGGAAGTTTGAAAAGGCTAACTGGGAGAAATGTCAGGAAATAAGTAATGTATACTTTAATCAGGTAGATCATGAAGATAATATAGTAAAATTAGATGACAGAATTAAACAGGGGATAAGAGTGGCTGCAATAGAATCCATCTGTAAGAGTAATGAAACTGGAAAGAGGAAAGTAATGCCTTGGTAAGGAGATAGATGTAAGAAGGCAGTAAGGAACAGGAATAGGGCGTTTAAACTGCTAAAAAGATTTCACAATTTTAAATATTTAATTGAGTATAAGAGCACAAGCAGAAGTGAGGCAGACAATAAGAAGGGCAAAAAGATAATTTTGGGAGGAGTACTGCAATACAATTGGCAATGAAACATCGATAGGAGAAGTATGGAAGATGATAAAGAGGATGGAAGGGGATAGAAAGGACTGGAGTTACCCGGTGTTGGTTGAAGGAAATGAGACAATGGTAACATAAAGAGAAAGTGGAGTTATTGTCAAGTGCTTTTTCAAAGATAAATAGCTCTGTCTGAAAAAGGAAGACAAGATAGGGAAAGAACAAAATTGGAATATGCGATTGTGTTATGTAGGAAAGATAATTATGATGAAGTGATGGATGCTCCGTTTACTATGGGAAAGTTTAAGAGAGCCCTGGAGAAAGCCAGAAACACAGCTCTGGTTAAAGATGAAGTATGCTATTGTATGATAAAACACTTAAATGAAGAAAGTCTTGAGAAATTATTGCTATTATACAATAAAGTATGGGAAGAAGGCAGTATACCATGAAGTTGGAAAGAAGCAATAATCATACCAATAAAAAAGCCAGGCAAGGACGATAGTAAGCCAGGAAACTATAGACCTATAGCTCTGACATCACACATTTGTAAAATAATGGAGCGTATAATAAATGAGAGATTAATGCACTTCTTGGAAAGTAGAAACATTATAACTGCAATTCAAAGTGGATTTAGAATTGGAAGAGGTACAATGGACCCAATAATATGTTTAGAGGATGAAGTGAGGAAAGCCCAAATAAATAAAGAAACAGTGGCATTTTTTCAAATATAACAATAGATATGGGTAGGTCACTGTTTGCTGATGATGGGGCGTTATGGAAAAGAGGAAGAAATATTGAGTATATAGTCAGGAAAGTACAAGAGGGAATAAATCAAGTGGAAAGTTGGGGTGTAAACTGGGTTTTAAATTTTCAATTGAAAAGACTAAAGTTATGTTTTTTACAAGGAAAAAGAATAGAGGGAATCAGCTGGAATTGTATGGGAATTGTTTAGAAAATGTTGAATGTTGCTTTTGGTTCCTTGGAGTTTACTTTGACAATAAATTAACATGGAAACAACATGTAAAGTATACTGTTGATAAGTGCAGAAAAGTAATAAATGTCAGTGTCAGGAGTATGTGATGGTTGAGCATGTTTTAATATTTTATGGGAGGTTTATTAAAAAAAGACAAGAAATGATGACCCAATTACAGAGTTTAGGACGGGTCGAGGGAAATGTTAAAAGTATTTTAGAATATGCAGAGAAACAAAAAGGCAGGAAATACTTATTAGGTTTTTTAAAAAGAAACTGGATTGGACAAGAGAATAGTGTACAGGGAATTTAATACAGTAGATGGCAGTAATGCAACAAATAGGATGCCAGCTGCCGTAACACACTCGTTAGCACCCTTCTAAAACCTAAAATGATGAATGGGACACCCTACGGCCTTGTGGACTTAACGGACATGTGCACGCGGCAGCCACTGTAAGTCCACAAGATCGAAAGTGCATAGAAGTGTGCCATCTGGGATTCAGCCTTACTCATTTACTTCTTCTCCTGCGTCCTGTTCTTCTGTATTCCAGAATGGCAGCAAAAAGAAGGCAGCTGAAAGGCTTGTTTGTTTGAACAGCGCCCTCTACTGTACAGGCGTGAATTTGTATTTCCTTCAGTCTGAGGCTTCTTCATTTCTCTTTTGGTGTGAAACGGCCTTTACATTTGCCAAAAATAGAACTATATTGCTGTTATAAAAACAAACAAACAAACAGCCCAGCCCAGATGAGAAAAAAGTAACACAAAAGTAACGTAACGCATTACTTTCCATAAAAAGTAACTAAGTAACGCAATGAGTTACTTTTTTAGTAAGACAATATTGTAATGCATTACTTTTAGAAGTAACTTTCCAAACACGGCCAGTAGGTGGCATTGAGTGTCTTTTGAGTATTTTAAGTGAGTTTGAATCAAAACAGGATTAATTTATAACCTACATATTTAAAAGATGACTGATTTTTAACTGATAAACACCAGAAAAGAAGAAAAGACATGACATCAGCTGGTTGGTATGCTGGAAATCTCTAAACATGTCTAGTGTCTAATGTAATTAGAAATATCCCTTATCAGAAAATCTCTGTCTTTAACATAAATTTGGGTTCAGAATCTTGATTATATGAACATCAGAATAAAAACACCTCCTGATGGAAATGGTGGCAAGTTTACAGTGTGTCTGTACAGTATTCAGTATAGTGAACAGCCATGTATACTAGATAAAAGCAGATTCCAGATGACCATTGAATGTTTATTGAATGCATAATTTGTCATTTTTGTCATAGAGCCATATATTATTGTCTCCTCCAGCTAAATCAGATCATCATATTCACTGGGCGCCATCTACTGGTGTAATTATATAATTTACAGGTTTTAGATGACTTTATGTATTTACATTTTCAGTATGAATGTACTTTATTGGCATGATATTGCCAATCAGGATCAATCATCACTGTCCAAGGCCCAGTGGCTCTTGTGGACAATTAGGTGATCCGACAGAAATTAATCTTTTTTGTAGATCATTTTTTCACATGTTTCTATGGTATATTGGAAAACAATGATAAGCATTTAATAAAGGATTTTATTGGCAAAAACATTCAATATATGCGAAGAGTGAACATTTACAGTGTTGACTCTGGATGATTTACTGTTGGCACGACACAGGACTCATGGTAGTGTTGTCCAAAAGTCTTGACCTCACTGTGTGTCAAATTCACTCACACCTGCTGCCAACATTGAGTACCTTTCCACTGGTGGAGACTCGATTCTGTAGCTGATGGTCCTGGTGCTGGGACGTCCTGAAGCCGTCTTCACTGAGGTTGAGTCTCTCTCCTGGAAGTTCTTCATGACCCAGATAAATGTTTATTTCAGGTGCAATAATTTTTGCAGCAATTTCCTTGCATATGAGGCTATTTTGATGGAAAGTGATGATGGCTACATGTCTTTCTTAGGAGGAAACTGTTGCTAACACAAGAACACAATGATTGAAAGCACTCCTTTTTCTCCTTTTAGCAATAACTGTGCTCTAATAATCCAGTCAGAATGAGAGAGGGATTTTAACTAGTACTTGTTCACACTTTTCCCATGTGCTGATGATATGATTATTGAAATGTTAACTGTTCATTTTGTTCCACAGCCAAAACATTTTTTGTGATAAAGTTAATTCTTAAAGCTTTTTGCACTTATTTAAAATATGTCTGATCACTCTGCACAATAATCTAGAAACAACATGAACCAACACCACAACTTGTAAGGAACCCATCGGCCCAAAAACGGAATCCGACGGCCTGAGCGAAGGTTAACGCGTGTATGTCTTTTCAGCGCCTCTGTGAAGTTCACTTAATTTCACTCGTTTAATCTGACTCCAATTTCAAATGATTTTTACTCTTAAGTTGCGTTTCCAATTAGAAATTAATCATTGGTTATGCATTAATTTAGATTTTTGATTATTCTGATTACCTTATATCTTCAATTATTCGTTCACTGCGGTCCCGGTATCGCTTTAGAAAAGTCACTTCGGCCGATTGAGTGCTTTCTCGGACACAAACTCGTCAGTTCTGACCTTAAACATTGGATGCAGGGTAAATATCTACCTTTAAGTCGGTCGCGCTCTGCTTACTCGTAACAAAAAGCATAGTTTTTATATATTTACGAAAACTGCAACTTATTTAAGGCAGCGATAGTCAGAAATCGAAATGGACTTAATTGATGTGCCCTATGCTCCATCTATTAAACCTTCCGTATGATCAATCCTGAACACAGATTTGCGGTAATACCTTCGCTTTAATCTACTAGAAATAATGAATTAAGAATCATGCAGAATAAATCAAGAATAATATTTATTTGTCAAGTAGAAATGTATCATGCCAATTACATAGTTGGAATTAATTAGAAGCCAATTCAGAAATAATAAATGCATAACATCAGTTGCTCAAAGAGTAAGAAATGCACATACACACAGTGCTGGATTAGTGTTTTTAAGACACTTCTCCATCACTGTATGGGGGTTTCTGGCTACAGAAGATCCCACATGACTGCTTTGCACTTTACCTTATATACGCAGACCAGAACAAAGGATTTGTAGATATTTACTACACCAACACCTGTTCAAGCCCCGATCTGTACAAGTTGGGGGCGTGTCAGTGAGAAACATGGTGAAATACCACAATACTTGTGCGTATTTAGCAGTGAAATTGTCAGGCTTTTCTATTTACAAACAAAGTGAGCTAATTTCCAGCAAAAAACATGATAGCATTATAATGTAACAATATAATATGTAACGATAAAGTTTACAATGGCTTCATAAATTAATTAAAAACATAAAAAAAGTAAAATAGAACTAATACACATTCTTTGCTTTTCATTTTCTAGAAGTAGAAGTGTTGTATTTTTGTTAATTAAGTGAAGGTACAGCGCCATCTTACTCCGCCGAAAGTGACTTGAACGCATCTGCCGTCCTAAACACGACTTCCCACCTCATAAATACAAACTTCCCAGAAGGACTTGAATGCACATTTGCCCGGTTTAAACACACCCACATGATCAGAAACTCCACCCTCTTACAACACTTGCCAGGAAGAGACTGACTTGTTATTTCTCCTTTCTGTCATACTAACTTCATCTCGACAAAAGCATAGAAAGAATCGGTTATCAATGAAGAACAAAGAGAAAAACTTTCAAGAAGGATTTTTGAGAAGTTTGTTTCTGAACAGACAGCAGATCTTTGTGGTTATTCATTTTTGAAACCATCATTCAGAAAGTAAAAGGAAAGTTTAGACTGCAGGAGCTCAAACAGTGAAAATGGCTTCACTATCTGAAGATGATCTTTCTTGTCCCATGTGTCATGAAATCTTCAGTGTTCCTGTTCTTCTGTCATGTAGTCACAGTGTCTGTAAAGAGTGTCTTCAACAGTTCTGGAGAACCAAGAAAACTCGGGAGTGTCCTGTCTGCAGGAGAAGATCCTCAAAACCTGATCCTCCAGTTAGTCTTGCGTTAAAGAACTTGTGTGAGTCGTTCCTGAAGGACAGAAATGAGAGGCGTTCATCAGGATCTGAGGAGATCTGCAGTTTACACAGTGAGAAACTCAAACTCTTCTGTC
The DNA here is from genome assembly GCA_037950675.1 of Hypophthalmichthys molitrix. Taxonomy (NCBI): domain Eukaryota; kingdom Metazoa; phylum Chordata; class Actinopteri; order Cypriniformes; family Xenocyprididae; genus Hypophthalmichthys; species Hypophthalmichthys molitrix. The sequence continues at coordinate 1,400,454 of CM075500.1, forward strand.
TGGAGGACAAACAGCCTGTGTGTTTAGTGTGCAGAGATTCAAAACAACACGACAATCATAAATTCAGACCCATCAGTGAAGTGGTTTCATCATATAAGGTAAGACGGATAAACACTTGTTTAAGTTTATGTATTATGATCATATTACAATATCTCTGGTGTCTTATAGATTTTCACTTTAAATTCTAGGAGGATCTCAATACAACACTGAAGTCCTTACAAGAGAAACTTAAACACAATGAAAAGATTAAAGGAAAGTTTAAGAAAACAGTTCAACACATCAAGGTGAGGATTGATTCTTTTGATATATTCAAGAGTTTGTTTAGAAGAGCTGAACTGATTTGTATGATATAATTACATGTTCCTTTATTGACTGAAACACACACACACACACAAACGTACAGTCATTGGTGTATATCGATGATCAAGTGTGTACACCTCTGTCAGCTGGTCATTCAACAGTGGGCGGGAATAATGTGTCAGTCCTAATCCCATTGACTAGCACTCACTTTCTGTGTTTTCATTTGACCGAACACAAACAAAGTGATTAATATTCATGAGCTCTGAACTGAACTGCTGACATTATGAATCTACCTGAGGATGTGATTGATAATGTGAACTTTCACCCTACAGACACAGAACATCTACTACTACAGTACTAGTGCTTCAGAAATTAAAGTTGTAGTGAACTAACCCACATTTACTCACTCACTCTTCATGCTGCTCCAGAATCAGTTCCTCTTTGAGATGATTGAAGTGAATGTGATCTGATTTCAGTCTCAAGCTGAGCACACAGAGCGTCAGATTAAACAGCAGTTTGAGAAGCTTCATCAGTTTCTCAGAGATGAAGAAGAAGCTACAATCACTGCACTGAGGGAGGAAGAGGAGCAGAAGAAGCAGATGATGAAGGAGAAGCTGGAGGAGATGAACAGACACATCTCAGCTCTTTCACACACAATCAAAGACATGGAGGAGATGATGAAAGCCAGTGACGTCTGCTTTCTGAAGGTCTGATTTCAGATCATTGGTTGATCATTGGTTCATTGATTGAGTTCTTGATGATAAATGGTGTGTTTGTTCTGCAGGAGTTTCCAGTCTCAATGGAAAGGTGAGTGATCTGCTCCTGTCTCTGGTCTCTCTGGTTCTGATCCAAAGCCACTGCAGTTCTGACTCCTGAATGTTCTTCCAGAGTCCAGAGCTCACAGCCGGATCCACAGATGGCTTCTGGAGCTTTGATTCATGTGCCACGTTACTTGGGCAACCTGTCGTTCAGAGTCTGGAAGAAGATGCAGGACATCGTCCAAAACAGTGAGTCTGACTGCAGAAGATCTGAGCTGGAAATGATGGATGGGTGGAAAGTTAGAGGTGCTTCATGACACAAACTGATAGATAGATAGATAGATAGATCGATCAGTTGTATGGCAGATTATGAATATAATTTGATATTTACGACTGATCATGCCAGACAGAGATATAGTGAAGCCCAGACCAGTATCAATGTAAGTCATCATGCACAGAAGTCATAACTTTTGTTTTAGGCAATACGCTGAGATTATTTAATTAATATTAAGTATTGGCTGGCTAACTGATGGCATACAGAACAGTTATTTTCTCTGCCAACTAAACTTCCAAAGCAAATAAAGTCACAGAACCGTTGACACACAGTAGACGCACAGAGTTGTTTCATTCCTGAATGAATAAGAGTCTTTGAACAACCCATTAATATAGACCATGATTCAATGACCAATTAATATAGACAGCCACTTGATTTTATTCCTGAATGAATCAGTGTTTTGATCGAATCGATGAATGAATAAATAACTCCTTCCTTAACACAATGAATTACTGCCACCTAGTGGTGATATTACTTTCATAATCCAAGTATGATTTCATATTTCTGTATTAAAAATATTGCTTAAAATATGAATCTCATTATATTATACAGTTGTAATTGCTGTGTAAATGTTTTTACTGTAAGTAGCTACATCTGAAAGCAACTTCATGCAGTTGGTTGATATTATTCTAATTTATTTGACTAAATTTAAGAATTTAACATTATAGATAGCATACATATTTAATAAGATTAGGAAAGAAATTCTATATAAAGGTAGAAGACAAATACCCCTGATCATTTGTCCCATATGGGAAAGTTAATTTCTGACACTGGTATATGGCATTAAATATGAAAACCCTTCATCTCTGGTTTATTGTACAAAGTCTTATTTCAGGGTTTTATTCATATAACTCAAACAAGTTCACCTTAAAATCATTATGTCAAATTCATATTTATATTCATATAAGTCAATCACTGAAACAACCATTCAGTGGGATAACGACATTATGATATCCATCTGTTGTATGTATAAAAATCACAATATAACTATAATAGATGTGCTGTGAACATTAACTATGATCTGTCATATTATTTAAAGTTCCTCAATTGTCCAAATCTCAGAGTACTGCCTTAAAAAAGTTATGACTTCTGTGCATGATGACTTCGATTGATACTGGTCTGATCTTCACTATATCTCTGTCTGTCCCGTGAATCGCGTAGCATTGACACACAGATTTTGATAGGTGGTCAGCAATAATAAAACAGGCAGTGTGCCAAAAGTGTTGGCTATTAGGAAGTTGTGAGTGCAGGTGCGGAGTAAATTGTTATTTCTGAGATAAACTAGTATAATGATAATATTTCTGAGATAAACACGCGTAGGTTGCCGAATTTATGGACACACAGTCTCGATGTGGTTTGTGTCCAGACATTCGTTAGTCTGGCTGTTTGATGAGAAAGAGATTAAATGTAGTTGCAATAGAGTACCTCAGGGATGACGTGTTTTTGTAGGCAAAACCCGGAAGTGAGTTAGCATTTTAGGATTTCCGGTTCCATCGCCCTGAAATCAATGGGTTTTTTGAATGGGTTTTTGCCAAATCGCCTGAAATAAGGTCTGCAAAGCCTCACGTTTTGTTCTATGACACAAAACACACCAGTTATAACCTGCTTGTGATTTTTTTTTAAACCTTTATTGTGTCTTAAAAACGGCGGTTGCTAACAAATTGCTAAAAGGGACTACTTCCTTTGGCGGGGACTTTAGACGTCATCATGAGAAACTGGACATTTGGACAGCATTTGAAAACGTGGATAAGTATTCATACACAGCGCAGATCATAATCAGCGAGCATGTTTTTAAATAAAGTTGTTTTCTAAAGAAAGTTTGAGGAAGTTTGGTGGTGATCCGGGACCATGGTGTGCTGTAGTCCGTTTATAGCCTACTGTTAGCTTTTTATATCTGACCACTTTATTTAGGCTTCAGAATGTATAAATGTTGTGTTAACTTGTAAAGATTATCTTGACCTTTAATATAATCCATTATCAGTCGCTGTTTACATTAATATAATATAATCAATAATTCGCAGCTATTGACATTTTAATCCGGCTTCTTATCCAGGATAAAGTGTAAATGTTTAATAATGAATATTAACATAGTTAATAATGAATGAATCCGGATTTACCTCAGAATGTGGTTTGCTAACTCAAGACAAAGCTAACAGTACAGTACTTACTGAAGCAGTTTTTCCTTCATGGTGGAGCTCCACTTAGGATTCTTCAGTGATTTTTTTTCTGTATTTATGAGAAAGAATTTCCTTATTTTTTAACCTGGGAGCGATGTGAGCTGTATTAACACAACTTTGTGACGAAACTGCCACAAACGGATTGATAATATAAAATATACGAGTAGTTGAAAAAAATATTTATGTTCTGTTCAGGGTCTCTGAGACCCCAGCAATAAAACATGATTAATGCATTTTCCTTTTACTCATCAGGTGAAGCGCCAATTTTTTCAATCCAGCTGTCTCAACTTTCCAATACTGCACGACGTTCAAAGCTTCAACTATCATCAATCACGTGGTATTGTCATTTCAATACAAGCATCGGTACAGTGTGCGATACAATAGTGCTTTGAAAACTGCATCGGAGCATCGGAGCCCCGTGTCAACCGTCCCATCACTACTTTTTACCCGATCTTGTACTGTAGTCTACATTTTTTTCTCGATCTTTGTGACTTCACACCCTGCATTGTCTGGGCAGCGTATGACTGTACCGTGTACTGTGTTTATTAGCAACACATATCATACACTGAAATGAGCTCAAAATATCAAACATGGTTTGAAATCCTCCGACTGGATGGAATCAAAGTCTGAAGCTAAAGAATCAGAGACTGTGACCATCATATACTACACAATTTTACATGAAATCTGTCAGCATAAATCTGCAGACTGGCTCTGACTTTTGGCAACTAGCGTCAACTTGTTCAGACTGTAAATCGGGAGAAAAATCGTGTAGTGTATTCCAGCCTTAAGTGTGTTAGAGGCATTAGATAAAATGGCAGTTTAATTGAGTCTAATGGGATTCTGTCTGTTTAGATTTGAATTTTTGTCAGTTGGAGTTTGAACAGTTTTGTCTCATTTGAACTTTCTGTCAATGACAGTCTGTGGGATTTTGATCGTCATTTTTAGGAAAATCATGAGACTGATCAGATATAAAAAATAAAAGAGTCAGAACAGTCTGAGGGTTTATTGGTTGTTCAGAGGAGTTACAATCAGAAAATTCATCTCAGAATCATAGTAATAATAATTTCTCAAGCCGACATAATTAGTCAAACACAACAGACAGTAAGAATAAACTATTTTAAATCAACACAGACTATAAGAGTCAATAAAATGAAGATGATCAGATGCTGCTGAAGATCAGACACACACTTACAGTTTTTCATCTACAGCAGAAATATCAACATCTCATTGATTTATTGTGATTTCAACTTTCCCAAAGTATCAGTTTCTCTTGATGGACACAAATGTCTGAATCACACATTTAATGTTTGTAGTTGATGATCAAATGAGTGTGAAACTAATAACAGCACTGACAGTGATCAGATGAAGATGTCTGATGTGTTTGATCAACAGGACGAGTGTCATAATTCATAATAATCTGTGTTGGTTCACTCTTGATCATTATATGAACATCAGAATAAAAGCATCTGTTGATTGTGTCTCATCAGCTCCTGTGATTCTGGATCCAAACACGGCTCATCCATGTCTTGTCCTGTCTGATGATCTGACCAGTGGGAGACACAGCGGGATCGATCAACCTCTTCCTGATAATCCAGAGAGATTTGACCGTTATGCCTGTGTTCTGGGTTCAGAGGGGTTTAACTCAGGAACACACTGCTGGGATGTGGAGCTTAAAGAGAGTTCAGAGTGGAGTCTTGGTGTAACTACAGCATCAAACCAGAGGAAGGGACGTGATTGCTTTAACACTGATGTCTGGAGAGTGCACTACAGTCAGTTTAAACAGAAGCTTGATCGAGTGAGAGTGAATCTGGACTATGACAGAGGAACAGTGTCATTCTCTGATCCTGTAACTAACACACATCTAAACACACTCACAACCACCTTCACTGACACACTCTTTCCATTCATCAGTTGTTCTTCCTCTCTGAAGATCTTACCAGTCAATAGTCAGTAATCGTCACTCCTGTAGGTCTGGATCTTCCTGCTTTCATCATAAATAAATAAATCATGTATTGTTTTTGTAGAAATTATAGTATAATACTGTAAAGCAGAAATATGTCATACTTTTAGAAAGGATGTTAAAAATGAAACAACTTGTGTTAAATTTTTACACATTAATGGGTGTTTAGGGATAATGCATATTATGTTAATTTTAACTCATTCATTGTGTTAATGAGTTTAACACAGTAAGTGTGTTAGAAAGATTAAAACAAAGATGTGTAAAATTATGGATACACACATTGTGTTAAAAACACACCTAAACAAAACGTTAGCATTTGACAAAATTAATGTAAAGTCATTGGTTGTTTAGCTTATTGTAAAAAAAAAATTATAATAAAATATCAGCCATTAAATTCATAATTTATAATAAATAAAATTTTAAGCAGTCAGAAAGGAAATGTCCAGCTCAGGACTAAGCAGTTCTCTTCACAATCTCATTATGTATCATGACACACAACCTTCAAGATCATTTCACTATTACTAAACTCTGTGGGATTGATGAACACTGGTGGCCAAAAGTTTGAATATTTAAGTTTTTTTAATGTTTGTCTCTTTTTTTCCTGCAACTGAACCTTGGATTTGTGGGATGTGCACATAGTTTTTGTATTATTTTTTTTTTTAATGTCATTTATGCCCTACTTGCCAAAGTGCATTGACGAAACTTAATTTGTATAATAATTTTTTCAAATGAAAATTAGTTAGTGAAAATGGGCTCCTAACCCTCGGTACTCTGTAAAAAATTACATGATCAATAAGTCATAACAACATATGTTTTTACATTACTTTTTTAAAAAAAAAAATGGCTTATTTTGATGAGTTAAAGTCTCTTAAAAATAATTTAAGTTAAAACTGCTTATACAGCCAAGTTGATAGCACTTAAAAATTTAAGGCAGCGACTGAACTTAAAGTTGTTGTTGTTTTACAGTGTATAGATGGTTTCTGTACCCAAACATTACAGTTTTGCCTTTTAGAAAGAATCTCACATTCTTTCATTAGTAGTTCTTAACATTTTCAGCACATCAATGGTGATTAATGGCGATTAAATTCACCAAGAAAAAAAACCCGCCAACGACATCTATTTTTTATGCACTTTTGTGATTTTAGACACAGCAGCGTGTGAACAGGACTTTTATTTGTGTCTGGCGATATGACATCATAAAGCTGCGCCGCGCTCCTGCGACTATTATGATTCGGCTGAAGAAAGGTTTGTGTTTTTACGCATTTAAAGTGCTTGATGCAATACAAACCGTTATGTCTGTTTTATAGTTTTTACAATAACTGTAAAATGAATAAGCTGTTATTGAATGTAACACTGCAGTGCTTTGTCTTTGTATTTTTATGAGTAAATAAGCGCGTCCACACAGAATAAGCTGCGTCTCATTTTGCTCCATATATCGTGAATCAGTTTATTGTAAACACGAACTCGGTCTCTGACAAGTAATAATGGGAGAAATGGATGTTTTTTAAAAAACAAAACCCCGAGACAGTTGAACCGATTCCTTCTCCAAATGATTCACTGATTCGAAGCGCTCGATTCACTGACGATGCTGCTGATCAACTGTAACGAGAACACATACGTGAATAATGAGAACACAAACCATTTACAAATGGTATTTATTAATTAATTTGTAACACAAGTTTGAGTTGTTTTTTGGCTAACTGACTGACTCCCTCACCAGTGTGCTGACTACTGAACTAGGGATCTGAGAAATTTACTGTGGATTTATTTTTGTTTCTCTGAATTATTCTCATCTTAAACATAATAAATTGTTCAAACACACAGGAAAACTCTTGGAGAAGCACCTGAGATCCACGTGACGCACTATTATAAAGATGGCGTTTATTAAAGAGGAGAGTGAAGAAATAAAGATTGAAGAAGCGTTCAGTGTGAAACATGAAGATACTGAGAAACAAACAGGTTAGTTTCATTCTCAAAACTGAACTCATTCACACACTCATTCTGCTTTCACATGTTTGCAGTGTGCTACTGATCCACGCACGACATTAAATATATACATTCATTATAAACTGCATTAAATATGTAATATTCAATCCACTATTTCTATATAGAAGTATATATTAAAATGCTCAAGCAAGTGGTAAAACAGCTTTACCTGAGGCTTAAAGTAATAAGAGCACTGTGAAAAATAGTAGTATACACTAATTACTGTATAGGCGTTAATAGTAAAATTACATTATCATGTCAGTCTGTGTTAATTCTGTCCACGAACCATGCTCCATTTCTTACGTACGCACAGCACAGCAGAAATAGACTGTGGAAACGATCGCTGCACCACACTGATCCTGCAACACATCCGCGTGCACGCTGTAAAAGTTTAGATACTAAAAACATTGAGTTACCTTACTTAAGACTTTTGTGTATATTGATTATTGCAAAATATTTAAGTAAACAATTATTACAAATTACAATCAAGTCAAACTTTTAAAGTTTACATTTTAAGTGCACTGTACTTAACTGTTGTTTACCATATGTAATGTTTACATTTTTTTATTGATTTGATGCTGTAGTACTTAATTGAATATGAATGCTGACTCAAAAAATACACCTATTCATAACTAAAAGGCTAATGAATTTATCATGCTGAAGTTCAACATAATTAATAATAATAATAATAAAAAATCACAACTTCAGGGACCCGTTTCATTAAGGAGGTTCAACCAACTTGAAACTATGAGTTGACTTACTCTGAGATGGGAAACTGTGAGATTTCTGTTTCAGAACAGCTGAAGTGAGTTCAGTAGGTTGACTCTGAGTTAAGCGCGTGCACCACAACTATGAAAAGCCATGATCAATGGAGCTCCGATATTATGATTCACCAATGCAACAGCACCCAACAAAAAGACGTCTGCATACTTCAGAGTCAATGCAAATTTACTTCTTATCACTGTTATAATATCAGAGGTGAAAACTGGCAGAACGGTAAGTTATTGAACTAATATTCATTTTCATGGTATCCTACAGGCAATAATAATAATAATAATTTAAGTGCATTATTCTTATTTCGCAAATTATCTGCCAATGGGGTTAGAAAGATAAGGAAGGGGCTATTTAGCATATTCTTTTAGCGATAGATGCTATTTACACTTAGTAAAAATAGTGATATATTCAGTTTACCATGTAAAAGTAGCAGTTTTTTGCAATAAGTGTAAATAGTAATCAGATGCTATTTATACTTTATATTGGCAGATACATGGTATTTGCACCTAAGTATTGTTGTACATTAACAGGATGCAATAATAACATAGTATAAATGATTATATATAAAATTATAAATATTTTTAGCATTATTAAACACTCATTAGGCACTTCCACTTATAGAAAATTTTCTTCATTTTTATGGAAAATTAACATTCTGATGTGATATGTGTTTGGAAAAAGTGAGAAGAGCGAGCTTGGCAAAATTAGGCGGACTCGAACCCGGTCAATCAAGTCACATGTTATTTCTACGCGCCTGATGCGCTACTGCCTACACCACTGGTGCTAGCGAATCTCATGCGCATCTTTTGTAACCTTGCGTGACATTGGTGGACAATAGAAAATAGACACTCGAATAATATTGTTTTCCATTCGCATTAAGATTATTTTTATTAACCTGTTGACTGGGAGATGATTTTACTTAAGTTTCCCCCAGGAAACAAGACTTAAATATCTTATATAATTTTTCATATATAGAAAATGCATCTTGATTTAAGAATTTTAAAATATTTGTACTTGAACAAGACAAGAATACTCAGTAAGAAAAGTATTTTTGCCGTGTGAATGAATGAGGTATTTAATCATCGCTTGCGCTTTAAAAAGGGGGAGGAGACTGAAATTTACCAAAGAAAACCTGCTCGCGACCAGGTTAGGTTCACAGAGTAATTTACTATGGTAACTGACTCTAAGTTACCTCTCTTTCAGAAACAGGCTTGACTTGCCCTGCTTTCTCGGGTTTTCTCAGGTTACAGTCGAGCTGCTATTACCTCGATTAGCTTCTACTGCTATTTCAAAAATTGCGGTCACAAGTTTCATGTTGGTCAGTAAAGACATTTAAATGTCCCTATGATGGCCTTGTGCTCAATAACAATGGTGCGCTCAAAAGCCTGCATCACTGAGTAGCCTAGACCAGGGGTAGGCAAGTTTGGTCCTAGTGGGCCTCTGTCCTTAATCAAACACGCCTGAACAAGCTAATCAAGCTCTTCAGGATTACTAAAGCTATAGAGGGTATGCATTGACGTCACTTTCCCACATAAAAGACATTTCCCACATGGTGCTCCACATAATCCTTGTGAAATGCACTTTAAGGGGCCTTTCTTTACTGGAGGTCTGTGTTGCCTGCAGATTCAGCAAAACATTACAAATTTACAAATTTGCAATATAGATTTAATAAAATAAATAAAATATAATAATAAAAATAAAAGTGACATTTGTACCATCCTGGGTGAAGGACAGCCAGTTCTTAAAATGTGGAATTCTCAGCCAGTCAGGGTTCCATCCAGAGCTGCGATGCTTGGAATCTGAAAATGATGCTTTGATATTACAGGATTTACATTTTAGAGTTCTCCTTGCTTTGCCAAACACAGCCCCTCTCTCTCTGTGAATGGGACACATGGAACTATATGCTGCTTGATCACCTGCCCCTTCCTGTGCCACACTGATAGCCACTGCTGCTTCATCTCCCTCAGCACTCTGACTACTCAGGCCAGCATCATCACTGACCAACTGAACTGAAAACAAGCCTGAATCGTAGTTGTCTCTGCATTTTGTTTTATTGTTGACTGAAAATAGTATAAAAAAAAATAGTAGACCGAAATAGTATAGTTGCCGCTTTCATATAGGCTAATTCAAAGCTATGAGTTCCGGACATGACGTGCGTTTTATTAATTCGTTCACTCGTAATAAAAAGTTCCCTTGTTTTGATTTAACTGAAATAAGGGAATGAATTAGTAAAAACGAGGCTCGCGAATAATGAGCTGGGGTCAGCCTCATTTAGTAAAACGTGGTCACTGTATGTGTGTGTAATATATATATATATTTCCCGCATGTCTTTGTGCTCTTTACACAGCTACTACCAAAGTCAGAACAGTTGCGTGAGAAAAAAAAAGAGTTGCTTTACCTGGTTTTATGAAGCATATCCACCGCATCTCTGTGGCTGCGTTTACACTGGCACAAAAAAATCCGATTTTTTTTTTGCTCACATCTGACAGATGGGAATTTGTTGCACATGTGAAAGCACAAAAATCTGCACAAGATCCGATTTTTTTTCGCATCCGATCTGAGCCACTTCCGAATGTGGTTTTAAATCAGACACATATCCGATATCTGAATGTGACCTACGTCTAACCATGCATATCTGATTCCCCTTGGAAATCCAAGCCATCACAAGGCTTTTATGTTGTATTCTGAAGCAGACGTGTCTGTATGCACTCTCACTAAAATTTGCAAGCTTATTATTAAGATGGGAACTATCTATTTTTTCCTAGAAAGAAATTGCGTGCACACACACACACACACACACATTCAGCAGCTGAATTTCAACCTCTGCCCAGTTAATTTAAAAGAGACCATGGTGTTTTTTTGTTTTGTTTTTTTAAATAAACCAAAAGCTTCACTGGGTAGGCTGCTCTCTCTCTATCATTATATTCGAATTCATTCAAATAAGTGTAATCTTACCTGCTACTTTATTTCACTTTAGAATTGTAGATCTAACGACTATGGATAAAATAACAAACGCAAATTACCTTTATTTTCCAGTCTATAGCCGTTCAGTCAGATTTAACGCTGCAAAACATCCACTAACAGCTGTTAACTTAGCCATTCTGGCAGGTAATCATGGCCACCCGACGTGAAATATATAAATAATTTTAATAGCATGGCCACTCCAAACCCGAGGGTCTAACATGTGCATAGTAGAGCTAATGACAATCATTTTGGGGCGGGAATTAATCTAAAGTGAATGTAAACAGACTAGCCAAAAAATCGGATATGGTCAAAAGATCAGATCTGTGCATTAAGACTTGCAGTTTAAACACAGCCTGTGGGTCTCTGCAGAGTATGTGAGATTGAGTTAGTTTAGTCAACCTCCTATTGGCAACCCAGAGTTTAACTCATGTGCATGTTGAGTACATAGTCAATGGATCACCGATTTCAGGTGTCAGCATAGAAATGGATGTTAAGCAGCAGCACACCATACTACTTTTTTTCTTCTTTTGTTTTAATGGCAAGTTACAGCGTTGGTGCATATCACCACCTATTGATCTATTGTGCATTCAGAATTTATATTATACAGAAAATGTTCGGCAGCAAAAAAGACAACCTTTTAAGATCAACGATGTGTGTGATGAGGAAATTTTGGATGTGTGATGTGTGACAAAATGATCATTGGTTTGTCATAATAATGCTTTATAATTATAAATTACATACGTTTATTATTAGGGATGCACCGATACCATTTTTTTAAGGACCGAGTACGAGTACGAGTACTGATACTTTTTTCTAGTACTCGCCGATACTGGTACCGATATACATTTATTAACTTCTCTCTCTCTCTCTCTCTCTTTTTTTTTGGATGTTGCAGTTTTCCAAGCACAACACAGTGAGACTAATGAATGTAGGACAGCTTTTTTTATTATTCTTCTAATGAAAAAAATTATAATTTTTATGTGCTTGTCACAAACTTAAAGAACAAAAATGTCAGTGTCCAATAACCTTCAAAGGGCATAATTACCAATACATATAACTGTTGTTATATAAAAAGAAATTTACAAACAAATTACAAACAATACAACAAATACTATAGAGATACAAGTTAAATAAACTTGTTTTTCAGATACAGTATGTTTATTTACCATGTATACATTTATTTAAGATATTTTGTTGTTTTATTAACATTAATGACAAATATAGGGTATGGTCCCTTTAAGAGCGATTCCATGGATACTGACACATATCCTGTTTTCACCCAAATGTTTACGTCCACTTAAGCCATAACCGACTGTATTTACGTGAGATACTCCACACGATGGACATTTTGACAACTATGTGTGCATTTGACCATTCAGGCGCGAGGAGAACCGATCGCGTGCTGAGAACTGGGATCGCACGCACGTTTGAGAGAGAGAGAGTGCGCGCTTCTGGTTTGTGCCATTCAGCGCGATTCCACCTATCCCACCTTCACTAATCGATAACGAATTGTGATTGAAAGCATGCAGTTCGCAATGTGTGTGTTGTCATCGTTAATTTTGAAGTATATCCACACCTCTCTGAGGCTGACATTGTTTATGCTGCTTCCACCGTTGTCTCTGTGCACGGAAAATTCTGTCAGTTATGTCACGTGAGGTATCGGTCTTTGGTATCGGGAGTATTTTTACGAGTACGAGTACAAGTACATGAGCTTGGTATCGGGCCCGATACCGATACAGGTATCAGTACATCCCTATTTATTATATTATAATAGGCCTATATTTTGCTGCCATGCCCACTGAAACCTCATCAGAAGGGTACAAATACTGTACCTCTGAAGCTGAGAGGCAAGTAAACATGTTGTCCTTATATACCCTGAAAGTTACAGTTTTTGGAACTGGAAGTTGATGTTATCAGTTTACTTATCCCTAAACTTACCAGGGTATGCTGCATAATCTACTTTCTGGAGTACCTCCCTGGAGGGCCACTGTCCTGTAGAGTTTAGCTCAATCTCTAATCACACTTGATTCTTTGAAAATTACTGGCAGGTGTGTTTGGTTAGTGATGGAACTAAACTCTGTAGGACAGTGGCCCTCCAGGACTGACAGTGCCCCTCCCTAGTTGTTGTTGAAAACTCTAACAGCACCATAAGAGATGTAGCCATGATCATATACCAAAAGCAAGTCATTTGCAACTTCAGTAACACTGTTTCTGTGATATGAGTGTTTTGAAAAGGGGTTTGATAACTGCCAGCTTGAAAGTATTTGGGACAAGTCCTAAAGAAAGCCAAGAGTTGGCAATGCTGAGAAGAGGTTGTGATGCTAGCTAAATGTGTGTAGGATCTAGCATACACATTGGTTTTTGATGCTTTACATGTGTAAAAGATTTGATGTCTGTTGCTTTGTGACATTAAACTGGGGTTATTTGTCTTTTTCACCTTAGATCTGAAGGCACTGAAAGAAGAGAGTCAAGAATTGAATGAAACTGAAGAAAAAGACCAGAATGATTTCATAGCTGAAGAAAAACCTTTTATTTGCTCACAGACTGAAAAGACTTTATCACGAAAAAGAGCTCAAAAGACTAAAGGGCATTTCACATGCCAACATTGTGGAAAGACTTTCGATCAAAATAGAAACCTTAAAGTCCACGTGAGAATTCACACTGGAGAAAAGCCATTCACCTGCCAACAGTGTGGAAAGAGTTTCACTCAAAAACCAAGCCTTAAAGCCCACATGAGAGTTCACACTGGAGAAAACCCTTTCATCTGCCAGCAATGTGGAAAAAGGTTCAATCGAAAAGGAAACCTGACAGTCCACTTGAGGATTCATACTGGAGCGAGTCCATTTATCTGCCAACAGTGTGGAAGAAGTTTCACTCAAAAAGGAAGCCTTAAAGTCCACATGAGAATTCACACTGGAGAAAACCCTTTCACCTGCCAACAATGTGGGAAAGGTTTCATTCGAAAAGCAAGCCTTAAAAGCCACATGAGAATTCACACTGGAGAGAAGCCTTTTACATGCCCTCAATGTGGAAAGAGTTTTAAACATAAAGCAACCCTTAATGCTCACATGAGGATTCACACTGGAGAGAAGCCGTTCGTATGTGGTCAGTGTGGAAAGAGTTTCAGATTTACTGTAACCCTTAATCACCACATGAGGATTCACTCAAGAGAGAACTGTTTTATATGTCATCAGTGTGGAAGGAGTTTCACAGACAGGAAACATCTTAAAAATCATGTAAAAATTCACATTGGAGAGAAGCCTCACATGTGCCTTCACTGTGGAAAGACTTGCAAAAACAAAGCAAACCTTGAGGTTCACATGAGAGTTCACACTGGAGAGAAGCCTTTCACCTGCCCTCAGTGTGGGAAAAGTTTCGCACTCAAAGGAAACCTTGAGGTTCACATTAGGCTTCACACCGGAGAGAAGCCTTACAAGTGTCTTCAGTGTGAAAAGAGTTTCACTTATCATAGAGACCTGAAATGTCATTTGCAAACTCATTCTGGAAAGAAATTACAAGGTTCTGAGTGTGGAAAGAAGCTTATGAATGAGAGAAATTTCAAACCCTCTAGAAGGCATCGATTTAATTGTGATCGGTGTAATAAAAAGTTTCTTTTGTCATCACACTTACAGATACACATGAAAATTCATACAAATGTGAGACCATATTTTTGTTCTTTTTGTAGAAAGAGTTTTAAATGGCTCAGCAGTTTAAAATGGCACCAGAAGATCTGTGTGAAATCAAAGCTACATTCACACCACAGGTGAATGTTTGTCAAATTTGATTTTATTTATTTTTTTTTTATAAATGTGTCTCATCTCAGATAATTGTCTGAACAGGTGACATTCCTACAAGACTCCACCATGTTCATCACAAGTGATTTGGCCATGTTTAATTATTTTAGTTGTGTCCTTCACCTCTTACTTTTCATGTACTTATGAATGTATGTGGCCATACTCCAGTATGGACTAACTAAGATGGACAATTCTATGGACAAACCCTTGTAAGGTCCATACCTCAAGCCCATATCAAGCCTACATTGGCCCCTCAATGAAATGTTGGCTGGAAAAGACACTTCCAGACCTTTGTTCATCTTCAGAACACAAATTAAGAGTGTGTGAAATTTCTGAGTCCGTTTCAGTGTTTGTGTGTGTGTGTAAAATCTCTGAGTATTCTCGTTGCTTCATAACATTAAGGTTGAACCACTGTAGTCACGTGGACTAATTTTAACAATGTCTTAACTACTTTTCTGGACCTTGAATGTTGTAATTACATTGCTTTCTCTTGGGGATCAGAAACCTCTCGGATTTCATCAGAAATACCTTAATTTGTGTTCCAAAGATGAACAAAGGTCTTACAGGTTTGGAACAACATGAGGGTGAGTAATTAATGACCCTTTAAATTGGAAAAGGATCTACTATGGAGTTACTTTTTTTTTTTTTTTTCTCAATCAAACCTACTGTGTTTGAGAGTAATCAAATTATATTGAAATTAAAAAAAAGTCTTCTGAAGGTTGTTTTTAAGTACAGGAATAAGTAAATATTTGAAAATGTGTTTTTCTCTGCAGTTCCCACACTTCACATGTAAATTTGCTCTCTGTCTATCTTTGTGGGTCTAAAACATTTGCTTGTGATTTCGAATGTAAGTGAAGCTGGGTGGTATCTACCCACCAGAACGAAAGACTTGTTTCTTTTGGTCTCTCTCGTTTGGTTGTACTTTGTTTTCAGATGTAGTTGATAAATCCAAACAAATCAAAACATAGATGGAGTAGATCAGGTCCATCAACACCCCTAAGCTTCACAGTCCTATACCTCTTCCTGGGTCGACATTTCATTCGGCAACTTTAGGTAATTTTTACACTGTTTAATGTTTGATAATTGCATTATATTAGCTGTGCATAAGCAATGGTTCTATCGCTTGTTACTGCTGCTTTGCCTGTGTTTTAATCTGGAGATGCTGTACTCTTTCAGAAGATGTGTATTAGTGGCCCCTACCGTATAATGGTGAAAACATGGATTGTCCGAAAACTCCATCAAGGATGGGACAGCGTTAAGGAAATTATAGTACTTGTAATTTGTGATTGAACAAGTGAATTTCAGTTAGCCAAAATTAAGTACACAGTTATATATACACATGCTTGCAATGGTTATGTATTTGTTGCATTGGTTATTTTTGTTTCTCTTTGCAGGATTGTGCAGTGGCATATTATGCAAGAGCTGTGGATAGTCCTGCTTCCATTATTAATAGGCAGCCCATTGATGTTGAATATCTCCAGTTTGTTTTCTGTCAGGAGTCACAGTTTCTTCGAGCTGGAGCAGCATATATATATGTAATGGAGGCCAGCTAGTGAGAGCTGTGCAAGTAAAACCTCACTCCCCTGGCCTCAAGAGGTGCACTAGCGACTGACAGTAGAGTAAAAGTGAAAGTGATGTGACATGTAGCCAAGTATGGTGTCCCATACTTGGAATTTGTGCTCTGCATTTTACCCATTTAAGTGCATAAACACACACACCGTGAACATACACCTGGAGCAGTGGGAAGCCACTTTTGCTGTGGCACCCGGGGAGCGATTTGGGGTTAGGTGCCTTGCTTAAGGGCACTGCAGTTGTGGGTAATGACAGTGGAAGTCAGTGCTGTTCATTCCCTTCTTCCACTTACATTTACTGCTGGTAATGAGAATCAGCCTCCTTGTTAGTGCGCCCGCCTCCCACACTGGAGACCTTGGTTCGAGGCCTGGAGTGGAGCGAGTAGAACCTGAGGGGTAACATTGGTGTTGTGACCTGAATTTGGAAAGGAAGACCGGTGCTGCAGATACAAACACGCTTATCGTTTTGAATATCATTCATGTTGATAACTTTCTATATTCCACTGGGCTCATGTTAAGCATTCACCCAGGAACACTCGGGTACATGATATAAAATTACAACAGCCTTCTGTCTGTACCACCTTGACTTGTTTGCTCACTGTTTTGCTATTATTCTTGCGCTTCGACTCATTTACTAAACTGAACACCCATTCAGAATTCTCTCTCTTGCCCGACGCAAATTATACTTGCTGAATCAGCCCCCCCAAAAAACCCAAGGGCGTCTGACAAGAGTCAACTGTGCAGAACACACCAGGAAAACTTAGTCGGCCTTCGGGCAACGTTGGGCCATTTTTAAGCAATGGCCTTGGTGTGTCTCGGGCTTCAGGGAGACCAAGTAGTGAGAGCTGTGCTGGTAAAACCTCACTCCCCTGGCCTCAAGAGGCGCACTAGCGACTGATGCTAGAGGCTGCGGTCTTTAGCCTCCTTGTTAGTGCACCCGAGCGGGGCGAGTAGGACCCGAGGGCTTACATATAGATATTCCCCAGTGTGTGGTAGATGCTGTAGAACACACAGCTGAAGTTCTCCCCAGTTACCTCTCAGAGTATTGCCCCTCTGCTGTTGGACAATGTAGCTGTGGCTGAATGGAGTGGAGGTGTGTGGCATTCCAAACTACACATTCAAAGGGAAACACTCCAAGATTAGCTCAGCATGCAGTTAGCATGGTGGATGAAAGAGGAAAATCTCTCTGTTAGGAGCAGCTATTCTTATATTCTTGATCATGAGCTTGATCAGAAGGTTAGATCTATAAAGGCAAGAATGCCAAATATTGGATACAGTCTGGTAAAAGATGTCTTTGCAAAAAATGATTTAAGCCTTCTTAGATATAATACATTTAAATTGTGTTTACTTTATATCTGATTAGTAGTGATACATATTTAATAAGTCTACTGTAAAATGTATAAATAGTGTCATCTACAACATTTATTTCAATTGGATTCAAGTTAATTTGATTTTGGCAAGCGCCATTTGCATATGTGCAAGACAAGCTGAGATAATGCTCACAGAGTGTGGTCGCCATTTTCTCATGCTGGCTCTGTGAGGACTGTTACAACATAATCATTATTGGTAAGTATTTGTTTTGTTTTTTTCTAGTTAAGAATTGACCTCAATGTCAAAATGTTTATATCATAATTTTGAGTGGAATATGCAACAGTGGTGGAAGTTATGCGCAGTGAATTGTTCTAAGTGTCCCTTTGCTTACTCACACAATGTGCAAATTAGCATTGTCACTGAGGAAGACCAGCCTAACAATCCAGAGTTTTATTGTAATTGTGCAAATTGGCTCTTCGCTAACTGGCTTGAGGGTTTGCTTGATACCTACCTGTCATGAACTGAATACAGCAGCTTGGGATCAACTAAATTCAACTTCTAAAGTTTGCTAGCCCAAGGAAAAAAGGGGGGTAATATAAGTTGATTTCTGACTATCACAATGTCCGAGACTAACGAAGTATGCCACATATTTTTCCAACTTAGACAGCCACTTGTCTTATCAAATTTAGTACTGCACACTTTAGTTTAGACCCCCACTTCCCAGCTTTACCCTGTTCTGTGGCAATCCCACCATTTTATAACCTCGCAAACCCAACGGCTGCATCTGAAAGATAACCCTTAAGCATTATAAAATTATGCATCACAGAACAGTGAACAAACTATTTGATAAATGCAGCACAAATTTGTTGAAATGATCAATCTATGTCTTCTGTAAATTATTGATTTCTCATTTTTTAAAATCTTTTTCTATATGTATAATGGGTAGCATATCATATCCAGTGTTCCCCAACTCAATATTCAACAGTAACACATCACATTAAGAAAATATAAACACTAAACCAATTTGCCTAAGACCCCATGTTAAAGCCTATGTTATGATGTTACCTTAATGCATAGTAATGCACAAAAACGTGGTGCTTGTGTTTGTGCCCATTGTGGTACATTTTATTGTACAGTACCCCAGTTAACATATTTGAGTCAGTGGACAATTTTTTTTATTGAAGAAGGCTGAAATACTATAGAATAACATCTAAATATTTGTGATTTTTTTTTTTTTTTTTTTTTTAAGATCATCAACATTCACAAACACAGTTGTTAATCTCTTAAAAAAATATTAAATGTATTCAACATCATTTGACAACATAAAATGTATTAAAACATTACAATACAGACAATTGATGGTACAATACCACATAAACATTTTAAATTAATTTAAAATCAATTTAATTACTTGAAAATTGTAAAGCATGCCATGTTAAGTGAATATAGAGTTGGGGAATATAGATCCATGTAAACAAAAGCATATTTTCATACAAGTACTGGTTCCCACTTCTAATGGACATCTTCTCTTTCACAGTTTGACGAACATCACCAAGTGAACAGCAACCTCCTAGTTATAGTAAGTCATATTTGTTCAAATATTCTGATTTACTTGTGTCGTTGGTTAAATATGGTATCTAATAATACTTATTTATTCTTCTTTTTAGGATTGTGAATGTAGACATACTAAACAGGAAACTCTAAAGCCAGAAGAATTAACAACATTCAAGTGGCATCTATGCAAGGAGCTGGCAACAAAAATAGATTATTTTCAACACATAAATGGACATCTCAGGCATAATGAAACCGTTCAGTGTATGTTTGTAGGATGTGCATTTAAAAATAATGTTTACAGTACATTTAACACACACCGATGCAGGAAACACAATCCACATTCATTAAAAGACTTCAAAGCCAGTGTCATCATTTCAAGTAATCAGTTGCATCCGTCAGTCAATTCTACAGATGGGCCAGAAGAGACTGTGGATACAAATTATGAATTTGATGATACTGTAGGAGTAGACTTGCTAAAGTCTATTGAAGATAAACTTTTATTGAAGATGGAAAATATTGTTCAGGTTCCAAAGTCAGCTGTTGATGAGGTCCTTTCTGAACTTCACTGATTTGTGATGGGTAAAGATCCTGTACTTAATGCAAAGTACAGAATCTTTACCCGTCACAAAAGCAGTTCTATCTGTTCTATTCCAAAGTCACAATGAATCAGTAGTTGATGAGTTTTCCACTGTTTTATGCACATCTAATTCATATGAACGTAAACAGTACTACACATTTCATTTTGGTGTTGCTGGGCTGGTTGAGTACTTTATAGAATTACAGAAGAATAGGACATTTCAATTTATTCCTATTTTACAGTCTTTGCAAAATCTATTCAGTCATAAAGGTGTCCTTGAACATCATATCTTGACATTCAGATAACTGAAGTCCATCAATTGATTGGTCTCTCCAGTATAACAAAACCATAAAAGATGGAAGCAAAAGTTTTCTTTCTGGAGAAGATTTGAGAATAGTCATCAATCTTTGTTGATAATTTTGAGTTATGTAACCCATTTGGAACATCTTGGAAAAAGCACAAGTTCAGTGGTGTGTATTGGTTCTTGGGTAATTTGCCACCAGTTCCCATTCAAACCTATCCTCTATCTAGCTGTTCTTTGCAAAACTGACAATGCCAACACTTACGGCTATGGATACATAATGTAGCCTCTTTTGCAAGACCTACTAGTATTAGAGCAGCATGGTGTCTTCATTTCTCAGCTTGGTCAGTTGGTGAAAGGAACTGTCCAGTGGAGCCCATTCAATATGTGGATTTGGTTAGAGTTTTCTGGAGGTTCAATATGCAGATTTTGTACTGGACAAAAGTCAGAATTTCAAACTAACGATGTCTGGTGCTTTCCAACTTAGAACACGAGAAACCCATGATACTAATGTACAGACAGCACAGGAGAATGAAAGTGTCTGCTGTGGTGTCAAAAAACAATGTGTTTTAACTGGGCACCTTTCACATTTTCATGTCAGCACTGGCTATCCTCCAGACGTATATGGGTTTGGTAATATTTTTGAACCCCTGATAGAGGACCTCAGACTCCCTGAAAGTTGTGGTGGACAGATGGAGATACAAGGAAAAATCTATATGGAACAATCTGTGTCTTGACTTCAGACAATTTAGTTATCCATTCCTTATGTGGATATGTAGAGAGCTTTTAAGCAAACAAGTTTTTTCACTTTTGCATGCTTGACAAAACAGTTTCTCAGTCTGTTTACGATGAAGACAAAGTTGAGAAGTGCACCAGAGAAAATTAACAGCAGCATGTCAGACTTAGTGATCCAAGTTTAACTGGTATTAAAGAGGACTGTTGTTTAAATAAGCTGCAGTATTTCCATGTTACAGAGAACACGTGTGTTGACATTATGCATGACATCATATCCTTGAGGCTGTTGCCCTATTGGAGGTGAGACTAATGTTATGCCATTGCATCTATGAAGATCAGCCTTTTACCCTAGAACTGCTGAATCACTGAATTTCCAGTTTTAACTATGGGTATGGAAATGAGAAAAACAAGCCAAGTGTTATTCTCAATCTGAGAACCTCAGACAATGCAGTAAAACAGACTGCATCACAAATGTGGTGCCTTTTGCAAGTGTTGCCCTTATTAGTTGGTGATCTTGTTGACAATAGAAGTCAACACTGGCATCTATTCATTCTGCTGAGGGAAATATGTGGCATTGTTTTTGCACCTGTTATCACCTCACATTATTCAAGAAGCTCTATGATCGAAATCCGAATCCCAAACATCATTTGATGATTTACTACCCGAAGCTGATGGTTTTGTTCGGACCACTTTCTCAGCTATGGTGTACAAGATTTGAGGCAAAGCACAAGCCATTAAAAAGACATGCTCATGTGGTTGGAAACTTTAAAAAGATGTCTAAAACAGAGTTACAAACATCAAGTTAAGCAAATGTATTACTTCAAGTTAAGTGACCATTTTTCTGTGAAAATGAGTGTTACAAATGCATAGAAGCAAGCAGATGTTGTGGTGGACAATCTGAGATCAACCTATGATGTTTTTATTTTGAACAGCACCGTCTGTCGGTTCTGCGCAGATTTTGCTCACCTCAAATGAGCTTACTGACCCACAGATACTTACCTGATCATATACTGTATCTGAAGGGTAGACTTTGTATTTCACAATTTATTCTGCAAGTCCATTTAAAATTGAGATTTTCAGTTTTGTGACAGGGCTGAGAAAAGTTCCCCATTTATTTTAAAGGCTGCGTTACCTTTAAGCTCTACTTCAAATGTGAAACAGGGCACAGTGAAAACAGCTGGCCATGCAGATGACTTTATACTAGATGATATCTCTTCCAGAAGTAGGAAATCAATCTGTCAAATAAATGTTAAATCAATTTGTTGTATGATAATGATAAATTATAAAACAAAAGGTTGCCCAGGAACCCTGGGCAGCCTTGAATCTGCAGTCATTTTAACTTTTACTAAGATATCTGGGCTGGAAGGGAGATGTCGGTGAGAGGTGGTCTCCAGCTGATGACCCTGCAGCTCAGCTATAGGCCCCGGTGGAGGAGCTGCAGGCACTACTGCATCTACCTGTCAAATAATGAGAGCGTGACGTTAAGGCCAAGAGGTGCTGAGGCAGGTGCCCGACTGGTGCAGGGAGTCTTTGCGTTTCTCTTATACTTCTTTGACTCTTCTTGCCTGTGCAGCACACTATGCGTATGTAGTGTGCAATACATTATATGCAGTGTTTGTAAATGTAAATATGAAACTTCAAGAGCTTTAAATCCACCCAAATAATAAACAGATGCACAAAAAAAATATAGTTTTTAAAAAAAGCAGAACAGTTGTAACTCAAATCAACAAATGAACACTCTTATAGTACAATATCAAAAGTTCAGAGACAGAGAAAAAAAACTTAAGCAAAACTCACTTCAGTCCAACAATATATTTAACACTGCCACTTTAAGACAAAAGAAAGGAGATGGAATACTGTTTTTTGCTTCCTTTTTCTCTTTTGCTTCTTTTTTCTTTTCTTTTTTTAATAAAATAGGAAGGACACCAAAGTCGTTGGGAGAGTCAATGCTGAGCAGCTTTCTTTTATTAGGCTTCTTTTCCAATTCAGCCACTCAAAAGAAAACAGGACGACAACAGCCTTCACATAAAGGAAATAAGACTGTTCATTTTAAATTAACTTCAAAATTACAATACACAAGAATCCATAATGTGAAACAACAAAGTTAAGACCGCAGCTAACTCAATAGTAAGCTTTTTACATTACTCACAAACTCAGAAAAATACAGAAAAGATAAACTACAACATGTGACAGACAAAAATAAATGCTATATGTATTCAAAATAGGAAGAATAAAACCATGAAATACACAAATAAACACTATAAAATATAATAAACAATATAAAATACAACTTTATACTCAGCCACATGAAACATAGTAAACGTGCAATAATATCAGAAATGCAAAACAATCTATCAAAAATAATCAAAAACATATGCATTACTAAACTTCTTAACATCAATATATTTCCTTTAATAATACGGATGGCTAATAGATAGAAAATTAAACAGATATCATGGAACAACAGTGATAGCCTTCCTTACCTTTTCATAAAGGAAATAAGACTGGGGCTAAGGAAGGGACAACTCCCTCAATGAGGCACAACAGACAGCTCCCCCCCATGACAGGAAGAGCACATTACATCTTCCTCAGTGGAGTGCAGTGGTTTTCTGAAATGAGGAGGCACATTTTTTTTTTTTTTTTTTATGAATCAAATGTAAATTCATGTGCATTACTCTTAACGTTGACGCATCTTCCTTGTTAAATGAACATTACTTTACATTTACATTACATCAAAAAAGAAAAAAGAAACCAAATACAATTCTATTTTGTAATTTTACATTAACAATGTATTGTAATGTTCTATTTATCAAAACCAAGTCAATCTCATCAAGTTTGTAGAAATTTAAGCATTTCTACATTCATTCCAAAATAATAACTAAAGGATGTAACAATTATACAAAATAATTTATTTGTGTACTGATGTTTTTCTTTTTAATAGTCAACTTAGTCTATTTTGGATCATCAGTCATGCTCTGTAAACACCGTCTGTCACAGACACGAAGATGTATTTTTAATTTCACCAAGCTGATTGCACTAAAAATCATGTTTTCAGTCCATTTCAAGTTTGATTTTGACATGACATAAAGCGGTGATATCTAACTGGGTGATCTGTTTACTTACTTTTCAATTAGTCTTCCCATTGACGACATCATTTGTTCATTCAAACTGTGCAGAGCGCGCACGTCAACAAGAGGTGGGATTTATCACACAAACCAATAATATCCAGTCATAACCAATTACATCCAATCATCTCCTCTCACATGACTTTCCCCCATTCATTCTCAATTACCCCCCACAAAACCCACCACACACCAGGGGTCTAATGGTTTTCTATGAGTGGAAAGGGAGGCATGACTCCTGCTGTAACTTCACCTGCGGGTGTCGCTGTTGGGCAGTGTTCCTTTAGAAATACGAGTGACTTGCGCTCTTTTTAATGTCATAATTTGTAATATTTGTGTTGTTTTATATGTAATTTGGATTCATTTCTCATCTTATTTTTTTTGAGGAGGCACTGCCTCCCTTGCCTCCTCAGAGGAAACGCCCCTGATCTATATATATATTGTTGTTTTCATGTTTTATGGGGACTTTCCATAGATTTTTTATACTGTACAAATTCTATCCCCTAAACTTACCCATTACAGAAAACTTTCTGCATTTTTTTTTCTTCTTCAAAAAATCACTTAGTATAAGCTTGCGACCAGCAGCCACACTTACTGCCCAAAGTGTCGGGCTGATGATTTGAGGACTGCATCCACGAAGTGACTGGACTCACTGAAGCACTGGCAACACTGGAAAAGCTATTCTTGTAGTATGTTCTCTTCCACTATGGTGGCCACAAATGTTGGTCTGTTTATACAGTTCTATTGTGTTTTAAATTAATAATCTTAAGTATCACAGTGTTACATTATGGCATTCAGTAAAGAGTTAATGAATTTTTATGTTTTTACTAGATTTTACTTTATTGTTATACTAGAATTTGACATTAAAAGAAGTTCTTAATAAAAATTTTGATATTTATTTCAATTGCAGTTGAATAAACTGCAGCTTAAATTTGATATCAGCATACAGCAGACGACCAAAGTGCAAATGGTCTTACAAAACAACTAGATTAACATGCATTCAAATAAATACATATACT
This sequence comes from Hypophthalmichthys molitrix, assembly GCA_037950675.1. NCBI lineage: Eukaryota > Metazoa > Chordata > Actinopteri > Cypriniformes > Xenocyprididae > Hypophthalmichthys > Hypophthalmichthys molitrix. The sequence goes on from CM075500.1 coordinate 1,425,691, forward strand.
CAGAGTTGGGCAAGTTACTTCCAAGATGTAATACATTATATATTACTAGTTACTGTCATTTGAAAGTAATTAGTTACACTTCAATTTTACTGTCTCTGAACTGTTATGCGTTTCACTACTTTTGCATTACTTTCACCAAAATAACCACAGAAGTATAAAGGCATAAAATGCTAAAATGTAGTTTATTGCTGCTCATTATACATCCAGTGGAGGGCGACGTGGTATAGCATAATGACTGTGTAGGCCAGTGATCCTCTAGGGGGGCTTGAAGATAACTTAAAAATTGAGATAACTTAAAATTCATTTAAATATATTAAAATAATTTATTAATTGTATTATTAATATGTTAAATTAAATATTAACCTCTCTGCGTGTTCTGCGATTGTTTCGGAGCAGCCTACGGCGTTTCTCTACGCGATGTGAAATACAGACTGAACGGCGGCTTAAAACACCCAAACGCATCAGTAATGTATCTATGCAAACTACATCTCTCAGTTGAATAAAGAAAACCAGTGTCGCTGATAAAGTTTTGATGGATGACGATTGTAATGAAGGTAAAGACGATTACAGTGACATATAGGAGTCGTACATTAGGCATGCGCAATTCCGTTATTATTGATGCACAAACAAACCATGTAGCCTATGTGCGCTCGTGGCTCACTGATATTTCTTTGTCTTGCCCGCGCTCTCGTCCGGCGCATTCTTTCTCTTTTCCGACACTGAAGCTCTCACGGTTATCTTAGTGTTAGCGTGGCACCAGTCCGCGTCTTTTTTCAAGTGCTATTTTCTAGAAAGTTCCCTCAGTGCCACACAAAGATTGCAATATTGCACTTGACTATTAAGTTCTTGTCCTTTTCTCTGAAAATAATGGGAGTATGTCCGTCTCACAAATGTAGAATCCGTCTCTGCAGTCATCTCAACCATTGAATTCCTGCAGCAGGAAGCAGACATACTGTTTTACCCGTAGATTTTTTTCTCTGGTGCTGGAATGTCTTGCAGTGTTGGTAAAAAATAAAACTAACACCACTTAATTTCGGGTTAAAATGCGTGGTTGTTACGTGTGTTACTGAGATTGTAATATGCTTTACCATTTCATAGCACACATCAGCCTTCCCTGGAGAAGTTTGCTTAGCTCCAGTAATAGCCCTTTTTAGCTCATATAAGGAAAACTCAATGTCTGATGTACTTCCTGATGGTCAGGATTGTCTTTTAAACAACTCTCTCTATACCTTCTCATATTACCAGAAATATTATCATTTCTATGCACGTTAACAAAAGCTTTGGCTAAAACTTCAGCTTTTTTAATGTCCAACTGTTAAATTATTTCTTATTTCTTGGGCTTCATTTTTAGACTTTCTTTGTGTCTTGGGATTTTTCCATTGTGCACATCATGTACCTACCTAGACAAAACAAGAAGTAGTAGTGCTTGGACACACTGACACTCTCACACGTACCCAGAAGTTGAAGACACACACATTTATGCACATACATTTCTTATTTGTTATTATATTTCTTGAAATGCCATACATGGTAAGGTTTGATTCATAAATCGTATGATTGGATGCTCAAGTCATCCTGGAGATTGTTGTTTGACCTGTGTCTATAAATATGACCCTTCTTCCTGAATAAATCTGAGAATGCTTTGTACCACACTTGATCTTTGACTGCTTGGTCATTCTCCCGAGATCTCGCGCTGCTGCTGCCACACATCACAGGGGTTGAGGCGGCTGTTTCTAAACTGATGACTGAGACTACAAATATTCTACCTATGATTGAGATTTTAATCTAACACCAACACAGCTGGTTATTTTCATTTATGATAACCGGAATGCTATTATTCTTTTGTTTCCCATTCATCTTCTTAATCATACACACTGAACTGATTTCAGTTTCTTCCCCTATACTCTCACAATATTGTCTCCAGTAACTTCTTTTTGCATACTTTCCAAACAATCGCTTTTTTCCTCTTGTACTGAATAACACCATTAAAAACATAATTTTTCCAAACCTTTTTCAGTGCTTTATTAACAAGTATTATTGCTTTACTACATTCGTTAATCCATCAAGGTACTGCCTTCTTTCTGCTACTTATTTTACCTTTACCAATAACTTCCTCTGCTGCTTTACAAAAAGTATTACTTATTATATTGTTAAGCTCTTCAACCTCCTCTACAGATTCTTCCATTTCTCCCATCAAAATCTCACTAAGCCCAGTCAGCTGTCTTAAATTTCATTCTTTCCTCTACATTCACATCCAAATCAATTCCTATTTTGCAAGTAATTGGAAAATGGTCACTACCTATTAAATGTTGATCCAGTATATCCCACACACACCTCCTTGCCAGATTTCCAGTAACAATAGTTAAATCTAAGGCAGAAAACTTCCCTTTTGCTAAATCAAGTATTGTTGCCCTTCCATCATTTACACAAACTAAATCACACCCATCTAGCATATCTTCTATGACATTTCCATTAAAATCATTTTTTCACTTCCCCATAATGTACTATGCCCATTAAAATCTCCACACCAAACCAGACTATAATGATTCACTCCCCTAATTTCTTCTAGAATGTCTCTTTTTAACCTTTCGCATGGGTTATAGTAACCTCTATTTCTACTACATTTAATTCATTGCTTACTTTAACTGTTCTAAATTTTATTCCTTCCATTACAAATGTAGCCACTCCCCCTCCTACTCCTTGTAATTTAAAATCCAAATGAGGCTTAAACCAATTTTCCTGAATACAAATTACATGAGGCTTATTATTCTGTTCTGCAATAAATTTTTTACATTCTTGACCGTTCACAATTAAGCTCCTAGCATTCCACTGCAAGATCAATAGCACCATTATGATCCACCACATGGTGCCTGCGAACTTGCCAATTGCATCTTTAATTTATCGTTTATCTGTTCTACTGTTACCCCCTCAACATCCAGATATTTTTCTGCTGCTCTAAGAATAATTTTAATCCTTTCTGTTCTACTCTCAGTTTGTGCTGAGCAGTTCACTACCTCAGCCAAAAATGCAATCTTGTTGACTACCACAAGTTTTTCATTTATAATTTCTCTGCTAGATTCTAATTTGCTAACTGAAAGACTCGGTTCCATTCTATTGTCACTCTTAGGTTTTGACATCTGAATCTTTTTGAGAGCCTCTGCATAAGTCAGACCTTCTCACCTCTTTCACCACAGCTCCTGTTATACCTTTTTGGATTTTTTCAACCGAGATATCAGTCGGTACACCAGATATTACTCCTCTAACCCACTGCTTCCTTTCTAACATTGAACATGTAACCTTCTGACCAAGCAATGTTTTTAGTCCAAGTGCTGCCTGTTGTGATTGTTAGTGACTGTCTACTTGTTTGTTTGCCATGCTGCTCTCTTTATACAGATGTAGTTCCTGCCAACCATTCAATTCTAAAAGACATACACACTTAAAATGGTAAGAGGAATAAAATGGACTAAAAAACATGTAAACCCATTAAAACTATTATACATAAAATCGGTAAAACATGTCTTTTATGTGACAGTGTCACAAGTTCACCCCACTCATTTTCTATAGTGTTCAGTTCAGGGAACTGGGACGGCCATGGAAGAAGCTTCATTTTGTGCATTGATACATTTTTGTGCTGGTATTGATGTTTGTTTTGGATCATTGTCCTGATGGAAGATCCAACCAAGGTACATTATTAGATTTCTAGAACAATCAGTCAGGTTTTGATTTTTTATCTGTTGGTATTTGCTAGATTTGCTGCAATTCTCTAGCTGTGATCCTTGGAGAGTCTTTGGCCCTGTCCCAAATGGCACACTTCATGTGCACTTACGTCTTGTGGACTTAACGGACACGTGCACGTAGCAGCCATTTTAAAACCGTAGGGTGTCCCATTCGTCATTTAAGCTTAAAGAAGGGTGCCCCCTTTCTGGCTACCAGGCACCCTCGATGTGCACTTCTGCTGAGCCCGTAAGACTGTGAGCTACGCAGAGGACTTTACCCGTCAGTCAAAGCGGCATTACGTCGTGAAAGTGTGGACTCAGAGGAAGAGCGTGAGGGTTTAGGGTGCCATTTGGGACAGGGCCTTTGTCCACTCAAACTTTCCTCCTCACCGCGCATTAGGATGCTAGAGACACACATCCTCTTCCAGGCAGATTTGTAACATCTTTAGTTGATTGAAACTTCTTAATTATTGCCCTGATAGTGGAAATGGGGATTTTAAATGCGATAGCTATTTTCTTACAGCCATTTTCTGTTTTGTGAAGCTCAACAATCTTTTGCCACACATCAGAACTATATTCTTTGGTTTTTCTCATTGTGATGAATGATTAAGGGAATTTGGCCTTTGTGTTTCCTCATATTTGTACTCCTGTGGAACAGGAAGTAATGGCTGGATAATTTCATGCTCCTAGTCACCCTGTTGTGCTAAAAACTATATAAATATGAATGGGAATATACTTCAGAGATGTTTTACTCATAAAAAATTATTGGGGTGCCAATAATTGTGGCCAACATGTCTTGGAGAAAAACTTTTATTTCGTAATGTGAGTTTCCCCCCACTTTTAATTCTTTTCCTTCAATGAAAGATTAGATTTTTGTTAATTCTATGAATTAAAGATAAAAAGTATAAACAAGGCAGATTTATTTTTACAGTCATCTTTGATCATATTTACCAAGGGTGTCGATAATTCTGAACACAACTGTATCTGAAGCGGACTTATATCATCTTGGTTTGAAGTGAGGTTACGTGAAATCTGCCCCACTGACTCTCTATGAGAGCGCGCTGCAGTTCCATTTTTCACCACAGATTTACAATGGAAATTTGTGGGGTGCTGTAGAGCTAGGGAGGGCTCAGAGACCGGCTGCCCCTGAATTATTTTTTCAGTCTTAATAAAATAATGTTTTTCTAAACATGTTTGTCTGAACCTTGCTAGCTAGCAATATGTCACAGAGTTCCTTGCTGCTTAAGTTCTTTAGTAAAAATCCCCGGATTGATGGATAGATTTCTCCCTCCCTGGGCTTGGCATCAACAGGTGCGAATCCTCCGGCACAGCTGGCTGTGGAAAAAAACTGCTGAATCAGAAGACACCATAATGGCCTCCACCTCAGCCTACAAACCATTCCACAGTAGATGAGCCTGCATGCCAGCCAAAACTGTGTGCTTTTCCAGTCATACATACAGTCAGTGGAAAGAGGAGGAATTTTTCTGCTAAGTGGTATGACTGGTACACTTGGTTAGAGTACAGCATCACAGTGGATACTGTTTTTTTGCCAGTCCTGTCACCACTTTAACACTGACAGATTCAGCAAAACAGGACAGAGACTGGGGGCATCTTGGTCAGTTTTGTATAAAATATGAAGCTAGTAAAGCCCATGCTGCTGCTGTGGCCTGACACAAAGGGTTCATGGAGATATAACAGGCTGGAAAAGGTGACATCAAACATCAGCTAACAAAAGACGCACAGGGGCATTTTACTGACCTGATGGAAAGAAACCGGGTACATGTCAAAGTTATCATTGACATTTTGCTTTTCTGTGCAAAACAAGGCATTGCACTGCATGGTCACAAGAAAGACACAGAAAGCCTGAACAGAGGAAACTTGTTTAAAGTTCTTTGTCAATATGACCCTGAGATAAAACGTCTTGATGAGCTTCCAGCTAACACAAACATGATGAGCCCAGACATTCAAAACAACCTTCTTGAAACTGCAGCATCACTTCTCCTCTGAAAAGTCAGAGCAGAATTGCATGCACAGGTTGACACCTATTATGCCGTTTTAGCTGATGAATACAAGGACCTCTCGAAGAAGGAACTAATTATTGTCTGTGAGGTATGTATTTAATGGCTATCTAAGAGAGAGAGCTGTCGGATTTGTGGCAACAGATGATATGACATCCTCTGGCATCGCTAATGTAGCGGTTGTTCCTCTGCATTGTGTTGATTTTTGATGGTAAATAAGGATTTTCCACACAAAGCTGTTTTTTACCAAAGGTGATTTAATCTCAGTGCCTGTGTGGTAAAACACAAGACAGGCACTGTTATCTGCAACTTTCTAGCTCTTTTGCCTGTTAACCATAAAATATATGTTAAGTACACCAGGTAGTTAACCACAGAACACACAATGAATACAATGTACATTATATATTAGACTAAAATATATCTCTTTAGTGTACAAAATATATTAAGACTAAAATATATATTTAGTGTACAAAATATATTTAATTATACATACACGTCTTTTTAGTTATACATATCAATCTATTATTTATCAATTTGTATTTATCTATATTTAATCGAGATGTTAGCCGCTTAGCCACATCTCTCACACACACGACGCACACAATTTGCCGCCATCTCACGCAATGCACTATTCATCCATTAACAGCACTCAAACTACATTTAACAAGTTGATAACGCAAACTAATGGTCAAATATAACATCACATGAAATACTTTCTCACATTTGATCATTTAAACATGACATGAACACTTATAACACAATTTAACATTTGATGAACGGAGCTCATGAGGAAAGAGGACGAACTTCCGATTGCGCTTCGATTTGAACTCCTCACCTACGTATGATGTCAGCCGACGTACATACTGATATTTAATAGTAGCACGCAAATTTTTAAAAATAAAATGCCCTAAAACAAATAATAATAAAAAATCTATATATAAAAATGATTTATAATCTGGTGTAACAACATATCCCTGCTACACTAACAAAATTTTGGAAGTACTGGAACTGCTGCAGCTGGATCCTGAATTGTGTGGGTTTCAGTTGACGGAGCGGCAGTCATGTCAGGTGGGAGAGCTGGGGTGCAGGTGCTCCTCAAAGTAACTTTCCCCCAGACAGTGCATGTACACTGCCACTCGCACCGACAGACAGCTGATAGAATTTAACAACCGTTTTCAGAGTGACTCCTACAGAATAATAAAGGCTGCTGCCTCCTTGCTGCCCGGATCAGATGCATTTGGCCAGATGGAAATATTACAGGTATCGAGCAAGCACTGTGGACTTGGAGTGGAAGGTCCTGAACTTACAGTATTTGTGCAACTGCTCAAAAGAAAGGTGGTTCGGGGTCACTTGTACCCATCCTTAATAGAAGTCTTAAGACTCATGTGATAAAGACGTTTTCCCCAACATGAACAGTGTTTTGATCACATTGCCTGTTACAAGCTGTTCTGTGTGTAATGTATAGTTATATTTATATTTTACATAGTTTTATGGTTATGTGGTGAGCCTGAGTATAATTTTACACATTAGCCCAGTCTATTCTGTAATGTTAGTTATGTGCAGAGTCACGTTTTTTTGCACATTAGTCTGACAATAAATGTGGCACACCAAGTTTTTCTGATGCACACAGAATTACAGGAGCTGATGGGGGAAAAAACAATTAGTAGGTGTTTTTACTCTGATGTTCATATAATCAAGATTGTGAACCCACATTTATGTTAGAGACAGAGACTTTCAGATACAGGATATTTCTAATTACACACACTAGACATGTTCAGAGATTTCCAGTATACCAGCAATCTCTGATGTCATGTCTTTTCTTTTTTCATGTCTTTTTCTGGTGTTTATCAGTTAAAAATCAGTCATCTTTTAAATATGTTATTTTAAATTAATCCTGTTTTGATTCAAACTTAAAATACACAAAAAGACACTCATTGGTAGCCACCTACTGGCCGTGATGGGGAAAGTTACTTTTAAAAGTAAAGCATTACAATATTGTGTTACTCCCTAAAAAACACGTTATGGAAAGTAATGTGTTACGTTACTTTTGCATTACTTTTTCTAATCTGGGCTGTTTGTTTGTTATGGCTGTCTCTGGGTTTGTTGTAGTTTGGTAATGGAGGAAATGAACAGTAATATCACGCACAGACATTTCAGGCCTCACATCTGGAGCTGAATCAAACGAGACTCTCGATTCCTGACTCCTCTGAATCAAATCTTGTAGGAATCGACTACTGTCTCGAGCCTGTTCTTTTACTATGTTCAAGTCCTCATGGGAAGTTTGTGTTTATGACTTCAGGTGTGTTCAAGTCACTTTCGTCAGAGCAAGATGGCGGTGTACCTTCTCTTCATTACCTACACAAAAATACAGCAAGGCTTTTAACTCTATACTTCTAAAAAACTAAGAACAAAGAATGTGCATCAGGTGTGTTTTGCTTTTTAATGTTTTTAATTTATGAAACCACTGTAAACTTTGTTACAAATTATACTGTTATATATTACAATGCTTTTATATGTTGTGCAGGGAATTTGGTTGTTTCGTTGTAAATAAAAAATCATGACAATGTCACTGCTGAATAGCCTACCTTGTGTCACGTTCCAGGCAAACCATAACCCATGTTTTTCCAACCTTCTACCCGTGAAAGTGCACTGGAACGGCAGTCAAAACTTCCCACCCGTGAACTCGTATTAGAACGATGTACTCCCAGTTCCGCGCTCTGACGTCACATAGCCCGCGAAACAACAATGGCAGCCCCTACGGATGCGGTGTTTATGCAAGTGCACGGTAAAATAACGTAAAATAAAAGGTATAACCGCTTCTCTTGCCTTATGCGCCATTTTTCCTCCTCCGTTTCCCTCAAATAAGCAAGGAGTAAGCACCTTTGGCGATAGAAATGATTGTAAATGAGCATAAGCCCCATACGGTCCACCATGCTGGTTTGTTTACACTCAGGCAGTTTGGCGTGACTTGCCTGGAATGCTACAAAATCGTGAGTCGTGGTTTGAAGTCGTGACTTACGGGCTCAAAAACCTGCCTGGAACACAGCAGTAATTATTGTGGTATTTTGACACGTTTCTCACTGACACGCCCCCAACTCATAAAGTTCAGGGCTTAAAGGGAAATCCTGAGCTCATATTTAAGACTCCGTGGAGGCGTTCATGTGCGTTCAACTTAGCTTATTTGTTGCAATAATACAAAAGCCTATGGGAAAATCCTATTGGGTTTTTGTTGAGGGAACCAGCGTGATGCTAACTGCTGATTGGCCTACAAAGTGACGTCATAGTTCCACCACTCTATTCTCAGCATTTATACTGGTCAAACATTACCTGTACACAATAATATTAAAATCATCAGTGTTACCTACAATGTGGAAACGTTCAACTTTGCAAAAGCAAAATAGTTTATTTTGCATGTTATGCAGCCATACGCATATGCACACACAAAAGTGTGTATTACACACACACACACACACACACACGTGGTGTACAGTGCACAAACACACCTGAATAAACTTTCTGTGGAGAAGTGGATCCAAACAGGTCTTCATACCTGCAAACTCCAAAGTGGTGAAAAAGGTGACATGTTTACAAAGTAAATAGTAGTAGGGGTGTCTGGTGGCATCCTCCCCCAAGAGAACATTTTCATGATTTTAACATGTAAACGAAGCATTCTAGTGCACTCCCACAAGAAAATAAATGGAAAAAACAACATTTGCTTCAAGTAAAAAAACAAACAAACAAACATTTATTGACACTAGGGCTGGACACTGACACAAATTTCACAGTTGGATTTGATTTTGATTCAGAAGCGTGCGATTTGATTTCAATTTGATTACCTTCAATTCAATAATGATTAATTTGAGGCCTATCAGGTACAGTACATGGCAAACTTCCTCAAAGAAAAAAATATCTCTAAACTATTGCTGTAAACTATACAGGGCACCACAGTTGGTACATCATTATAATAATTAAGGGTTAAAATGTATTGATTTGTAAGCTACTTGCAGATAAATTACACATAAAGTTATGTTATAGTAAATTTTTAATGACATAATTATGTTTCTTCTCGTTTTTAATATCAGCCTAAACATTTAAATAGTGGCTGTCATAAAACGGTTTTATACATTCAGTATTGAAGCACATGTTAAGTACAATAAATCTGCAATAGCCTATAGTCACAGTGGATATATATCAAAATGCTCCTCTCCAAGTTCTTTTTTTTGTAGCTGACTAATGAGTTTTTGGACATTGAACGGCTTTTCTGAGGTAAATGTGACGGTAAATGTGACATTTTTACAAGCTGTTTTATTGACGCATTTCCACGGTTGAAACACTGATTGATCGAATACATGTGACATGATACGGATTGTGGTAAGTTGTACTATATCTTTCAACATACCTTCGGATGTTCATTCATGTTTATTTCGTGTTGTAAAGTGGAAGAGATGATCGGTTCACATGCGCCAATAAAAAGATCACGACAGCTTGAGAGACGTTTATGGTCTCCAGCCTATGGGAAAGTAGCCCATTTTTGATTCTTGTGAGGTTTATTGTGCCTGCAAACTCACCCTGACACCCCCCACCCCCCGAACAAAACAAAAAAAAAATTTCGGATCTACATGATTCACATAAATGACATATTTTGATTCAAAAAGGCGAATTTCGCCGAAAAGCGACTAGTTTGCAGGTATGGGTCTTGATCATCATCCTCTGGCTCAGACAACATTTGTGTCGTACAATCTGCTTAAAAAAGCTGTGCTTCGCTTCAAAACGCAGAGTTGGATACTCATGCTAAACATGGCCAAAGTTTCAATAACGAGTTGGATGTATGATGGAGTATTTCTGTGCCAAATACACTCCTTCAGGGTTTGTGTAAGTTTTGGAGTATGGGCCTGTTTGATGTCATAAAGCGTGGGATTCCTTGTATGGGCACTTCTCTCTGATAAGCGTGTGCACACATCAACCAGAGCGAGAGCAAGAGCCGCCCATCAACGTGCTTCGTTCAGGTTATGGAAACAATGTCACTAAAGAAGTGTGACAAGTGTGAAAGATAACATTTTCTTTAGTTTGTTTTTTTGGGGCAGCAACGGAGTTGTGCACAGACAGGACTTGCTCAAGAAAGATTTGTAATTTTGTTTTTAAACTACGAAATCAACAATGTCACAAAAGAAATGTGGTTTTGGTTTATGAGGGAAATATAACCTTGCTTCCCAAAGAACCCAGCGTTAAAGGATGAGTTCACTTTCAAATGAAAATGGCCCCAAGCTTTACTCACCCTCAAGGCATCCTAGGTGTATATGACTTTCTTCTTTCTGATGAACACAATCGGAGAAATATTAATAGATATCCTGATGCATCTGAGCTTTATAATGGCAGTAATGCGTTACCATTGAGTATGAGCTGAAGAAAGTGTCTCCATCCATCATAAACATATTCCACATGGCTCCAGGGGTTAATAAAGGCCTTCTGAAGTGAAGCGTTTGCGTAAAAAAATATATCCATATTTAACAAGACATAAAGTAAAATATCTAGCTTCCGCCAGACCGCCTTCAGTATTCAACTTAGGAAAAAATGGAACTGGCATCGCGTCAGTTTAGCGTTTTCCATAAGGAAAATATGTATCTGATGTGCATTTTTAGAATTTATGCGCATCTTGGTGTTTTTTTTTTATGCGATATTTCAAAATGCACATAAAATATGTGGGTGGAAACATAGCAGGGGGTTCTGTGTACACAATACAACTTTAAACACAAGACTTTCATGCCTTCTTGATTGGTTATTAAGGACTGTTGGGAAAGATTCGATCTTCAGGAAAGTATACCAGGAGGACTGAAATTATTTTAGACTGAAATAGTTGATTTATTTTATTTTAACCTATAGCCATGAAAAGAAACAGTGTTAATGTAAAAGGTGTTTAAACTATTTATTTATTTATTTATTTTTTGTCCACATTTTGCTTAAACATAATATGATGATTACTTAGGAATGTCATTGTATGGCCAGAAGGAGTCGGGGCAAACCCTAGGTTGTATTTTGGTACTGTCAAGACATTTTATTCCAATGTCCAAATTACATTATTTTAACACATAAAACGTCTCCCAAAAGTTGCAGTTTAGTCTGGTTTTATTTTTGTAGTAGACAAATGTAATATTTACATTTTTCTTTTACTACTTAAAGAAAACATATCAGGTTGGTATTTTCTATTCTAAAATGTATTTTTACAGGTTTCTGCACCCAAACATTGCAGTTTTGCCTTTTACAAAGAATTTCACATTCTTACATCAATGGACGATGTAATTCACCAAGAAATAAACTTTGAATACCTCTGACATCTATTTTACTATTTATATGTACATTTCTATGCACTTTTGTAATTTTAGACAGCAGCGTGAACAGGACTTTTATTTTGGTCTGGCGATATGACATCATAAGTCCGCGCCGCGCTCCTGCTACTGTTATGACTCGGCTGTAGAAGGTTTGTGTTTTTACACATTTAAAGTGTTTAATTCGATACAAACCGTTCTATTAATTACTGTAAAATGAATAAGCTGTTATTGCTTTACGTATAGCTGTACTTTTTAATGCGTTGTCCAGCGGTATTTTGTGAGTAAAGCGCGTCACATGCGAGTAACATTTTTTTTTTGTGCCTCTGATTTGCTCTATATCGGGAATCAGTTTATAGTAAACACGAATTCGGTCTCTGGAGTAATAATGGGAGAAACTCATTTTTTTTAAACAAACTCACATACAGTTGAACCGAAAATGATTCACGATGCTGCTGGTCAAAACAGTGAAACTGTAACAAGAACACAAACATGAATGACAAATTTAACAAACGTTATAAATTAATTTGTAGCACTAGTTCTCAGTTGTTTTTTGGCTAATCAGGACATTATCAATCTATCTGACTGACTCCCTTTCCAGTTCTCTGACTACAAACCACTGAAGTTTTAATTTTTTTTTCTTAATTATTCTCATCTTAAATATTCCAAACGTGCAGGAAAAGCTCATCTGAGATCCACGTGACACACTATTATAAAGATGGCGTTTATTAAAGAGGAGAGTGAAGACATACAGATTGAAGAAGCATTCAGTGTGAAACATGAAGATACTGAGGAACAAACAGGTTAGTTTCATTCTCAAAGCTGAACTCATTTGATCCTTACAGCACAGGTGTGGATATTCTACGGTGGCTATGATCAAATCTCACGTCAGGTCTCAGCTCGTGTATGTTGTGTTTTTGAGTTAGAGTAAACTTAACCATTCTGATTAGAATGTCATATTAACATTAAAACATATTAGAATAGAATTAAAAAAATAAATTAAGGAGCCATTGGCTCCTATAAGGAAATGTTTTTTTTTTTTTTGTGTGCTGCAAAAGAATAAACGTGTTTTAATTTTGTCATGTGTTGTCATGTCTGCCCTCCTTTTACAGCATCAACATTTTCATCCATCTTGTGGATGTCCAGGGGCCTCGTGTATAAAACTTTGTTGATTTCATCCTAAAAGTGTACGTACGCACAAAAGCCAGATTTATGTTTAAGTTTTCAGATTTATAAATCCATGCGTACGCCAGAACCTGCGTTAAATTCCCTTTATAAAACCCAGTCAGCGGAAGATTGTGCGTACATGCATCTCCACCCCATCTCCTCCCCGAAATAACCATATATGGAGCTTACAATGCCTAATTTTACAATGCATAACATCATCTGCATATTATTTCCATGCATATTCCCATCCGCGTGACACCATGTTTAATGGTACAATACATTAGGAAAATATGAGATACAGACTATGTGCCGCCACATTACATTGATAAAAATCTTTCAGTATCCTTGCTTCTTTTTAGAATAAATCAAAATTGTATAAAATATATCTCAGAGAAGAGCTATTCTCCATCTTTTCCACTGGCCAAATAGTATTTTTAATTGCTTTAAACAAATCAAATGTATGCAGTTTTGCCTATAAGGTAATCATATATTTAAGGATATTTTGATGGAAACAGATAGGCCTTACTTATTGCATTGTAAATTATTGTCTGACTCAGCGCGTCGCTGACAAAACATTTTAAAAATAAAACGTGCATATCTTACCATTTCAAGGTTGAAATGCTGATTGAGCGATCTGTCAGGCCACATTAAAGAGCGCCAAAATGACATTTATTGCTTGTATTTCGTGATAAAATTGACAGAATTTGAAAGCTGAAAGTTTAATTGTTTACTAAAGTTAACAAACGCATTAAGTGACACATTAAATGTTGCCATTAATTACAAATCTTACTGCTATTATGGATGGCTGCGCTACAAATAATGTGAAGTTCACAGAAACGGAAAACATCAAAGATTAAAAGATATTGAGAATAAAAATCCACATCAGTATCCATTAAAAACAAGAGTTGTTAATGATTAGTTCGCATCCACACAGCTGACGTTTGTAGTTTATCCACGTTGTGTGCACGAAATAGACACTGCCATCCTGCACTTTTATTCCACCACCTAATTATATTTTATTTTATAATTTGATATTTAATTTGATAGCTATTTTCATTCTTTTTCTGTGAATATCGTTAAATTTAAGACTTGTTGTGGAGTGAGGGGAAAATAGCCTAGGCCAGTGGTCACCAACCTGACCTCGACCTTTATGAAAGACAAGATCTACCTACTGAAGAACTGATAGAAGACAGCCCAGACTGTATTTAGTAATTTTTCATGGCCAAATCAGATTCTGATTTATTTATTTTTACAAGCAAATTGGCCGATTCCGATAATGGTTTCAGATATTTTTTTAAAAATTATTATTATATTGTTTATTTGCTCTACAACAAGCAAAATGGCCTTAAAAATATTTAGACATTTCAAATGAAAGGTAACCACTGCGTTTTAATCACAATCCAAACAAGGATGATACACACGTTGCATGAGCAGTTGTTTTTGATTTGAATTAGATTTAATTTCAAGATGTAAAGCAAAAACAGAACAGTCTGACTTCATCTTTGTGAAATTATATGCTACACACACAAAAAAAGCATGAAACAAAAACAGCAGACGGGCTGAATGAGACGCAAACTCACTCTCTGACAGCAGGTGGCGCTTATGAAAGAGCAGTGATACAACATTTCCTTGGTTACCGCTGTAAACAAAGCAGCACTGCACCTATAAATAGGCCTACTACTTTATAGTTAAGAGGAAAAAGTGCCTTTGCAATCGAAACTTCAGTTCCCTTCAGTTTCTTCCTATATTTCGATCATCGTGAACAGTGAGCTGCTCTGCCTGCTAGAGAATTTTCTGCTCTTTGCATCTGTCTTCAGCGTCTCTGGCCTCCGTTTACAGAATCAGGCATAATGTGGGCTATTTACCTTTATCACTGTCCCAGTAGCTCCTGAAAATAACAGAAAAATAAATACAAAAATACATTACATTTTTCCAGTCTTTCTACTGTATTTTTGTACTTATATTTCAGTTATTTTTGGGAGCTACTGGGACAGTGGTAAAGATTGCGATCAACTGGACTAGGCTATAGTGTTTATAATGTTTGTAAATGTTTCGTTTTATTTACCGGTATTTATAATTCACATAAATTAAATTGCAATTACGAGGTTAACTGGTGTTTTTGGAGTAAGATCAATTTCTTTTTCATGAGATTACTTCCTCTTCTTGGCCGGGTTATGTTTATCCATGTCATTCATATGATGGGATTGGCAGCATATGAATGTTTATCAAATCACACGTGATACACGTGAATCACAGTCTGATAGAAAAGTATCATATCGTATTTCTCTCTTGGAATATATTATATATTTAAATGGACATCAAATAGTAGAAAATGTGTATGATACAGTGTCTTAGTCGATGTTCTTGACATGTAAACATTACTGTAAAGGTGAATCTTCCAGGCTCTCCAACAACTCTTCTCCAATCGGGACATGCCAACAATCAGGGATCAATTCAGACACCTGAATGCAATCAGCCCTGTCACAAAGATAGAGGAAGAACAAACACATAAAAGAAACACTGGCAAACAATTGCAACAAACAACAAAGATATGTCCTAAGACATTTTATTCACAAAATGAGCTCATTTCAAATTTGATGTCTGCTACAGGTCTCAAAATAGTTGGAACGGTGGCATGTTTAACATGGTGTAGCATCTCTTCTTTTCAAAACAGTTTGAAGACGCCTGGGCATTGAGGTTATAGTTCATGGTCGTCTTTGACCAGTGTTGGGCACGTTACTTTAA
Organism: Hypophthalmichthys molitrix; assembly: GCA_037950675.1. NCBI lineage: Eukaryota > Metazoa > Chordata > Actinopteri > Cypriniformes > Xenocyprididae > Hypophthalmichthys > Hypophthalmichthys molitrix. The sequence goes on from CM075500.1 coordinate 1,441,660, forward strand.
AAAAGTAATTAGTTACTTCTCACAAATAGTAACTGAGTTACATCATTATAAAAGTAACTAATTACCAGGGAAAGTAACTGTGTTACTTTAAAAAAATAAATAAATTAATTAAATAGCCTATGTCACATAACTTGGATGCCCCCAATATTAAATATAAGTCTAAAAATAAATTATGCTTGATCCGACTCGTGACTTATGATCCGCTCTTGCTCATGACATTAAATTTCTCTGTACTGTACTATGTGTTGTTAGCCATTAAAGAAAACATACTTTCATATTTATGTTTAAATAGGCTTATGTTATGTTTTAAATCCAGCTATTTGATTATGAAACAGCATCATAAGATGATCAATATATCGGGAGACATGGAGAGGGTCAGACATGATTTTGACCACTCCATTAAGTTTTGTTTTGTAGAAAGCCTTTCTTTAAAGTGAATTTCATTTTGTAAAAATTGTATCTTAATTTTAATCAATGTTTCATCAACCAATTGCCTGGATATAATAAATAAGAAGCAAATATAGCAGACAATATAATCATGACATGGAGGCGCTGGCGTGATCACTTTCACGTGAACTGGAGTGAGTCTTATAGGCTAAATGAACCGAAACTCAGCGTATAGGCCGCTTGCCTTACAGACATGAGAAATACATCTGTAGAAAGCTTGAAATGACTACTTTTAAATAAAATAATTCAAAACGAAAAGATATACTCTCTGAATATGTAGCCTAATCCGAATGAAATGTTAATTCTCTCTCTAGGCGCGTCCACTATGTGGAGATGATGAGAGTCAACTTCATCTTCGCAGCCGACACTGATTCAGAAAACATTAGTTTATTAATAAACAATGAAAATCTCTCCTTGCTGTTTTTGTCACATTCATAATCATTACTTTTGCCGGTTCTTTATGGCAAGGTTTATGCATGCGCTTGAGTGATGGCCTATATTACGTAAACGCTCATTATTATGGGTTATTCTCTCCAGTATTTAAGAAATTAAATTAATATAAATGTGATTAGTCAACTAATGGCTTAAATGAACAATTACTAGTTGACTAGAAAAAAAATATTTCACATATTTTCCGATCCAGCATGTCACAAAGGGTATTCTGGTTTGAGCTCGCATGCTCTGACACGCACTCACACACGGAGCATCGAACATTATTATCAGTTTTAAATGTATGAAAAAAAAAAACGCTTTGCAGGTCTATCATCTCTAGTCACACACCAGTCATCATCAGTTAGCATGTGTCCCACTCCAACACACACACCAGAGAAAAAACTTTTTTTGTCAGTAACGGTAACGGCGTTGTAACAGAGGAAAAAGTCATTCGTTTGATTACACGTTACTGTAAAAAGTAACGCTGTTTATTTATAACGCCGTTATTCCCATCACTGTCTTTGATGTATTTTTTTGTTTAATGATGCACCAAATGTTCTCTATAGGTGAAAGATCTGGACTGCAGGCAGGCCAATTCAGTACCCGGACTCTTCTACAACGAAGCCATGCTGTTGTAATGGCTGCAGTATGTGGTTTTGCTTTGTCCTGCTGAAATACACAAGGTCTTCCCTGAAATAGACGTCATCTGGAGGGGAGCATATGTTGCTCTAAAACCTTTATATACCTTTCAGCATTAATAGTGCCTTCCAAAACATGCAAGCTGCCCATACCGTATGCCTTTATGCACCCCCATACCATCAGAGATGCTGGCTTTTGAACTGAACGCTGATGACACGCTGGAGACATCCCTTTTATAGCTAATCATGTTACAGACCTGATATCAATTAACTTAATTAGTTGGTAGATGTTCTCCCAGCTGAATCTTTTCCAAATTTCTTGCTTTTTCAGCCATTTGAAATGAGCTCATTTAGTGGATTAAAGTGTAAAATTTCTCTGTTTAAACATTTGTTACCTATGTTCTGTTGTGAATAAAATATTGGCTCATGTAATTTGAAAATCTTTTAGTTTTAATTTTATTCAAATTAAAAAAAAGTCCCAACTTTTCTGGATTTCAGGTTATACTGTATAAGATTGAAAACACGGAAAGCTAAAAATTTCTGTCAATGGCGGGAAAAGAAGTAATATACTTTGATAATTTGGAGAGTTCTGCAGTTTCTTCAGTATGTGAGGAAACATCATTGGCAGAGAAAGAAAAGACATAATAAAACCTAAAAAGCAAAGGACCCAGTACTGAGCCCTGTGGCACTCCATACTTGTTTAATGAGTTGTGTCTTCATTCACACAAACAAAGTGGTAGTGGTCTGATAGATGGGACATTACCCATGCTAATGCTTGTCTTAGTGCATATCACCACCTGTTGAGCTATTGTGAACTCTGAATTTATATTATACAGAAAATGTCCTTTTAAGATCAATGATGTGTGTGATGAGAAAATGTTGGTTTTAAGATATGTGACAAAATAAACATTTATTTGTTATAATGTTTTATAATTATGAATTGCATATGTTTATAATGCTATGTTTTGCATAATCTGTGCTGTTATGCCCACTGGAGCCTCATCAAAAGGGTACAAATACCTCTGAAGCTGAGTGGCAAGTAAACTTGTTGTCATTATATACCCTGAAAGTTACAGTTTTTGGAACTGGAAGTTGAGTTTATCTGTTTAATTATATGTAAACTTACCTGGGTATGTCGCAATCTACTTTCTGGAATACCTCACTGTCCTGGAGAGTTAAGCTCCATCTGTAATCACACAAATCTAACTTAACTTAATCTTAAGGATTGTTTGAAAATTACTGACAGCCACAGGTGTGTTTGATTAGTGATTTAACTAAACTGTGTAGGGCAGTGGCCCTCCAGGACTGACAGTGCCGCTCTCTTGTTGTTGAACAATTTAATACCACTAGAAGAGATGTAGCCCTGATCATATGCCAAAAGCAGGACATTTGTAACTTCAAGACCCACTGTTTCTGTGATATGATCAGACAAGTCCTAAAGAAAACCAAGAGTTAACAATATTGAGAAGTTGTGATACTAGCTAAGTGAGTGTTAGAGCTAGAATATACATTGGTTTTGATGCTTTAAATGTCTAAAAGTTTTGATGTTTGTTGCCTTGTGTCATTAAACTGGGGTTATTTGTCTTTTTTCACCTTAGACCTGAAGGCACTGAAAGAAGAGAGTCAAGAACTGAATGAAACGGAAGAAAACAACCAGAATAAGGAAAAAGTTTTCAGTTGCCCACAGACTGAAAAGACTTCATCACAAGAAAGAGGTAAAAAATCTAAAGGTCATTTCACATGCCAACAGTGCGGAAAGACTTTCAATCAAAGTAGGAACCTGAAAGTCCACATGAGAGTTCACACTGGAGAAAAGCCATTTAATTGCCAACTGTGTGGAAAAAGTTTCACTCAAAAAGGAAGCCTTAAAGCCCACATGAGAGTTCACACTGGAGAGAAGCCATTCATCTGCCAACAATGTGGAAAAAGGTTCAATCGAAAAGCAAACCTGGCAATCCACTTGAGAGTTCACACTGGAGAGAGTCCATTTACCTGCAAACAGTGTGGAAGAAGTTTCACTCAAAAAGGAAGCCTTAAATCCCACATGAGAGTTCACACTGGAGAGAAGCCATTCATCTGCCAACAATGTGGAAAAAGGTTCAATCGAAAAGCAAACCTGACAATCCACTTGAGAGTTCACACTGGAGAGAGTCCATATACTTGCAAACAGTGTGGAAAATGTTTCACTCAAAAAGGAAACCTTGACGTTCACATGAGGATTCACACTGGAGAGAAGCCGTTCGTATGTGGTCAGTGTGGAAAGAGTTTCAGATTTACTGTAACTCTTAATCACCACATGAGGATTCACTCAAGAGAGAACTGTTTTATATGTCATCAGTGTGGAAAGACATGCAAAAACAAAGCCAACCTTGAGGGTCACATGAGAGTTCACACTGGAGAGAAGCCTTTCACCTGCCCTCAGTGTGGGAAAAGTTTCACACGAAAAGCAAAGCTTGAAGTCCACATGAGAGTTCACACTGGAGAAAACCCTTTTACCTGCCAACAATGTGGAAAGAGTTTCACCCAAAAAGGAAACTTTAATGTTCACATGAGAATTCACACCGGAGAGACCCCATTCACCTGCAATCTGTGTGGGAAGAGCTTCTCACGAAAAGACCACCTTGGGATTCACATGAGAGTTCACACTGGAGAGAAGCCTTTCACCTGCCCTCAGTGTGGAAAGAGTTTCAAAAACAAAGCAAGCCTTGGGATTCACACGAGAGTTCACACTGGAGAGAAGCCTTTCACCTGCCCTCAGTGTGGAAAGAGTTTCGCACGCAAAGGAAACCTTGATGTTCACGTGAGGCTTCACACCGGAGAGAAGCCTTACAAGTGTCTTCAGTGTGAAAAGAGTTTCACATATCATAGAGACCTGAAATGTCATTCACAAACTCATTCTGGAAAGAAATTACAAGGTTTTGAGTGTGGTAAGAAGCTTACGATTAAGGGCAATTTCAAATCCATGAAAATTCATACAAATGTGAGACCATATTCTTGTTCTATTTGTAGAAAGAGTTTTAAATGGCCCAGCAGTTTAAAATGGCACCAGAAAATCTGTGTGAATTCAAATACACATTCACGCCGCAGGTGAATGTGGCCAAAATTAGATTTTTTTTAGGCTTATCTTTTAAATGTCAAATACTCATCTGAACAGGTGACATTCCTACAAGACTCCATGTTCAATTATTTTAGTTGCATCCTGCACACTTTTTTTTTTTTTTTTTGTCATCATGTACATATGAATGTGTGTGGAAATACTCCAGTATGGTCTAATTTAGACAGGGGTGACATATGGAGTTTCCTTGGTCTTTTTTGTCAACATACTGTATATCAAACATACTGTATTTGAGAGTAAATTTAATTATTGTGTAGTTAAAAATAAAATATTGCAAAAAAAGTCTTCTTAAGGCTCAAAAATAAAGAAGTTATTGCAGTGTGTGTAAATCTTTGAATTTTTCTTTGTGCACTTCAAACACTTCATCACAAACCCCAAAATTTTGCTCTCTTTTCTGCTGTGTTTTTTTTCCGGGTGTTAAAACCTTTTGCTAGTGAAGCTGCCTCTCAGTGGGCGGTCTCTACCCACCAGTATAAAAGTCCTTTTTCTATTGGTCACTATCGATTGAAGTGACAGCTTGGCCACGCCTACTGCATTTTCCCACTACTGCCACCGCTAGTCTGGAGCGACTTCTACATTAATCCGGATACATCTGAAGACTGCGATTTCATTTCAAAACACTCTGTCCACACCAGCTTTATCATTTTCTGTCATCTTTGCAGGACTGTGATATGAAGAGTGCAAAGTAACATTTTAGCAACTGTGTGAAAGTCGAGTTAACTTTGTCATTTTTAGCACATTGCATGGCAATGGTTAAAAAACTAAACAGTTCCTTCAGGGAATAACGGTGACACACAAGGACTAAGAAAAGACAACAGTGAATATAGACAATACATATACAGAGAAGAGTTAAATAATACAAATAAATAAGGCAATATATACATTAAGTGTTGTAGCATTGAGGTAAGGGTTGTAGTGTTGAAGTATTAGGTAATAAATATTTGTATACAGTATCACAAATTTTTGTAAATATTTTATTATATCTTTTCATGTGACAGCACTGAAGAAATGACACTTTGCTACAATGTAAAGTAGTGAGTGTACAGCTTGTATAACAGTGTAAATTTGCTGTCCCCTCAAAATAACTCAACACAGCCATTAATGTCTAAACCGCTGGCCACAAAAGCGAGTACACCCCTAAGTGAAAATGTCCAAATTGGGCCCAAAATGTCAATATTTTGTGTGGCCACCAATATTTTCCAGCACTGCCTTAACCCTCATGGGCATGGAGTTCACCAGAGCTTCACAGGTTGCCACTGGAGTCCTCTTCCACTCCTCCATGACGACATCAGAGCTAGTGGATGTTAGAGACCTTGCGCTCCTTCACCTTCCGTTTGAGGATGCCCCACAGATGCTCAATAGGGTTTGAGCATTTGAATCCTCAACCTTAGTGTCTCGGAGCAGTTTCATGACAGAAAACCTCACCGTGCACAGATCCAGCAGCCGAGTGAGATCGGTCTACCAGTTATTGCAGCTTCGTCAAGGAAACCGGTCAATTGAGGAATATGTGCAACATGTGTACCGTTTGATGACGTTGCACTCAAGGACATTTTCCGTTTTGGACTCAATGATTGGCTGAATGAACAGGGTTTATATAGGCTGAGCTAAATAAGGTAATGAGAAACAGCTGTAGACAATCATGGATGATCCGACCAGGCAATGAGTTATGGGTAATGTAGTCCTTGATGGAATGACAATAGTCTGAAGTGGAGTGTCTTCTGATGGCTATGAAGGGCACTCCAGCTGGTGATTGTGACATAATAGTAGGTAATTGTTTTTATATTGGTACATCAGACAATTTTTAATCAGAATAACATTCTAAAAAATGTCTTTTATCAGATGTTTCAAATGGAAGAAGCTGAAACTTGAGAGGCGTACAATGGCACTGTTTGTCATCAGGAGGGAGGAGGATCCTCTCCAGCCACCACATGAAAGTGGGATTGTAATTAAAGGTGTGGAAGATCATTAGTGCACATGCATGTGCTGTGTTATCAGGCCTCATCTATGCTCAGCACTTGAGTTATCCAAGTGAGCTCAAATACACTTTTGATGCACTACGGAAAATTTTCTTGGAGACCAAAGGAAATGACACACAGAGTGTGCACCCTGAATGTTAAGCTGGAAATATTGGAAATCGTCAATGAAAGACATTTGGATACAGCATGCTTGGTTCTGTTTTATAGCTGAAATACATCCCAGGATAATGGAATTAACTTTTTCAATTGTTAATATGTAAAACATACTGGCTAGCTTTACAGCCTGCAGAAATTGTGGGAGTTATTTATTTATTTATATTTTATGACAAGGTGATGCATTTTTAAGAAAAAACAAAACAAAACAATAAGCATTGTCTTTAGACAAATATATTGCAGTCTTTATAGTGAGTAAAGTACACACTGAGTAACAAAATGTTATTAGTATTATCTTTGATAAGTTATAGTTTTATGTTTTGAAAATTGAACATATTATAGCTAATTTAGCTTTCTTTATCGTGAAATTTCAGTTGGCTTAAATTATTTAACATTTTGCTTGAGTGTAAAGAGCTTATATTGATGAAGCTGTACTTTATACAGAATCAGAAATTTAGCATAAGTTAATAAAGTCGGAGTCAATAACCTCATGGGCAATGCAAACATTCTCTGTTATTGTTCTGGCCTCTACTACAGTTCTGCTCATGGACTCAAACTAACAGGCCTGCAGTGAATCTGTGAATGACTTGAACTGACTACATTTGTGCATGTCTTTCAGAGAGAGAGAGAGAGAGGGTCTTATTACCCTTCGTCATCTGCCAGCTGTTTAAAACACTCACAGTGACACACACACACACACACACAAGTACAAGTGTTTGTTCCTCAGCTTAGACCAGTCTGGTTATTAGTGAGTTAAGATTAACTTAAAACAAAGCATAACATGCTGTAGTAGAACAACATCTCATTGGTTGAAAACTCATTGAAGACATCAGATTATAATAAAGCATATCATCATCACAGGTATGTATATTTAATCATCTCAGTTTAGATCACATGCTTCTCTCCTCTTATTGAGAATGTGTGCATTTTATGTGACAATATTGAAATATATTTGCTATATGCAACCTAGAAAACATTCATCATAATTCCTCTGTAACTCTGCCTTGTGAGAGATACTAATTTTGTTGACCTCAGATTGTGTTTCCAGACCCGAAATAGAAACTGTGAGTGTGTGTATGAAAATAAAAATGGCTTAGATGGTGTATTTGATTGGACAAATATTTCATATTTCACTGTGCTATGATAAATAAACTTCTGCAATATGCTGAAATCGTTGTCTATACAGTTATGGAAGAGTGTTAAAAATTAATGCTCATGTACAATCAGTGAAGTTTTCTTCAGAAGCTGTGAGGAAAATCGTAACAAGTAACTAATAATCGTAACTATAACAATTGCCACACGTTTTATGGCCAGAAATGCAATTACAATAAAAAAGTTTGATCGAAAACATAAACATAATTGATACTTGTAAGCCATTATTGTAAGCCAGACTTTAGTCTCCTGTTAGACAGTAATGTTAAATCAATTTGTAACTTTACATTGTTTTCCCTGATAAACTTCCCCGATTCCCGGAACTAAAATATCAAAGTTACTGATAATTCAAGTGTGCAACAAGTAAAAATAGCAAAACATACCATACAGTATTTTAAACAATGACAACATACAAATAGTATAAACATTAAAAAACAGACAGGGCAAAACGTGATAAAATTTTAAGATGAACTTAAAATCCTAAACTTTTATGTTAAAAGTGCTATAATTTAAGTTCTGCTATGGCAACATGGAATATGCACAAGGTACTAATTTTCATTATTTTAATGAAAAAATAGCCTGTACCCTAAACAGCATTCAAACATTAAAATTTGTTAGTACCTAGTTATTACCCATTACTATAATAAGTACATTGTATCTATATGGGGAACAGGACTGTAAAATAAATGCTACCATATATTTTTCCAAATGTACACTTAGTGCCTGAATAATAATATGTTTAACCCACAGTGCTCTACTGCTGACCATATAAACATGTTTTATTCAATGATGATATTTCATGCCTGCTGAGCTTCACAAATGCTACCATACAACAATTGCATTGACTTTTCTTTTATTAAATGTAACATATTGATTTAATTTATAAATAAATTAGCCTTGCTTTTACTGACTAAATCGCATTGAAAAATGAAGCAGCTGATAAAAATGACAAATTGAAATGAATATATGTAATTCATTTCAAACAGCCTTGTTATCCACTGCTTCTATGTTTTACATATAGCTACTATATAAAAAATGTGCATTTACATTTTAACATTGAGTGATACTTGTCAATGAATCAAATACACAAACTAGAGATCAAACATCCATTTAATAAATCATATGAAAGGGGTGATGCGTGTGTTCGTCAGAACTCTCAAACATTGCTGTGTTTGGAGTGTGTAGTTGTTTCCTTCAAACAACATTGGTAGTGACACACTTCGCTTTGAACCTTATGTGATTTTAGGTTTAAGATGATCTGTGGCTAAATGTTTGCTAAAGATATCCATTATGAAGAGAAATGGTGAAATGAAAGTTGAGTGTTTACCATCCATTGGCTTGGTCTGAAATAAAGTTTTAAAAATGTTTAAGACAACATCAGAGTATTGATATTAGAGTATTAATATTATAGTTCATTCGGTGAGTTGTTAAGGTGTTTTCTCAATCATCATTTTTTAATGAAATTTCACGAGTTTACCTGCCCATCCAGTCTTGTCAAATGATGTTAAGCGTATTTGGCTTGCTCGGTCTCAAGACATGGATCAAGCTCTGAGCTAATTAAACCCCCAGACTATGGGATTGGACAGAATGAGGTTGCTTAGAATAGAGGAGAAGATGGAGTGTTGGAGGGATGCTGGCGCAGCTTAATGACTGCTGCTTATATGAGTGACAGGACTGAATGATTAGGCTCCTCCCAAACCTATGTTTAGAATGTCTTTTATTAGAGTAAAAAGTATTATAGTTTGCTTTGGAATGTAGAAAAGTAAAAGTTTTAAATATCTGAAAAATATACAATTCAAAACGTACAATCCAAAGATAAAATCAGTTAATGTGTCATGGTTGTTTAGGTGCTGAATTCTGCTGACTGACTGCAGTTGAAGAGGCTGTATTTATGGCTCAATATGACCAGTGAGTGTTTCCAAAGACTATATTGTCTTTCAGGAACATTATATAAGTTTCCAACCATCCAAATGCTGATTGTGTTTCAGACTCGAGGATAAAGATTCGCTGGATATTCATGATAATCCTCCAGCGCCAGACAATGTCGTAAAGGAGGACGACAACACTGTACGTATGTCAGCTCGTCTCTGTGTCTGTAGCATGTGAACACGACTCACTTTCTGTCCTCCTCAGGTGTATTTTGTCTATGATGAAGAGGTGGAAGAAGAAGAGGCTCCTCCTCCTCCAACCCCTGAGCCAGTAGTCCAGGTCAATGACCGACCGCACAAATTTAAGGACCACTACTGCAAGAAACCCAAGTTCTGTGACGTCTGCGCACGAATGATTGTTCGTAAGTTCACATTTCACTCCATCATTGCCCGAAATTTAAATATTCCCCAACAACAAGAAGAAATTTTATCCTATAGTGTCCTTCCTATAGTGAAACATCTATTTTCTACCTGCTGAATATATTCTGCTTCTACTGGAGTCAGTAAAGCAGTAGTGTCTTTATAAAGTATAAAGGGCACGAATGTTAACATGATTACTTAAACTTTATGGCATAAAGTCCGTGTAAAGTGTAAAGTGGGGTCCATATCTTTCCATAAACATCTTTTTGCAAATCCTGTCACATTGAAACTGGTTTACCAAAGAATCCACTTGGACACTACCTGAGACATTCACATAGTTAACATAATTAAAATGTGTTTGTGAAGGCAGTCTTAGCTGATGTATTCATCTCGATTTGCAAATCATTTTTTAAAAAATATGCACACAATTTTCCACTTTTAATTGTATGACTAATATGTTGAAAATGGCTCTGTTAATGTTTCTTGTCTCATCACAATTAATTATCAGTTACATATTTTCAATTCAAAATGTTGCAATTTGACAAAAAAGTTGAGAAGTTTTAAATCACTGCATATTACTGCTGGCCATTTAACATGTCGACTGTAAAACAGTGGTCAGATATGAAATCTTACCTCTCATTATTTTACTGTTAAAACTAAAGCCTGCCTTCTTTGATTTTATTTGGTCATCTCAGTCATTTCGACATTGACAAGCGCTGTTAGACTGCTGGAGCAGACCATCCTAAAAAAATCACTTTTAAAACTTTTTGTCTTCCTAACGATAAACAGAGCAGTGCATAATAAAGAGCATCATCAAGAATATCAAATAATGGGGGACAAATTTGGCCATATCTGATTATTGGTCTATCATAATTACAGTCCTGGAATCATGTGTTAGATGAGGAAGATGGCGGTGGGGATCTCCAGGACAGATTTGAGAAGCACTGCTGCTTACTAGTTACTACCTTGGTCAATATGCCTGGAATAGCCTGCTAGCCAATTTATAATCATTTCCAACTGTTTTACTTTATCTCATATGAATAACAATCATGCATAATGTCAGTGTTGTGATGTTGTTTATTTAAAAACAACTGTAATTTGTGATTTGGAGAAAAAAATGATTTCCGTTCCTCTTCTTTCAGTCAATAATAAATTTGCCTTGCGCTGCAAAAACTGCAAGACCAACATTCACCACTCGTGCCAGTCATATGTGCAGTTCCAGAGGTGCTTTGGAAAAATAGTAAGATGACATTCTATATGCATTCTACTATTCATATATGTTCATATACAATTACATTGTCAGCTTCAATGTTTTCATTAATATCTCACTTCCTGTCAGCCTCCTGGTTTTAGACGGGCATACAGTTCTCCACTCTATGATCAAGAGATCAATAACCCTGGTGAGTATGATGTATGATGAAAAGATTCAGAGTTCAGAGAACATTCAAAAGTAATGTACCCAAAATGTTTAAAGAATATTAAAATCCTAATTTTTGCATAACCATGAAAAAAAAAGTCTACCAGTCCTAGCAGATTCATTAACTCTCTCAAATGCATGTATATATAACACAAACACTACATTAGCACAGACAATTATGTGCTAGTCAGAAAGTCTAGAATGCTGGTGTAACTATTTGGTACACATAACGAAATATAAATCTATTATATGTCTGCTAAAATAACGTATGTCTATATTTCACAGTGTTTGAAGATTATTGTTAAGTAAAATGCTGCTAAAATGACTGAATGATCAAATGTGTAAAAATAAACTGAACACAATAAAGTGACACTTACAGAATTTAAACTGCATATGTGTAGGTCAGCAGAACCGCACCGATCCGGTGTTTGACACACTGAGAGTGGGTGTGATCATGGCCAATAAAGAGAGGAAGAAAGGGTCCGAGGACAAAAAGAACGTAAGTGACCAAGTTCTGCTTTTAAGAGTTATCCAGCATATGCCTGAGCTCTCCCTTATATGAAGAATGTAATGAACATCCTTCATTTCATAAGATGATGATGATGATGATGGAGGAAGAGGAAGCTCAACAACCGAAAGAGGATGAAGAGGGTGGTGAGGGTAAGTTATACCAGGAGTTTGTTATTGTTTGTTAACTCTACAGGGAATTCCACAGTTGAAATGCAGTCATCTCATAAGGAATCCACGCGACTGAGAATTACATGTCGCATCAGATTCAAGTTTGCTGAAATTTTAACAGTCGAATTTGCCTCTTTTACCAAAATATAGCTGCTTGGTTTGGAAATGACCTCAGTGATTTATGCATCACTACACTGTTGACAATGGACATACTTCACCAGCAAAATTTCACTAAAGTTTCAATAATGTGGCTGTGCATTTACACTAAACAATAAACTAAAAAAAACAAACAACAACAACAACAAAAAAAAAAACAGGGTACTCATTGCAGCTACATATGCTTGTCATTCCTCTACTCAGTGCTTAAGTCTGTTCTGAGTTTGGTAATTTATAGGAACGACAAACGCATAACTGCTGAAACTGCAGTGTCTATGTGGCAAATGAAATCAATTTTGTTTTGTTTTGAGTTTCACATTGTAAAATTTCTGTTATCTTTGAGGTAATTTATATGCTGGCATACTCTATTTTCCTGGAAAATGGACTCAAAATATTGTTGACTCATCTTGTTTGCAAGGGCAGTTTACACATTTTTTGTCCAGTAACAATTGTCCTATGTCGATTTTACATATTTCTCCACAGACTGGAGAAAGTTCTCTCAAAACAAGACATGTCTCTAACATGTCAGAATTTCCTAAACAGATTAATTTTCTCTTTATTTCATACAAATAATATAAATAATTTTCTTGAAACATTACACACAAATGTTCTTGCTTTCGAAATATTGTCACAGCACATGTCCTTGAGTACACAGATAAAAGGCAACAAAGTTAAAATTTAAGTTTTCAGTATGTATTGTGGGAATATATGTGGTCTGTAACTATAGTCTATATCAGGGGAAACTTCAAAGTCCAAACTCGGTCCTGGAGGGCTAATGTCCTGCAGAATTTTGCTCTCTTTCCACAAGCTCTTCTGCAGTTGACTGACAGTGTTCTATCAGTGTTCCTTCATCCTCAAACAGTCCAGTTGTTGTTCTCTGATGCACCTCTGGCCACCTCATCTCCACCTCAAGCCTCTCTGCTATTGAATCCATCATTTTGAAATTCCTCCAGGAATTCTGTCACTGTCCTAATTTCTTTCCTTACTCTCTGCACTAAATATTTGTGACTCTTCAGGATCAATGGTACTTACCACAAAAAGCCATCTCTGCAACTACTGGCAGATCCTCCCAATTCTGCATCCCATTTCTGTCCTCATTTAGAGCAGTCAGTACCTTCAGCTTTAATAGCTTCAACCCTACACTCCCATCTGGTTATTGGCAATACCTTCACTATAAAGTTCTTTACATATTCTGTGAGAATAATCAAATGGAGCTGAAATGTTTGCTGCGAAACACTATTGCAGTTAAAAGCAACCACTGACCACCATGATGGTGGCATCATTTTTTGACCAATAAAACATCAACATCTAAACCTCTGTTAATTCTCAATAAGAACTTCTGTAGACATATGACAGAAATAAAGTCAATATGGTTAGTAATAAGTGAAGCTGGTAATGCTGTTTGTGGAGTTGATTTGATCTAAGGATGTGACTGGATATCAGTTTTAGTTATTGTGTTTCTCTTTTCTTCGTTGATTCTTGTTAACAGCAGGTGTTCATCACTAATGATCAATCATGACTTAATTAATCGCTTCATTATTTCATTAACTTTAACTCTGCTTCAGTCTTACTTTAACACTCTGTAGAGTGGGATGATATGTACTTTGAGTAGAGTTGATTGAACTCTGGGGATTTTTTTTACTGTGTAGCACTTTCTGGGCATTGTGTTAGTGCTTCGAACCAAAGAATTATTGTGATTCTATAGGGCTTCAGACCACGTGACTACTGGTTCCCATTGCGTCATCGACAAGCATTAAGCTCCTATGAAAGAGAGCACTCAATCTATTTAACTCTACTCCGAAGCATGTGTACCAAAACAGGAAACAGCAACATATCACAAGTGTAACAGCTTACTGATCTCTTGAACCTAACATACTTCTAACAACATGAGACTGGCCTGTTAATTCTGATATTTTGAGGGAAACAAAGGCAGTATGCATTTGAATCAGTCTACAGTATATTGGCTTTTTATATCCATTAACTCAAAACAATAAGACATGTTAAATGGGCACACTTTATCCTTTATTGTTAGGAAAGCAAGATGGAGACAAGAAAGACAAAACAGCAGCAGATGACAAGGTAAAATACTGCTGTACTAGTGTTCATGCTGTCAAAAACGTTGCATGGACAGGAGCACAGGTTGCATGGACTGGTTTGTCAACTTTACGCAGCATTTTCAAAGCTTGTAGTTCCATCCCTATTGAATATTATTATTCCCTTATGAGTTTGGGTGTGTATGTGTGTGTGCCCTTCGGTTTGTCTTGTCATTTGGTGTTTGTTGGGTATTTTTTTGTCAATAGTGGTGCTTGTTAAAGCATGTATCTCTAATGGGTCGTATGATGGGTTAAGGATTTGAAAACACTCCTAGTACTGAAATATAGTGCATAACTCGTCCTACAACATTTGTGCTATGGACATGATTGTTACCTCAAAATGTGTGGCTTGTTGAGGAAAGGTGTGCTATTTCTTTGAAGTGAAGAAGTGAGTGTAAAGATTCTATACCTGAGCCACATATAAAGAATTATGTCATTATTTACTCACCATTATGTTGTTCCGAACCCATTAGACTTTTGTTAATCTTCAAAACACAAATTAAAATATTTGTAATGAAACCTGAGAGGCTTTGAAAGTCCAGGTAAGCAAAAGCTAACAGATCCAAAAAGGTCAAAAAGGTTATAAAGGCATCGTAAAATGAATCCATATGAATCGAGCAGTTTTATCAAAGTCTTGTGAATATACGTATATTATCGCTTTATATGATGAACAGGCTGTTATTTACAACTAAACATGAATGACACACACATATACCACATCACATATGGTAAACGCACGTGTGTGTGTGTGTGAGAGAGAGTGTGTGTGTCACGCACTACAACAAACTTCTCGGTTCTTGTGCATGAATTTCCATGTTTACTAAGTGTAATGTGCCCTTAGTGTGTGTCAATCATAGAAATTAGGCAGTCATTCTTTATTAGTTTGATAAAGAACACAGAACATAAACTCTGCGCTGTTAGAGATGCTACATAGTTTGAGAGATGATATCTGAAATCCTGTATTTTGTCATAAACCACTGGGATATCATTACAAAACTTTCTCTGTTACATTTCCATCATGTCCTGGAGGTAACTGAGCTTGGGACCAACCCCACCTAGTGGTCAAAGACTTGATTACTTTGGCATTTGGCCAAATTTTCATTAAACAGTTTTATTATTAAAATTATTTTTTCCTCCACATTACTATCAGTGTGACAACATGTCATAACCTTCTGACCACAATGCAGAGGAAGAAGAAAAATAACAATACAAGACAGTTTTATAGACTGATATATTTGAATGTCTTTAATGTTTCCTTCATAATTAATCAGGTAAAGCTAAATACATATTTTGATAGGTCAGTTACATTTGACAGCACTGTGTAAAAACAGGAGACACACCTTACTATTACAGACATCGCTTATGCAGAACAAATTGGTGATAAACATCAAAGATGTAAAAAAAAAACTTAATGAGATACTTCTTAATTTCAAAGATAAACTTAATTTCATCCCTTTCTTTGGTTTTTGTTTCCATGGGAAAAAAATAAAATCAGATTATTTTAACACCAAAGAGACTTTGTTGAACATAAGCTCTGGCATGTAGTGCACACACTTCAACGAGTCTGAATCTGGTTCCCCATCTCACCCCAACTTCTCTGTCACTGTCCATAGAAGAGGAAAATAAAACCCTCTAACTGACTGTATTTGATTTGCAGAACAAGAAGCAGCAGCAGACGTTCAGTCAGTCTCACTATTATATGGCTCTGTATCGCTTCAAAGCCATTGAGAAAGATGATCTGGACTTCCAGTGAGTCTATTCACGTATTTGTAAATATTTCAATTTAGTCATTGCATTCATGCATATAGTCATAGCCATCATAAATGAATCATTAATTTGTTTCATTTCTAAACCTGATCAGGTGTGATGTGTGTGTCTTTGTGTTTCAGTCCAGGAGATCGCATCACAGTGCTGGATGACTCTAATGAGGAGTGGTGGAGGGTGAGTTCATTGTGGTGGAATTCTATAAGAAGTTAAGGTTAGTACAGGAGTACATGACTAAGTCAGGAGAACAGTGTTTTCTCTTTCATACATTTCACAAGTTCACACTTACATAGTTCACCTACTGGTTTCTCAGAAAATCAATGTTACAGCCAGATATTCTACTTTGAAATGCACGTTCAGTGTCAGAATGTCTGTCTCTGTTTTGGTCTGTGTGAAACCGCGTGCTGCCAGTTTATCCAATAGTATTTCCACATCACAGGTTGCCAGTTGGCCGAAAACACAGCGTATTGCAGCCATGGAAACGGGCAAACAAACTGGGTCAGAGAATTGCAGATTCAACCCGACCTAAAAAGCCTCTGCATCCATCTAAAAATCATTATGAACGACAGCATATTAAAACACAGATAAATCAACTCATCAACTTACAGTGTGTACCAAAGTCTCCTCAGCTTTCATTGTCAATTGCGCTCGCTCTTGTTGCGTGTCCTCAAGCTGGCAACCCGTGTCTGAGAAGGAGGGGGCGGGGCAAACAATATTTTGAATTTGGACTGCAGTACCTATTTCGACCTTTAATGCAGGGCTGGGCAACTCTGGTCCTCAAGATCTCCAACCATGATCAAATTCACCTGGCTGTAGCTTTATAACAGAGATGGACTTATTATTGAGAAATGCAAGGGTTTGTGGCTCTACCATTGGAAAAAGCGTAGTGGCTAACTTGGATCACATGTGCCTTGATAACCAATCACGTTATAGCCTGACATCACTGAATTTCGAGTTGTGCGACAGTCAGTCGATGTTTGCGGATACCACAGAAATGAATGAGAAGTGCCATAAACTGAATCATACCTGTCATGCAATTGTCCGTGACTTCTCTTATAAAACAGCATTTTTGTTTCAGTGTAAACTCTAAAAATTGATCAATCCAAAACAAATGTTTAAGAGCAAACATCTTGACGATTAGCCAATGGGCTGTCGATTCATTAAATAAGCTATTTC
Organism: Hypophthalmichthys molitrix; assembly: GCA_037950675.1. Lineage (NCBI taxonomy): Eukaryota > Metazoa > Chordata > Actinopteri > Cypriniformes > Xenocyprididae > Hypophthalmichthys > Hypophthalmichthys molitrix. The sequence goes on from CM075500.1 coordinate 1,459,145, forward strand.
CTCACGAAAACAGTTTATTCCGTTTAGAGAAGCCTCTCCCCCATTGACATCCATTCCAAAAAATGGCCTCTTGTCTCCGTCCCTGTGTACCCGCAACGTTAGCTAGCATTGCGCTTTTTTCAGCTAAGGTTGCAGGCATGCCTTCAAGTGGCTTTGTTTCTAGTAATCCTGAAGAACTTGATTAGCTTGTTCAGGTGTTTGAGTGGGGTTGGAGCTAAAGTCTGCTGGAAAATGGATTTCAAGGGCCAGATTTGCCCACCCCTGGTTAAATGGCTGGGAGAGCTCTAAGCAGAAGTCTCCTCAACACAAAGAATTACAATGTTTCTTAGAGCCTTATTAAACAAACATTTAGTGCTAGAACACTATTAGCTAATTTCATTATTACTAACTGGTTTCAAATTCATCTCCTGTGATCACTTATGGATACACTGGATACTTGAGTTGGTCTTTTACTAGATGTACTTGAATCAGACACTGGCCAAGTCAATGTTTGTTTATGCAGCAACAAGAAGTCTTGTGTCCATGTGCATCTGGGTCTATGGTCAGGTGGCACTCCCAAACCCAGAGCTGTCCCCACCATTCTCTCTTCCCAAATAAGAGTGCGGGGTGTGGCCGCTAATAAAGGAGACCCCTATCTTTGTCGCACATGGAGGAGACTAAATAGCCCCCTGTGTTAACTTGCCCATTACCAGTTATTAAAGTAGTTGTTAAACTTACTTTCTTTGATACCGCCCAGGGGTTTGTTTCCCTAGAGCATTGTTAGCCAACTATGGTCACAAGTTCTGTTAAATTGTGTTGGTAATGATGGAATTGAAAGCATAGTTGGCTTTGGGAAACGCACCCCAGGTTAGAAAGTGCTTTCAGTGGAAATCAGAATGTATGACTTCCTAAAGTGTCTGAGCTTGATTAGGGTTGATGCTAAACTCTGCAGTACATTGGGTGTCTAGGAGCAGGGCCTCAGACCTAGACTTTAAATACTAGCCAGCATATTCTGTTTTGAACTGTGTTTATGTGTGTGTCATAGGGTAAGATTGGTGAAAAGACAGGCTACTTGCCCATGAATTACATCATCAGGGTGCGAGCAGGCGAGAGGGTATATAAAGTGACTCGCTCCTTTGTGGGAAACAGAGAGATGGGCCAGATTACCCTGAAGAAAGATCAGGTCAGTGTGTGTCTGTGTGGTGAGGACTGAAGAGAGACGAGTGTTGATATTTATGTCTTACTGCAACTGGGGGTTGGGGGGGTATTGACTGATTTTTCAGATTTATAACTGTGTTCTGCTTTGTAGATTGTGGTGAAGAAAGGAGAAGAGGTGAATGGATATCTGAAAGTAAGCACTGGACGTAAACTGGGCTTCTTCCCTGCTGACCTACTTCAGGAGATCTGAATGACGGAGATTCATTCAGAAAATAAGTGAAGCACAAGAATGGACAGAGAAAGATGACAATATCTGACCTCACTGGCACTGTGAAAGAAATACGAACACGTGGGCATGTTCACAGGGTCTAAATTTAACTTTCACCAAGCACTATATATATATATATATATATATATATATATATATATATATATATATATATATTAGGGTTGTAATGGTACACAAAACTGATGGTTCGGTACATACCTCGGTTTTGAAGTCACGGTTCGGTACGGATTCGGAGTGGGGGGGGAACTAAACATAAAATTGCTTCTTCTTTTTTTTAAACAGTGGTTTACTGAACAAATTGAATCTCTGTCTTTAAATAAATTAAATTACAACTAAAAGGCTCTTAAGGATAAAAAATGATCTCTGCTAATGCTGTAAACTATATAGGGAGCCCTTATGAACATTACAGAGCCCAAACTATTAGCTTAAATTCAATTGCTATTTATTTTTAGATATAATAATCAACACTCAAATAACAAATTGTATGCAAACATGTAAGCAGTTTTTGCATTAACTTCTAAATCTAATTGTAAAATTGTTTTTACTCCAATTCGTTGTTGAAAATCATTTATACACAGTGGCTGTCATTTTCATGACAGATTTATTTAAACATACATTATAATCAATACATCACTAACAGGTTAAGTAAAATTTAATGTATATAAGCTAATATAGTACATATATTAAGAGTTTCTCTGGCAAACTAACAAGCTGTGGACATTGAAGGTCTTTTTTGAGGTAGCTAAATGCTACGTGACATTGTTTACAAGCTGTTTATGTCTTTCCGCCGTTGAAACACTGATTGAGTGATTACATGAGATATGATACGTTTCAGTAAGTTGTTCTGTATCTTTCAACATACCTTCAGATGTTTGTTCATGTTTATTCTGTAACTAGTATTAAAGAGAAAGAGATGATAGTGTTCACTCGTGCTCCGCCCTGCCGCTGAGGCACCTATACAGACACATTAAAACGCGTCAAAACAGCATAAACTATTTGAATTTCTTGATAAAATGGATCGAATTTGAAAGATTACACTTTGTTTCTTATCGAAAGTAACAAAACGCAGAGCTTATTGTGATTATCGGTGGTTAATGGTGGTTAGGCTACAACACTGTATTCGTCGTGTACTGTTTTTGTCTTATGCACCTGTCTTTGTCAGTTGTTGTAATTCACTGGAATTGAAGTGTTCCCAAACAGGAGACCTTAATGTTGCAATGTAACGCTTTGTACTGTATCGTACTTGCACTGTACCGAAACGGATACAAATACGTGTACCGTTACTCCCCTAATATTATATATATATATATATATATATATATATATATATATATATATGAATAAAAATGTTCTTTGCTGAGAAAATAAAAACAAATAATGATGAATACTGTAAGAGTGATAGTTTAATCCTAGATGTGAGCGAATTACAAACAGTTTTCTAAATAAAACGTGTCACAGTTTATTATGCAAGTTTGTTTTGTCTAAAACTCTTTGTGGCACCGTATACATTGCTCACATTAACAACAGGTGTAACACAAACAAATCAATGAAAAACCATAGCAACGAACTGAAAACCAGGTCACAGAACTAAAACACATAGTAATCCCAGACAAACCCTTATATATACACCGATCACCGATTAACATTATGACCACCGTCCTAAAATTGTGTTGGTCTCCCCTGATCCATCGAGGCATGGACTCCACTAGACCCCTGAAGGTGTGCTGTGGTATCTGCACCAAGATGTTAGCAGCAGATCCTTTAAGTCCTGTAAGTTGTGAGGTGGAGCCTCCATGGATCAGACTTGTTTGTTCAGCACATCCCACAGATGCTCGATTGGATTGAGATCTGAGGAATTTGGAGGTCAAGTCAACACCTCAAACTCGGGATGTACATGCTCTGTAACAATGCTTAGGTGGTACGTGTCAAAGTAACATCCACATGGATGGCAGGACCCAAGGTTTCCCAGCAGAACATTGCCGAAAGCATCACACTGCCTCTGCCGGCATGCCTTCTTCCCATAGTGCATCCTGGTGCCATGTGTTCCCCAGGTAAGCAACGCACACGCACCCGGCCATCCATGTGATGTAAAAGAAAACGTGATTCATCAGACCAGGTCACCTTCTTCCATTGCTCCGTGGTCCAGTTCTGATGCTCACGTGTCCACTGTTGGCTCTTTCGGCGGTGGACAGGGGTCAGCATGGGCACCCTGACTGGTCTGCGGCTATGCAGCTCCATACGCAACAAACTGTGAAGCACTGTGTATTCTGACACCTTTCTATCAGAACCAGCATTAACTTCTTGAGCAATTTGAGCTACAGTAGCTCGTCTGTTGGATCGGACCACATAGGCCAGCCTTCGCAGCCCACGTGCATCAATGAGGCTTGACCGCCCATGACCCTGTCGCCAGTTCACCACTGTTCCTTCCTTGGACCACTTTTGATAGATACTGACCACTGCAGACTGGGAACACCCCACAAGAGCTGCAGTTTTGGAGATGCTCTGATCCAGTCGTCTAGCCATCGCAATTTGGCCCTTGTCAAACTCGCTCAAATCCTTACTCTTGCCCATTTTTCCTGATTCTAACACATCAACTTTGAGGACAAAATGTTCACTTGCCGCCTAATATATCCACCCACTAACAGGTGCTGTGATGAAGAGATAATCAGTGTTATTCACTTCACCTGTCAGTGTTCATAATGTTATGCCTGATCGGTGTATATTGTGTAGGAACACCAGGTTTTTTTTTTTTTTTTACGCACCAGTTAAATGAAAACAGAAAGCAAAGTGTGAACATAAAACGTGATATAAAAAGTTACAGAAACAGATCTTTTTTTAACGTGCCAATATATAATTTATTGTAGCAGTATACAAGCTTACAAAAATGTCTCTGATATTCTTAAACATGTTATGACCCAGAAAACTACTGTATGAAAAATCAATCAGGTGTTTTGTGTTCGCGGGTAGGATTGTATTATTGAGTACTCTTTTCAATGGTTGTCAGAACTGTTGAAGTGATGTAATGTGTGGAGAACAGAAGTGATGAGTAAACAAGATGGATAAAGTGTGCTTTGTTTATTAACTCCTGACAGACACCACAAATTGACAACGAGTATTAGGCATTTTTTTGGTCACTAAGATTGCTGTTGCTAACATGCCTTTCCTGAGGTTTTTTTTTTTTTCATTGCCATGGTGAGCCTGCTATGCCATTCCGCACATGGCTGCGAATCATTGAAAATTACCTACAAATTATTGAAAGCCAACTTTGTGACACAAGCTAACATAGCGTTTACACAGTAAAATGCAGAACAATGGGGAAACCGTCTGACGCACCTCTTGTCCACAGTGTATGTGGACAACCAGCCTATAATGGTAAAAATCCACCCAATACTTTTTTTATAATCTCCATTTATCATTTTAAGTCTCTCAGAACGTGCTGTTTCATATTTCCTCCTTCTCCTACGTAAGAGTAGGGAAACCTCGCCCATGACTGGTGATGATCTGCCCTTTTAGCATAGACACAGCCCTGAGTGAGAATCACAGAATCCGCCATGTCTGTTTACTCACGGTATCCGCTAGCTAGAGGATTACAATTTGCTCTAACTTCATATCCAGAACAAGTAAGTATGGCACTTCATATTTTGTGAATGTTTGCAAATTTCCTTTCTGCATGAGCTTTCTAGAATACTGTACGGCTAATGTGGCTAAAGTTATCATAGTCTCTGACTGTATGTCTGACTCCGGTTCAAACATGTAAGGCTGAACACCACAACTGGTTATTTCTGACATTTGGCAGGGTGAGATTCACCTGTTTTGTTGACGGAGTATGCAAAGCTTGTGTAAAGGATTTCGCCCTTTTCAGGAAGGGGGGCAGGGAGCCACAGCTCACTTGCATTTAAAGGGACACACACAAAAACGGCACCTGCGGTGGACATCCAACCCAGCCCACATCCAAGTGTGAGGTCAGAAGCCAGGCCCATGCTGCCCTGCAGCCAATTCTTAAGATTTTATTGGTCATGTCAATCACAGTACTGATTGCCTACACACAACACTGATCCCTAAACCTACTCGTCACTGTGACCAAAGAAATTACCTGCAGAGAAGTGGTTTAGTGGAGACGTTTTGGGCATGGGCGTGAGTTCTGATGTCACACTTGAATGTGGGCGGGGTTGGATGTTCGCCGCAGGCTGCAGCGAGCCCTACTTGCATTTTTGCTCACACCCAAATAGGAGCAAATTTGAAATATAATAAATGATCTGTGGGGTAGCTTGTTAATTTTGACTCTTTTCATAGCATCATTCCTGTTATGATACGGTTCAAATTAATTTCCACTCTCTCATTTCCTATGTATGCGTGAATTGTATGTTTGTGTGTTTAGTCTAGCTGTGTTCGTGATTTAGAAAACTTGTGTGCACATAATTGCAAGTTGCTTCTGATCTGCTTATAAAACCAATGTCCTTGATAGCGATTAAGATCACAGCTACAAGCTAAGAAAGTGATATTTTTCTGTGGCCACGGAAAATATCCTTTCTGAAAAGTTGATAGATGATCAATACTGTGTTCGCTGGCCGAACAGATTAATTGATTGTAATATTAATTCAGCTACATCAAGTTAATTCGATTAACTGATTCGAATATTTATGATTAATTATAACGAGTTATGATTAATTATTAATATTTCCCTTTTGAGCTAATTCTCTACACACAACACAAAAATGCACTTAAAGGATTAGTTCACTTTGAAATGAAAATTAGCCCAAGCTTTACTCACCCTCAAGCCGTCCTAGGTGTATATGACTTTCTTCTTTCTGATGAACATAATTGCAGAAATAATAAATATCCTGACGCATCCAAGCTTTATATTGGCAGTGATAGGGATCAATGAGTATGAGGTGAACAAATACATGCTCCACACGGCTCCATGGGATTAATAAAGGCCTTCTGAAGTGAAGCGATGTCACAGACACGCCAGGCTCCAACATCACCCAATCACAGTGCACTCCCTTACCAGAGTACTGATCACATGCACCTGCACTCAATCAGCACCCCATCAGTCACCGCATAAAAGACACTCACTCACACCCAGTCAACGTCCGGGCACGTTTGCATCTAGACTTACCTCTATGCTTACCTCAAGGACTCCAGTATACCTACTGTCTCGTCTCCAGTGTGTTCCAAGTCTCCTTCCGTGTGAGTTCCCAAGTGTCTTCTCTGCTCTGCTACATATGTCATTCTTCTGCCATCCACGATCTCCATCTCTACAACACAAAGGACAGCATTAGCACTCCGTTATTCACCATTCACCTGCATTACTGCAATTCACTTACCTGCATTCCTGTTTACTCTGCTGGTCGTTCCCGTTGTTTCTGACCCTTCTGTACTGTAACAAGCGATGCGTTTGTGTAAAATAAGTATCCGTATTTAAGAAGTTATGAAGGAAAATATCTTGCTTGCGCATGAGCAGCCTTCTGTATTTAACGTACACAGAAAGTGTAAACCTCTTGCAGTTCACAAAGCTTATGCTACGTCATGTGCCTTCCATATTAAACTTACGGAAAAAGTGTAATTACACTACAGCCATACAATTAGCCTACTATGTGGTCAAGAGAGCAGGGACAGGCCAGGATTAGACAGAATAATGGTCAGAGGAGACAAATTGAGTTATTATGTGAGGAGAACCAATGGAAAACAGGGCAGAGAATGGTGTTAGCTCGTAGATATATACACGTTAGCTGTGCTCAGATCACAATATTGTACAGATTATTATCATGTATCAGGCAACAGCAAAGCTAGTATTGGTCATCTAGGAGTATTGATTACTAACAGAAACTAATAAACTTTGATCAGGCGTATGTCACACTTGTTAGCCTAATATCCGTCCACACTGTCACGTTTCTGCCCACTGCTGCTTCATTCCACTCCCCACCAGAGTTCTCTGTTTCACCATTAAGACTTTTTCATTGCACACGCGCAGTCACTTCACTCTGGACTACATTACCCACAATCCCTCAGTTAGGCACTGATCACACTCACACCTGTTTCCCATCAGTGACCCTTTATAAGCTGCACTCACATACACACTCATTGCCGAGTATTGTCCTTTCCCTGCCCTGCCCGTTTGCTGTCTGCCTAGACCTTTGCCTGTGTTTGACCCTCTGCCTGTACGACCACGCTCATCCGATTAATAAAGCCTGCACGTGGATCTCCAACTCCGTTGTCTCGTCCCATCCGTTACACTAACGTTGCGTGATATAGCGGTTTCTCATCACGACTGATTTGGTAGTTAGCAAATGTATATAAAAAAAGACTTACGGTGCACAATTCATGTTTTTGTCGAGTTGTATCTCCGTGACCATCTGTGTCCTGGCGGCGGCCGAACCACAGACAGTATACTGTAAGTGTTTCATGTTATCCTTTATTCATTAATTATGTGTTATGAGTTTATTCCGTGCCCATTCACTGATAGTGTGAGGATGCATATGACGTCGTGAGTATGTAGTTGAGTGAACTTGAATGTACATGGCATGAGTAAAATTGGAGTTACATTACCAGCACATAATTCAAAACTGTTTTGTGTGAGTGTGAGACTGTATGTATTTGTGAACATAATTTGTATTCATCAGTGTTGAAATTGATTCAAGTAAAAACGGTGAAGAAGCATCGCGTGTGTAAGTTATTCATTTAATATCATCAGTTACAGTAATATTACAATGTTAAACTCCATCATATTGCCAGGATGATAATCCTCCGGTCTATAATGAACGTGTTTATCGAAGCTATGCAGAAGTGAAGTCTTGTCTCTTCACCTGCACAAACACAATAATTTACCATGACAATGATAAATAGAATACAAAAACTACCGAAAACACATTGATTCATGACTGCTGTCACTGAATACCAACCTACTCTTCACTGAGTCAATACAGAGCTCGGCGAACGACTCCCTCTTGTGACGTAAAATGACACGACGTTGAAAAAAAGCGTTTTTTACAGAGACTATCACTTTATCTACTAAATTTGTGCCCTTATGTCCTGCAAAACATTTTTAAATCCTGCAGTACCTTTTCATATGGTATTTTCATACAAGGTTATATATTCATCTCAAAAAAAATGTTTAACCTGCAATATGCACTTTAAGTCACTGAAATAAGGCCACAAAACAAGACTTCTGGGTATTGGAGGTTGTAGACTAGCGTTTTTACTTCAAAATGATGTAAATATTATCTTGCCTGCTCGTTCATATAAAACAATATAGAGATTTAAATTTTGTAAGACACTTTTTGTCAAGAAACACAGTATGCGTGGAGGCGTGAATCTTAATGAATAATGCTGTGATTCACACCTGAGAAGACAAAGACCCGCATAATGACCTGCATAATGACCCGCACAATGAGCCATTTCAGTCAGGTAGGCTATGTGAAAAAAAACCCTGATAACAGGATCATATCAGCTGTATTAATGTAAATACAATGTCCACCCTTGACAAAAAAACATGATTTTTGTGATCGCATGCATGCACGTATTATTGCACATGTGAAGAAAGTTTTGTATAGGCCTATTATAGTTTAAATTACAGTACCAGTCAAAATATTGGACGCATTACTATTATAATGTTTTTAAAAGAAGTCTCAAGTCTCTAGCCAAAAATGGTTTTCTATTTTAATATACTTTAAAATATAATGTATTTCTGTGATGCAAAGCATCTGAACATTCATATTACCTCTATGGCATTTCATAATGGCTATTATATTAGTTATATTATATAGCCTAAATGTTAATATGCAGTTGACAAGCTATACATCATTAAAAAGATCTAAGAATTAAGTTTCACATTTTGACCTCTGTTTTACTCTTACAGTGACCGTAATTTGTTAATAGCCTATGCGTCAGGATTTATGAATATGAAAAACGTTACCTTTGACAAAACAACATTCATCAGGGTTTTTAGCTTAAAAGCATGCACATTTGGAGAAATATTGATGTTTATGTCAATTTTCTATACAGAGGAGTAATATTTATTCAATATTTATTGTCATCACTATGAGCACTGGATACTGTGTTTTCAATTCATACTTGCAGCCGGAGGGTGCTCTGTGCACATTTAGTCTACAAATGACTCTTAATGAAGAACAGGCATACCATGTGACATTCCAGGAACTAACAGAGGCTTCCAGAGATCGTCATAACCATGGCTATAAGATGCAGATAAACACTTTTGAAGATAATAAATACACAATTGCGACGATGTATACACGTATTGCCTCAGAATTTGTGTCTGAATAGCACTCGCTCCGTGGGCGTGGCCGAATTAGTGGATAATGAGCTGAATCATGGACGTCTGACATGTCCCTGTTTTCATTCAGATTACAAAAACAGAGAATTTTTGTTTTCGATTTGACTTACACGATTTAAAACCTGACATTTCGGGTCACACAAAGGCTGTCAGTGACAGCATTCCCTGCGGCCAACAGCCCAAACTGAACCTCAAAGAGGCCTTCCATAGAAAGCCTACCAAGGCTGCTCAAAGGCTTCTGGGACCAAATCTTCAGAAAAAGAGAGGTTCCTTAAAGGGAATGCGGCCAGGGAACCGAAAGGAACCCTGGCCAGTTACTAGAAGGGGGACATAGTCACCCCAATGCCACCAGGGAGGCCGACCTGGTCTGACAGAGGACAAACTTAGTCTTGCCCAACCCTGTCTGAACACAGAATCTCAACAACGCATTCTTCAGAGAAGACATAATCATGGAGGCCAGATAGGGGCCTACAACATGACAACAGTTCTGCGTAGAGTAGAAACTCACACATGCTAACATGTTAAGTCACAACAGTGGAAAAAAACCAGGGGTGGCCTGTCAAGGCCAAGCCCCTGAACACCAATCTTGTTGGAAGCAAGAATCAACCACATGACAGTAACAGATACATGAAAGCAACATGTGAAGCTACATGTAAAATCTGCTGAGGTTTCAACACCCAGAAATGGGGGTGGGAAACTTCAAGGGCGGCCTGTAAAGGCCAAACCTCCTAAAAGCTAGCTTGCTGAAGCACCCACAAACACAAGATTCGTTCAAAAAACGAGTCAAAGCAACAGATAAGACTGTAGAGTGCCCACATAACAGTCCACCGAACACAATCCAACAAGCAGTGCACTCAGTAAAAGAACCTTTTACTCTTTAAAGCAAGAGGAGTACAACATACGTCATCATGATCTAAAGGAGGCCCAAAAAAACAGGCCTACAACTTCAGACAGGCACGTGGCGTGCTGCGGCAGTGTTTCAAGCTCCAGGAAAGACAAACAACCGAACTACAAGAAGGTTAATAAGTCACCTGGGGCCCTGGCCAACCAGCAGTGTACTCAGAAAAACACCTCTGAACTACACTATAGTACACTATTACATACACCAACATGTTCTCAAAGGAGGCCCCTAGGGCCTACTACTTGTAAACACGTGACGTTAGTCTAGTGGCCACTAAAGTTCTAGGAGCAAAATAGAACCAGTGTATATACGAGGTAGCTACTTAGCTCAACTAGAGCTAAAGGAAAAACTATAAACCAACTCAAGGAGGCAAATGTAGAAAACCGAACCGCAGTAAGGTTTAAAAACTCACCCTGAGAGGTCAGTCACTCAGCAATGTACTCAGTAAAACACTTTTTACCTCCTAATCGAGAGGAGTACAAGACATACACCCACATGCTCTCAAAGGAGGCTGAAAGGGCCTACTACTTAAAGACACGTAGCGTTAGCCAGTGGCAATTAAAGTTCTAGGAGCCAAAATAGAACCAAATTTACTCAGTAAGGTCACTACTTAGCTCAACTAGAGCTAAAGGAAAAACATAAACCAAGCTCAAAGAAGTAAAAGCAGAAAACCGAACCGCAGTAAGATTTACTACAAAAACTCACCCTGAGAGGCCAGCCACTCAGCCATGCACTCAGTAAAACACTTTTTACCCTCAAAGTGAAAGGAGTACACAAACAAACGCCACCATGCTACACAGGAGGTCTAGAAGGCCTACACATGTAAACACGTGGCATCGGCTAGTGGCAATCATGATCATACCAGCCAGCAGGCCATGTACTCAGTAAAAAAACACTTTTTACTGTAAAATAAAGAGGAGTACATACCTCGCCACAAAACTCTATGAGAGGCCTACCTAGGGCCTACTCTAACAGAGACGGGCGTGGCCATGCGGCGGTGATGAGACACAGAACTGTATCAACATGTAATCTGAAAGGAGGCCTTAGGGGGTCTACGACTTCAAACACACGTGGCGTCAGCTAGTGGTCTAAAAGGTAACCAAGCTCAAAGGGGACCAGCTGTAACCCAAACAGTTGTGGGTAGCTAAACACAACCTGAGCTAAGTCTACACATTCCAACATGGCAATGTGCCAAGACTAAAGCAGTTACAAGGCACAATGAAATGGTAACATGGTCTAAGGGAGGCCTACAGAAGGCCTACTACCTCAAACAGACACAAGCATAGACCTGTGGCAGTGCTAAACAAAGTGAGCAGAACTCATGACCATACACCAACAACACTTGTAAACACAAGCTGCTAAACTAGAAGGAGGCTAAAACATTAGAGCCTACGACTCCTACAGTTACATGCAATATAGCTGTTGTGGCAATGATCAAACTAGCGGGAACTAACAAAAACCAAACTGAAAGTGAGGTTCTCTACACTCAACCTGAATGTGCAATCCAGCAGGTGAGGCACTCAGTGAAACACCAAAAACCCAAACCGGGGTGCACAATAGTCACCATGCTCTAACTAGAGGCTAACACAAGCTTACTAGTATGAGAACAGGTGCTAACCTGTGGCAGCACTAGAGTAAAGCTTACATATATGTAGGGCAAAGGCTAGAACCCAAAGCAAACATAAACTTTGTAAATACATGCTATCCTAAAAAGGATAAATGTTCTTCAACAAACAGAATAAAAGATCTGTGCTGAACCCTAGAGAACGGAAGCTAAAAAGCTAGCGCCGTGAAATGTTAATTCAAGGGGCTCAGGGGAAAGACAAACACAGCATGAAAAGTTCTAGAGAGTGGGGCCTAGCAAACACTGCATACACTTATCTACGCAAAGATAAGGGCCTACCACCTGAGAAAATAGCACCAGGGAGGCTTATAACAGCCTGCTACCTCAGCTGTTAACCTCAGCCATTGCACCTACACAAAAAGCAAAGGGAAATGGGCATAAGGCCTAACAACTCCCTCAGGAGGAGGCCAGAACTAGGAACTATACAACCTAACAAGGGATAGTAAAAAAGGGATTTATAGCAATAAATACCTAACCTAGTTCTAGCCTGGGCCACTAAGCTATGAGCCACACACTTAGCACAGCCTGGGCTTCACCACAGCCTGGGCTTCACCACAAATTCCATAAAGATGAAATAAAGAGAAGCAACAACAAGCAAATAATGCCAGGCGGCCGATTAAGGCCGACCTAGACATAAAACAACTGAAGTGACGAGTGCTAACTCAAACTATTACAGCAAACACTAGATGAGAAGCTACTCTAATCGAAGGTGGCCAAACGGCGGCCATTTTGAGGCCTGCACAAAAAATTAATCTAACCAACCTACAACTTCAGTGCCCAAGATCCCCATAAACTTTTTTTACGGCTACACACTCAGGAAAAACTATACAGGAAAAACAAGGTCCAAATATTTAAAACATAAATATAGACCGTGCTTACCTTCCTGCGGCTCGAAGAACGAAGACTCCTCCTCCGAATTCTTTATAAAGAAGGAAGGAATCAAAGATTATTTAAAACCTAAAAGAGCCTCTTCACTATCAAGCCAGAAGGCAGGCCATCAGAAATATATATCCATCATGGGCCCAAACTGTCAGCCTGACTGTTTAGAAGCGCCTGAGCATGTAAACATTATCCAAGAAAACCCAGGAGGTGGAGGAAGAAGGGGCGAGGGCAGAAGTAGAATTGCCCTCGCAAAGGAGGGGATCGTTCACCGACGCTGCTGGCGTCTGTGTTCGATCACCTCCCTCAAATCCTGCTTCTTCCTCCTCGAGTCCCGCCGCCTCTGCGACTTGATCCTAGGAGGAGGAGGCACACGAGCGGCGACACTGGCCTTCTGGCCCTGCCTCTGAGCCACAGCTCGAGACGGGCCAGGACCTCCTGGCTGTCTGGGCCCAGAACTGGATCTGAGCGGGATGCAGGCTCTAAACGCTGCTGAGCACGCCTTCGCCTCCCTGAACTTTCCAACCACGGCCTCAACGGAGGTGCCAAAAAGTTCAGAGGGTGAAACCAGGGCATCGAGGAGAAAGCCCTGCCTCAGCACGAGTGGGGCCAGAGCTACCAGGCACAGATGTTGACGTCCCTTCCCTCGAGAAGAGAGCCAGATGGGAACGGAGCGTTTTCATAGGAAAATGCTCACAATTAACACAGAAAGCGCCCTCGAGCACTGTCCGTGCGTGCTCCTCGCCCAGACAGAAAACGCACAGGTTGTGTGTGTCCTCCGGTGTCAAAAACCTTGGACATGGGTCATCACACTTCCTGAAACGTTTGTCAGACATTTTAGAAAGAAAATTCCTTACCGGATTTGATCACAAAGCAAAGACACAACAGTCCCGAAAGACGAAAGGAAACTAACTGATTCTCTAGGCGCTCCTCATATACTTCCGGGTCACGCTATGATTACGTCATAGGCTGTCGCCGGCCAATAGGATTGGAGTGATTTGACACTTGGCTTTCAGACATCGGTTCACGTGTGACGTTCCCCATAGCGTGTTCAAACGCAGAGTTGAGTTACCTTTCGAAAGGGAATCAAGTTTTTAATGTTGTTTATATGCCTATGTAGAGTTTTTAATATGCTTTAAGACAAACCATGTGCAAATTCATAAGTCAGCACCATTGCTGAGTATTTTATGTTTGAAATGATAGTAAACCAAAGACAGTCTCAAACCCGCGGTTTGAAATCGTGGGTGTTTGTGACGTCACAGACTACCCTGTAACCAATCACAACAACGTGCCGGCAGGCTTTAGCATATCATTAACTATGACTGCTCTGAAGCAGGAGAGTCTCGAGAGAAGCCAGGTTATCCTGGTAAATTTTCTGTTGATATGAAAAATTGTGTGGGTTTATCAACATAGCGAGTCTATTACGATGTTATGATGAACTATATGCCTTTCTCCACTGACGTTCTGAGTTGTTCAAAGCATTTATAAGGATACTGATTGTTAGAAGGCAGCTAACTCTGTCTGAGATGAAGAACGGGGATGGTGTGTGTAACATTAGCAACACATTATTAGCTGTTTGATAACGTAGTCAAGCAAAAGGCTAATTATATTAATTTATATTAATTAATGACAGAACTGTCGCAAGGGCTGTGCCAAGTGTGCGAGCACATAGGAGCTCGCGCCAAAGTAAAGTGACAGCTGACTTGAAGTAAAGCCGATAAAGTTCATGATTTTGTCCTTCGAAATATTTTAATACTATAAAACATAGCTAAAGCAATATTGCTCTGAGCGTGTGCGTGTGACTGTGATTCATGTGCATATGTCAATCAGTGTGGAATCGCATGCCAAGTTCTGAGAGAGCTATTCAGTCCATTATAAATTCTGATTTTGGCCGCCTCTGGAATGGATCAAACCATAGATATTAGCCTACCTGATAAGTTCAAGTAAATACGATGGAAATCCGCGCTCATTCAAGGATGTGCATTTATTTCATGTACGAAGAAGGCACAGGCGCCTACAGGATTTCATCTGAACGTTTTTTTAAATCTGAATGTTTTTTTACATCTGAAAACTCCAAAAAGCAACGAAATTGTCAAACATCCATTTAGCGCATGTTCACAGAGGAAAACGGCTGCTTGTTCTCTCTATACTGTCTGTTTTACTGAGAAATCGCTTCAGGTGATTCAGTGAGAGAGCAGTCTAAACAAATGTGGATTCAAAGGCGTTTTACCAATTCATAAATTAAAACACAATTTAAGTGTCAGAAATTAAAGTAAATATACGAAGCAAAGCAAGCTTTTTTCTTAAATATCCACAACACAGACAACAAATTGCTCGTCACTATAGCAACAGTAGACTCTCCGAGCTGGCGTGAGCAAGTGGAGGCGGGGCTAATTTGCATATTCATGTTGCATATCCGTGTATATTAAATGAGGCAAGGGTGTAAAGTTATATTCAAGCTATTTTAAGGCATGAAGAATTTTTTTTCACTTGATCAAAGATGAGTTTTAAGGGATAAAATAATTGACTACAGGGGGACTTTAATTAAATTCACAAATACAAATACAAACAACTCTGCCTGCATTTATTTGTGAATCACCACCTGTACATTTGTGAATTGCTTTCTGTGCATTTGTGGATCGCTGCATGCATTTGTGGATCTCTTCCTGTGCATTTGTGAATCTGTGGATTCTGAAACAATTCTAGCGTCACAACTGGAGACAAATCCACAAATAGGTTGACTCCACCCACCGACTACTCAAGCCAATCAGATAACGGCCACGTTGCGCTGACCAATCACAGCACACTTTTGCTACAACCAATCACGTTTTGCTTTACAATCGAGGGCTGTCTTGTCCTGGGCAGCATTTCCCAAAAGCATCGTAAGCATAAGTTGATCGTAGCTCCATTGGTGGCAATGGAACTACGATCAACTTAGGCTTACGATGCTTTTGGGAAACGCAACCCTGCATTGGCTTAGAAAGGAAGTAGAGGGTACTTAAACAATGGTACAGTAAAAACAGGTTTAAAATTTATATTTCGTTAGACCATTAGACTGTGTGTCAAGCCAAGCCAAACTATTATATTTTATCCTACGCCTTCCCTATTCTACTTACGGAACGAACGCAGCACCAGTACCATTTTTTTTTGGTAAGTAGAATAGGGAAGGCGTAGGATAAAATATAATAGTTTAGCTTGACTTGACACACAGTCTAATGGTCTAACAAAATATAAATTTTAAACCACTTTTTACTGTACCATTGTTTAAGAACCCTCTTTTTGAAGAATACGAAAGGAGGTTTTGGCGGAACCACTTGGAAGGCGATCATTTGTTTATATAAAGCATATACATTTACATTTTTTTTTAAAATGACCGAGTGTTTCACTAGATAAGACCCTTATTCCTGTCTTTGACTGTTTAAAGCCCTTTGAAGCGGTACTGAAACTGTAATTTTGACCTTCAACCATCCATAATAAGGAGAAAAATCCTGGAATGTTTTCATCAAAAAATCAAGCATATAGCGTCAGTTCTGGCAGACACGTCAGTCAAGCTTGCGTCAGCTGACACTCAGCTGATCCATTTGATCCAATAGGGATACTCTTCTGATTAGACAGCGTCTTTTAAATACACCTTCCAGCCATTCAGAGCTGCTTGATCGCCGCACTGCGCTCGTCATAGCTCGCACTAATACTAATACTCTTTTCTGTCCTTTTAATTCCATGGTTCGTTTCCTGAAACTTCGCCCTCATGCCCTTCTCCACGAACCTCTATTCATCACTGACAAGGGGAAAGCCATGTCAAGATCCTGGTTTGCAGCAAGACTTCGCACAATAAGCCGGCTCTGTGGTCTCTCTCTGGTATCATATACATCTCACTCATTCCGCATCGGAGCAGCAACGACGGCAGCATCCTTCACATCGATCCCAACATTAAAAGCTATGGGGAGGTGGTCCTCCATAGCTTATGAACGCTATGTTCGGCCTGAAGTTAAGGACATTTTAAATGCGCAGAGAAAACATGACCGCATCGGATTTCCATGATTCCAGTGGTTTATCACTCGAAAACACTCACATATGTGATGTCGCATTTTCATGTGTTTTTTCTAATTAAATGCATTCATAAGATTATTCCTATGTTATTTCAGTTCACTAAGGTACGGTTTCTTGTGTTGTAAATTTTACAAATCAGGTTTGCAGCATGCTTGCTGCTATAACGCTCATCCGGGCTCAGTAACATGCTGTTACTCATAGCAGATTGTGTTTTGGCAGCATGCTTGCTGCCAAGGTGCACTATACTCAATTGGAAACATGCTTGTTGCTATGCACTCAGCAACATGCTTGTTGCAAGAATTATACAACTTCCGGCCGGCTCGCTATGCACAATTTGCAGCCGTCCATATTAATCGCGCTCGCTTAAGGCCGCTCATTTAGCGTTACCATTTATTACGGTTGGGGGATGGTTTGTTTTGGGGGAAATGTATCGCTGCGCTCCCTGCTCTTTCCAGGCATGGCTGCTTGAATGAGCGGGGAGTTTTGCCCAGAACAGTTCCATACTGCCAACCTTAAATTGCTACTGCATTGCTTATTGTTTAAATTGTTTTATTGTAAACATTCTCTGTGATCATTAATAAATCTTTGACGATAGTGATCTGACAGAAATCAAGCGTATAGCGTCAGTTCTGGCAGACACGTCAGTCAAGCTTGCGTCAGCTGACACTCAGCTGACCCATTCAATCCAATAGGGATACTCTTCTGATTAGACAGCGTCTTTTAAATACACCTTCCAGCCATTCAGAGCTGCTTGATTGCCGCACTGCGCTCGTCATATCCGCCTCCATCCCCTACTCCTCCAATATTTGACTGCACCCGTTGCTCAGTACCGCACCTTTGCTTATCTTATCTGAGTGTTATTGTTGTTGTTGTTGTTTTAATTCCTCATGTCTGTTTATTTCCCTTTCAGGTGATGTTCCCGTGTTTTTCTGTGAGATGTCTTTGTTCTATTTTGCTAAACTGTTCTGGTCAGGGGGAAATGTATCACTGCGCTCCCTGCTCTTTCCAGGCATGGCTGCTTGAATGAGCGGGGAGTTTTGCCCAGAACAGT
The DNA here is from genome assembly GCA_037950675.1 of Hypophthalmichthys molitrix. Lineage (NCBI taxonomy): Eukaryota > Metazoa > Chordata > Actinopteri > Cypriniformes > Xenocyprididae > Hypophthalmichthys > Hypophthalmichthys molitrix. Next base: position 1,477,369 of record CM075500.1, read on the forward strand.
TCCATACTGCCAACCTTAAATTGCTATTGCATTGCTTATCGTTTAAATTGTTTTATTGTAAACATTCTCTGTGATCATTAATAAATCTTTGACGATAGTGGTTTGACAGAACCTTAATTTCTTTTTGATTGAAGAAAGAAAGACATGAACATCTTGGATGACATGGGGGTGAGTAAATTATCAGGAAAATTTTATTTGAAAGTGAACTAATCCTTTAACTGCGCGGGTCACAACCTCTACCAGCTCCTCATATGCAGGAGAGTGGGATGGCGAGTCCTCAGTCTCTCCCATATCGATGCTTTCGACATCCACCTCCTCAGAGCTAGATACGTGAAGCACCGGCGCTTCAACCAGAGTGGAAGGAACCGCAAAGCATGCTTCCAAACTCTGAGAGAAAGAGCTGGATTTAGCAGGTGAGGGCAGAGATAAGGCTGGGCCCGTCTCTAACCCCATTGCTAGATCCATCTGTGATCCCCATGATCTAGATCGCCGCTGTGCCTCAGCAGCAGTGGGACCAGAACCAAGGGGACCGCGAGCCTGTGCACCCTCCCCGAAGAGCGCCAGGAAGGAGCGGAGCGTCCGTATTGGAAGCTGTTCACAGTATACACAGCCAGCACCCTTGAGCGCTGACTGTGCATGCTCCACTCCCAAACAAACAACACATAGATCGTGTTTATTCCTACTCGTGATGTAACGTGGGCAGGGAGGAACACACAATCTAAACTGCTGCTTGTTCGCCATAATAATGCTTGTGTAACTGAGACAAACAACACCAAATAAGACAAACGATTCACAGAGAGCGCTGCTGAAGACACAGAAGCTAGTGTTTCACTGTTTGAGCTTGGATATAGTTTTCTGGTTGTGACGTTACCTGCTTCTTTCGTTTCGTCACACCAATTGGACTGATTTCACACGTGCTTCATGATGCAATCACGCAAAGCGTTCCAACAGAGTAATTCTCAACGCAGCGCAATTATTGTTCATAATTGATTGGTTTTAACTGTAATACAAATGTGATCAAATTGACTGCTAGACTAAACCATTTTTAATTACTAAAATGGACTACAGTATTTACAATGGTGTTCTGACTTCCAGTTCTTACATTCACTAACCTTATAATCGGAAACAGTAATAAATGAATATATGAAAGTGCTGAGTATAACAAAAATACCTGAACTCAAAAAGCCTGAAATGAACTAATATAACTATAAAATATACCATTTTTTAAATTACTATAAGTTTTATACATTCTCATATTTGTGTGTGTTTTGCTGTTATCGAGTATCAGTTCCTCTCAACAGATAATGTGGTTTTTTGGCATGTGACAGTGTCTGTCTGGGCAGACATGTGCTTTTAATTTTTCTTTCGTTTAAGTAAAAGCAATTGTTTATGATGACCAAAGGGAAAAAAAGGCAGAATTAAAGCACCCTGAGGAGGACATGGTTCTAAATACAACTTTTAACAAACATTTTTGTTCATGCTAATAAAAAAAGTATTTGTTTTCACAGATCGTTCTTGTATCCCGATATAAATCTGCATTGGCATGACTCTTTTAGTCTTGGTTTGCTGATTACCTGTTTTCAAATCTGCTACCCTTAATAAAAGAAAAAAATTTGGTTGGTTTTGGAAACGTAAAAAAAAAAAAATGTCATTAGAAGAACGTTTTTTTAAAAGATCTGATGTTCCTCAAATGTTCTTTCAACTTAAATTTGATTTAAAATTCAACATTCTATGAACGTTGATTTGTAACATTCCAAGAACATAAAATTGTCCAGTTTCCTTAATGTTAGTAGAATGTTATTTAAAGGTTAGTATGATGTTCCTAAAACATTCTTTCAATGATCGATATACCTGCTGTGAACAAACACTGAAAGAAAGAGAAATAAGAACACAAACTACAACTTTCTTCAGCCACAGCCTTAGATGAACTGAAGATAAAAGACATTAAATCTCTCAAGATCTGATTAAACAACTCCACAAACAGCATTACCAGCTTCACTTATTACTAACCAGACTGACTTTATTTCTGTCACACATCTACAGCAGTTCTTATCGAGAATTTACAGAGGTTTAGATGTTGATGTCTTACTGAAAATGTTTATTCTGAGGTCACAATCATGGAGATCGGTGTTTGCTTTAGTTGGGCTCTTGACCCTTGACTTATGTTACGTTGCTGCTTTATCAGCAATTGCAGAAGTTTTCAGTAAACATTTCTGTTTTAATGGTCAAATGACTATGTTAAAGTGGTTTAAAGAACTACTTCCAGTGTAGTTAGTACCTATTGTAATTGTTGGCGTTCTTTTTTTCGATTCTTCTTCTTCTTCCACTCTGGAAGTCTATGGCAGCCCATAGAACCGCTTGCGGGAAAGTTGTGAAATTTGGCACACAGTTAGAGAACATTCTGATCTGTGTCCATAGCAAATTTGGAGTCTCTAACTCAATCCCTCTAGCGCCACCAGCTGTCCAAATTTTCACTCATGTTTATGTTAATAACTTTTGAACTTTTGAAGGGTTAGAAACAAAATTTTTTCCTCTGATTCCTTGGGTCCTTTGGATTCATTTTCCGCCATGAAAATTTTTCCGCCATTTTAAATTTTCTGAAAAACCTACTTTTTCAAACTCCTCCTAGGCCGTTACTCCGATTTTCACGAACATTGAACCAAATCATCTTCAGACAAGGCCGACAAAAAGTTATGGAATTCAAGTTGATTTCTCAAACAATTTTCGAAAAACAAGCGAACGAATTTAACATGGCACTTGTGAAAACAGACATAATGCTGTATCTCTGCAACGCTTTATCGTATTCAGACCAATCTTGGTACATGTCATCACAAGCATGACCTGAGGCATCGTGCAGCGCCACCTACTGGTTCGGAGATCCAATCTCGTTGGATTCGGGGCATCATGCCGAGTCGAATGATATCCAATTTTCCCATATCGGCCATTTTGACCGTCGGTCATTTTGAATTTTGTGCTAAAATGCTGTATTTTACGAATGCATTAGCGCATTGTTACGAAACTCGGTATGGGTCATCAGCACAATGCCCTGATTTTTTTTCCATATGCTTGCAACTTTTGATCTGGTTGGTTTATTTTCACGGGAGTCACATCCTTAGACTACCGAATTCTTGCCAAGTCCAACGATACCAAACATGATGGATTTCAACTTACGGTTTGTGCGGCGTGGTGATTTAGCGCTTAAAAAACTATTGCGAATATCTTTGAAACCGTTAGTCCGATCGAGACGAAACCAGCGTAGGAAACACGGAACATAAGCTGGTTACTGGAAAGGTTATGCCCAAATGTCAAAATTTTGATAGGAAGTGGCAAAAAAATCAAAACAAAGTCGTCCATGGGTAATTTTTTTGGTCTCATACATATAAATGTCTGTAACTACAAAACAAAATGAGATATTTGTACCAAACTTGACACACACATGTATGGGGTTACCCTGATGACACATAAAAAAATTGGTGGGATTGTGCCTCTTGTTGGCGCTATAATTGAACAAAACATGAAATTTCCATTAACTACAATACAGTATTATGATATAAAATGCTATATTATATGAATGCATTGATGTACCATTACGAAACTCAGGATGTGCCATCGGCACTATGGTCTGAAGGTACACAATAGGTTTTGAGATAGTGCTTCCTTGTGTCAAATTTTATAATGAAATTTAAAAAAAATGCTAATAGCTTTACATAAATGTGGCCTATTGTAATGAGACTGGTCTTATTAGATTCCGTGGGTCATGCTGAGAACATTGATGCCAATTTTGCCACAGTCAGCCAAACTTCCTGTCAGTCATTTTTCATTTTTTTAAAAACATACTTTTTCAAACTACTCCTAGACCGTTGGTCCAATTTTAACCAAAATCGAATCGTATCATCTTCAGACTATGCTTGTAAAATGTTATGGATTTCGTGTTGATAGACGAAACTGTATTCATTTATTACAGCAACAAATTAGAGGTTTAATGCCAAAATGACTCTTGAGGCTGTATCTCTGCAATGTTTTGACATATTGACACCAAACTTTGCGATTGTCATTGTCACCTCACTCTGACCATACCACATTAATTTGGACACAGTGCCACCTATTGGTCGAAAGTGATGAATCAGTAAATCTTTATTATTGACTGTATTCATGATTTTTCAGCTCTTTTGCCTAAAATGATCTTAATAGGTCTTTAATATCTCACTTGCAGTTGGTCTGATGCTCACAGCCATGTTGGCTGGCTTCTTGTGCTGCTTTTGTGCTTGGCCCCGTAATTGCTGCATGCAGCTATATTTTTACTTACTTTTGGAATTGAAACGTGAGTAAATAAATAACACTGTCATTGTTAACTTTGTTTGAAACATGTTTTGTGTCATTTATGCACTCACAGACATCAGCATTCGGCATATGAAACAACAATGGTGACGTGCTTCATGCCAGGATACAAAACACATTCATGGCTCTCAGCATGCATTGCGGCATGGATAATTTATGCAACTGAATTCTTTTCTGGATTGTCACCATTGTTGAGGTTTGTATGATGAGTGTGTCTAAGTGTGTCGTATTTAACTTTCAAATAGTTTTGAACAATCGTACACAAATCACTTAAGTGTTACAAATGATTTTTATAACATCGGTTGAGTTTTTTACTTTCATATCAGATAATGTTTCAATTCCAAAAGTAAGTAAAACTACACTGGAAGTAGTTCTTTAAACCACTATAATGTAGTCATTTGACCATTAAAACAGATATGTTGATCTGCTTTATCAATGCAGAAATGTTTTCTTAAAACACTTGCAATTGCTGATAAAGAAGCAACTTAAAAAAAGGCCAAGGGTCAAGAGCCCAACTAAAGCAAACACTGATCTCCATGATGGTTAACTCAAACTAAACATTTTCAATAAGACAACAACATCTAAATCTCTGTTAATTCTCAATAAGAGTCTAGTTAGTAATAAGTGAAGCTGGTAATGCTGTTTGTTGAGTTGTTTAATCAAATCTTGAGAGATTTAATGTCTTTTATCTTCATATAAGGCTATGGCTGAAGAAAGTTGTAGTTTGTGTTATTATGTCTCTTTCTTTCAGTGTTTGTTCACAGCAGGTGTTTGAATAAGGGACATTATACTAACATTTAAATAACAATCTACTAATCTGAAGGAAACTGGACATTTTTATGTCCTTGGAATATTCCTAGAATGTTGAATTTTAAATCAAAATTAAGTTAAAAGAATGTTTGAGGAACATCATACCTTTTAAAACACGTCCTTCTAATGTCAAGAAAACAAAAGTTTAACTTAAATAATGTGTTCAGTCACACAGTCACTATCTTAAAGCACCCTGCACTGACAATGTGATGCTGTTCTGTGACACTAGAGGGACTGTGATTGTCTTTCAGATGAACAGAGGTAAAACCAGATAACTAGAAGTGAAAGTAAAAGAGCCGGAGAGCAAGCAACACTATTCCAGGGTTTTAAACCTTGTGACGCTGGATACTGAAACAGCCGCATACCTTTTGGTAAGTCCAGAATGTATTCTTCATGCAAGCTTGTAATTATATAAAAATGTGCTGGTAGTTTTTGTTTTGTTTTGTTTTTCCTTCTTAACATTAAATTTCAAAACCTGGATAATTCTTTTTTGATGTGATTTTTGGTTAACCTCTCATGCGCTGATATAATAGTTATCTTAGGTTATCAGCTCTGACCAAAATAACAGAAACATTGCCAACTAAAGTGTTGAAGTAAATTACTTTTGCCATGTGCTCAGATTTCATCAGATTTATAGAAAGACTACAAAAAGGCTATATACACTGAAAATGTATAACTGATTTATTGTTCATAACTGATTGATTTGAACTATAATACAAATGTGATCAATTTGACTTCAAAATCAGTGCTGAATACTGCTGCATCTAAATTACTACAGTTGTGTTAAACTACTAAACCATTTTTAATTATTTAAATGGACTACAGTATTTAAAACAGTGTTCAAATTTCCAGTTCCTACATTCACTAACCTTATAATCAGATACAGTAATAAATGAGTTCATGAATGTGCTGAGTATAACAAAAATACCTGAACTCAAAAAGCCTGAAATGAACTAATAAGTGAACTGTATTTTATTCATATAAAATATATTAATACTAATTATTAATATACAATTTTTAAAATTATTATTAGCGTTTTACATTCTCATCTTTATGTGTGTGTTTTGCTGTTATCGAGTATCAGTTCCTCTCAACAGATAATGTGGTTTTTGGCATGTGACAGTGTCTGTCTGGGCAGACATGTGCCTTTCATTTCTCTTTTGTTTAAAGGGGGGGGGGGGGTTATAATGCTATTTCATGTATTCTGACTTATTTACACTGTTAAAGAGTTGGATTCTCATGCTAAACATGGCCAAAGTTTCAAAACATGAGTTGGACGAATGACGGAGTATTTCTGTTCCAAAAATACTCTTCCAAATTGTCACAGCTTTCTCTACACAAAAGCTGCGCGTACACGTGATAGCTCGTGACTCTAGCTCTGCTCACAATGACACGCCTCCAGGCACTCGGCTGTTTTCGGAAATACTCGGTACAGCGTATGTATCTTTTATAAATATGATTAAACTAAAGATTATTTGGAGATATGAAGGATGCACTACTACTCAATAGGTACTATAAACTGTGTGTGATACCCCCCCTTTAAGTAAAAGCAATTGTTTATCATGACCAAAGGGGAAAAATGCAAGAATAAAGAACCCTTATCCCCAATAGAACCATTTCAGGAGGATATGGTTCTACATTTACATTTACATTTATTCATTTGGCAGACGCTTTTATCCAAAACGACTTACAAGTGAGGAATACAGTAAGCGAGTCGTCATGACGAGGCAAATAGGGACAAGAAGTGCTCACAATACAAGTTTTAGGCAGTGCTCAGAGTATCATAAGCTACAATAGAGAGGGATTAAAGGAAGTGAAGGGATAGGTATAAAATTTTTTTGTTTTTTTAGGATGAGGATAAGTGCTCACGAAAGAGATGAGTTTTCAGCTGTCTTTTGAATATTGCCAGGGATTCTGCATTGCGGATGAAGGCAGGAAGATCATTCCACCAGCAAGGGACAGTGAACGAGAATGTCCTGGAGAGTGATTTCGTGCCTCTCTGTGATGGTACCACGAGCCTTCGCTCCTTTAATGAGCGTAGGCTTCTGGTCGGAGTGTAGACTCATAAGAGTGAGTGGACGTAGGAGGGTGCTGAGCCCGTGGTAGATCTGTAAGCAAACGTCAACGCCTTGAATTTGATGCAAGCAGCAAGTGGTAGCCAGTGCAGAGAGATGAAGAGAGGCGTGACGTGGGCTCTTTTGGGCTCGTTAAAGACATTAACCCTCGTGCACTGTACGATTGCAGTCTGTATGGTCTGGGTCAAATTAACCCTAATTAGACTCAATACAATTCCCCAAAAATTGCACCATGAGAGAAACAACAACAACATACAATCAGGTACAAATAATTAACTTTTAATATCAATACCTTTTACACATTACAAAAAAGAAATATCTGAAAAATGTTTAAGACGGGATGTTTACTTCATAAATATTTAGAAAATTATGGAAATATGTGGTAAGATCACCATACATGGAAACGGTGCGTCATTATATGGTCACCAGTGGAACCTGAATGGCATCTAATGAAAAAGTTTTGAACTGTGCACGAAAAAAAATCTTACAGAAAGTTTTTTTTTTTTAGATATCAATCTAAAATTTGGCATCCAAATTACATTTTAACTAGGGATGCACCGATACCATTTTTTAAGGACCGAGTACGAGTACCAATACTTTTTTTTCTAGTACTTGCCGATACTGACGCCTATACATTTATTCATTTCTCTCTTTTTTTTTTTTTGATGTTGCAGTTTTACAAGCACAACACAGTGAGACTAATGAATGTAGAACAGCTTCTTTATTATTACTCTAATAAAAAAGTAATAATTTTTATGTGCTTGTCACAAACTTAAAGAAAAAAAATTTCAGTGTCCAATAACCTTCAAAGAGCATAATCACCAGTATATATATATATATATATATATATAATTGTTGTTATATAAAAAGAAATTTACAAACAATACAACAAATACTATAGAGATAAAAAATTAAATAAACTTGTTTTTCAGATATAGTAGGTTTATTTACCATGTATACATTTATTTAACATCTTTTGTTGTTTTATTAACATTAATGACAAATACAGGCTACGTTTAAGACCGAATCCATGGATACTGACACATATCCTGTTTTCACCCAAATGTTTACGTCCACTTAAGCCATAAACGACTGTATTTATGTGAGATACTCCACACGATGGACATTTTGACAACTATGTGTGCATTTGACCATTCAGGCGCGAGGAGAACTGATCGCGCGCAAGAGAGAGCACTTCTGGTCTGTGTCATTCAGCGCGATTCCGCCAATCCCGCCTTCACTATCAATAACGAAAGCATGCAGTTCGCAATGTGTGGGTTGTCATCACTAATTTTTAATTATTTCCACACCTCTGAGGCTGACATTGTTTCTGCTGCTGCCGCCGGTGTCTCTGTGCACGGAAAATTCTGTCAGTTACGTCACGTGAGGTATCAGTCTTTGGTATTGGGGCTATTTTTACAAGTACGAGTACAAGTACAAGTACATGAATTCCATGAAAATCCCTAATTTTAACCTTTATTTATATAGCGCTTTTTACAATGCAGATTGTGTCAAAGCAGCTTTACAATTGGTATGTTTACATGCACTCTCATAATGGGATTATAATGGTATTTTGGCAATATTGCGATTAAACTTCACCTAATGTAAACAGAATTCTTTGATTAAAGTAATGTAATTAAGCTCATAATCGTAGTAAACATAATCACATTACACTATGTGGTGTACGACGATTTTAATCGCAGTAAACAGGCATGTAAACACCTTAATTGCATTATTACCGCTGTGACCAAAGTGCGCATGTGCTTGGACGTAAGTATTTTATTATGTCCTCAGTATTATCCAAAACGAATATGTGTAAAATTTTGATATTTCTAATATGTTTTATACAGATAAATGAGCCTGGGGTCAAATTCACCCCAAAGAACACTGATGCAACATCATGAAAAATGTATGTTTACCCAGTTGTCCCCTTTAAATGAAGAAAAGTCATTATATTTGAAGCAAAAAAAAAAAACCAAACAAACAAACAAAAAAACATGTTTTTAGACGTCAAATAGACCCCAAAGATAACAGGAGGGGTAACAGGAAAGTATTTTAGCTCCACAGCAGCTCTAGAAAAAAATAGTGTCATTGTCTAGCTTAAGTAAGTTCAGTATTGATTTATTCTGTTATAAAATAAATAAATAAATAAATAAAAAAAATCCATTAACATTAATAATTTAGTACATGTATCTATACAGCAACTCTGGAGAAAACATTTAGATAAGTAGTTTTGATTTTCTTTATGTTTTTAGAGTTCAATATGTTTTGTAAAATATATACAGTATTTTATATGAAATATTAAACTTTTATGTTTTAAATTTATATAAACTTAAACTTCAATAAATTTTATTTCTGTATGCACATTTAACAATACATCAGCATGTTGAAACTTTGCATGTATGTTCATGGCCTTAAATGAGAAAAAGTGACAACTTCAAGAAAAAACAATGTGTAATGATGGGTCGACAGAATAGGGATCCATTTGCAGCTTTTATTAAAAATAGTATTAACAAGGCAAGGGCAAAGGCAGAGACGTAAACAGGGACAGGCAATGGTCGACAAACAGAATCAGGATACAGGCAATGATCAGGGCAGGCAGCAAGCAAACACAGTCCAGTAAACAGGTAGGAATCAGGGCAGGCAGCAAAGAATCACAGAGGGTAAACAGTCCAGACGGCAACAGTATAACTTTCCAAAAAAAAAATGCTTAGAAATGTTCACAGGGGCAAATCAAGACTTCACAGTATGTGTGCTGCTTAAATAGTGTGAGTGTGATGTGGTGCAGGTGTGTGTGCAATCAGTCCCAGGAATGAGGGCCTATGTGAAACGTAGTCCGAATGATAGTAAGTTCACTATTCCGGTGATGGCTCCCTCCGGTGGTGCGGGGGAGGAAGTGCGGGAGCCTCATTTGTGACAGAGGACTGGGACGTCGATGACGATTGGCCTGTTCCTCCTGCCTTCTTACAGCATGCTGCAAGTGATGGTGGGCGAGATTCCAGGTTTCTTCACTCCGCTGAAGCCACTCTGTCATGGATGGCAGATTGGATGGTTCACCGGACCAGGGGAAGAGTGGTGGTTGATAGCCTACACGTAGTCGCAGAGGATTTCTGCAGTTTCAAAAGCGGTGGGTAGCTTGGGTAGTGGAATGAGTCGGCAGGCTTTCGAGAATCAGTCAATGACCGTGAGGATGGTGGTATGGCCACGGGACACAGGAAGATCAGTGACAAAATCGATTGCTATGTGGGACCAGGGACGTTGGGGAATGGGCAGTGGCTGTAACAGACCAGATGGCAGCTGACGAGAAGGTTTTGATGTTTGACAGGCTGTGCAATTGTTGATGAACTGAGTTGTTTCTGCTAACATGGGGTCCCACCAGAAATGATTTTGTAACAGATGAAATGTGGCGGTGATACCAGGGTGGCCAGAGCTTGGGAGAGCATGAACTTGATGCAGTAGTTTGTTGCGGAGAGCTGCTGGTACAAACGTGCGGTCTGGTGGGCATTCTGGTGGTGGTGCATTCTGTTCATTGTGCTGAGTGATTTCGGTCATAACGTCCCATTGTACGGGAGCAACCAGTAGCTTGTCGGAGAAGATGCTTTTCTCTGTATCTGTTCTCTCCACCTCCTCCGTTTGTCGAGACAATGCGTCAGCTTTGGTGTTCTTCGAGCCTGGTCGGTATGTCACGGTGAACTGGAATCTGGTGAAGAACATTGCCCACCTGGCTTGTCTGGGGTTTAATCGTTTGGCTGAACGGAGGTATTCAAGGTTTTTGTGATCAGTAAGTATGGTTAATGGGTGTTGTGCTCCCTCCAACCAGTGCCGCCATTCCTCTAACGCGGCCTTCATAGCCAGTAGCTCCCTGTTGCCTACCTCATAGTTTCGTTCTGCCGCTGATAGCTTTCTCGAGTAGAATGCACACGGGAACATTTTGGCCGGGTTTCCCTGACGCTGTGAGAGTATAGCCCCGATGCCTGTGCTGGATGCATCCACCTCCACGATGAAATGTAGCTCTGGGTCTGGGTGATGGAGAATGGGAGCAGAGGTGAAGCGTACCTTTAATTCCTGGAAGGCGTGTAGGGCGTCATGGGACCAGGTGAGACGTGTGGAATTTCGTTTGGTCATGGATGTTAGGGGAGCCGCAATGCCACTGAAGTTCCTGATAAACTGCCTGTAGAAATTAGCAAACCCCCAAAGAAACATTGCAGTTCTTTCAGTGTTCGTGTCTGTGGCCATTCCAATACTGCTATCACTTTTCCCTCGTCCATGGCCACTCCCTCGTGACTGATTACATATCCCAGGAAGGATGTGGATGTGCGGTGAAACTACGCTTTGGCGTAGAGTTGGTGTTGAATTAGACGTTGTAATACGGCTCAAACTTGTTGGATGTGTTCTTCGAACGTGTTGGAATAGATGAGGATGTCGTCTATGTAAACAATAACCCAGCGACTGAGCATGTCCCAGAAGACGTCGTTAATGAACGACTGGAACACAGAGGGACTGTTGGATAGGCCGAACGGCATCACGAGGGTCTCGTAGTGGCTGGTGGCTGTAGAAAAGGCAGTCTTCTGTAATCCCTATGCAAAATCCCCATAAAAGAAAATATGAATGAGTTTGTGGCATATTGTTTTTTATGAACTCATTATCATTTAACTGTGCCAGAGAATCTTGCACCTTAAGTTGCTGTTGCAGTTGTGCTTACACAGTCTGTGTTGTAAACATTATGACACCCAGGTCTCCTGGGGGGATCTCACACTAGCCAGATCTGTGATTAGGGCAGATCACCATTTGTGGTGCTGTGCTGTTTGTTTAGCAATTGGTATTCATGGTGTCATTCAAATGCTTTAAAGACCACAGAGGTCCAAATGGTCAAGACAGTAGAGTTTCTGCCTGATATTAACATTGCACACAACTTTAATTACATGTCCAGAAAAATAACTTTCCTAATCAGATCCTATGTGATCTAATGCTCCCAGATAGGAGTTTGCTAACACTTGTCCACTTTGTTTGTGGTTTTGTTGCAAAGGAAAATCAAAACTTGTACCTCGCCTTGTCACTGGGTTACAGATCAATAGAATCAAATTTGAATTCATGTTTTGATCTTGAATGGATTTAGCCTATTCAAGATATGACAATCAGGTTAATAATTTTAGTTGGTAAAATTACTGGGCGTTGTAATTTTTCTCATTAAAGATTCTTGCTCAGATAGAAGATAAAGAAGTTATTTCCCATTAATTTTATTTCTTCCTTCCATTTTTATTTCCTAACAATTTAATTAATGCAACTGTGAAGCACAGTAGCCTTATGGCAATTCTATGCTCCTGTACATGGTTTTCTCCAGCTATATGGAAAATAGCAGAGTGTTCCACTTAGGAGACAAACAAATTCAACATAGACACACATACAACTTGAAATTGTTGTACAATTTCAGTAATACAGTTATTTCAATTTACACAAGACACATGGTCTAGAATGCATAGCATCTACAACCGTAAACCTAAGTGTGTCACGCATCACTTACAGTAAAGCAGTCATGTGTTTTAAAGAATAAACTCAACTAGTCTAGGTGCACATATAGTAGCACAAACAACTAGAATGTGTGTTTTATGAGAACAATGTGTCTAACACAATTGCAAATTTGAATCCTTCCATTGATTCCTTATAATTCTTCCAGCACCGATAGTGCTCCCAACTTCTGTCTACATTCTAGTTCCATCTTACTACACCCTGATTCCTTCTGCTCTTCTCCAAAATTCTTTCTTCTTCCAAACCATTGCTTAAATCATCATGAGATTAAAGGCCATCCCTGGCCATTATAATATAATATATATCATAATGTGATTATAATATAAATTATATTATATTAAAATAGTTTAAATTAAAAATAATTTTATTTCCTGGTCTCAAGAGGGTCTTAGCTGAGTAATTTGTCATCTCACTGATCTTTTAGAAGGCGTTTGGCCCTGAAGCTACAGCTGTGCTTACATGAGCAGTGTGATAACAGCAACAGGCCAAACTGGAAACAGTTATAGACTTTGATGCTGTGAAAAATGGGTCAAATCATTTGAAGATTTTTGTGACTACAATATAAAATTGGACACAATTTTCTTGTTTTGGGCTAAGATGTTATCAATTACATTCTTCTGAGAATCTATTTGGATATGAAAAAAAAGGCTGGACAAACACAGGTCTGACTGAGAGCACAAAGATTAATTTTTGGTCTGTTTGTTTTTTCAGTCTCTTTTGAGACACTGAACAACATACAAGAGTGCAGTAATTTTTAAAGTCTGAAATAAGACCAAGGTAAAATATATGTTTTATAAGACTGAGCCTTAAACAGTGCTGTTTACACCATTTGTGACATCAGTCGTAAACCTTCTTTGGACCTCTTGAACAATTTCAAAGTATAGTGATGTGATTCATCTTATTCTTTGGCTAAATTTCTTTTATGAAACAAAGACAAGCTGAGCATGTCCTCTGAATGGGTGAAACCCTCAGGCTTGGTTACAAGTCTCTCAGTGACATCATAATTATCATTATATACATCAGTTTTAAAATTTAGGGTATTTTCCCAATTGCAGTCTTTAGGACTTCTGCAAGGCAGCAGTTCTCCAGGACTGAGACAGAATTTTAACCAAATCTTTTCTTTTATAAATTTTTAGTTTCACAACACTGTTTTGTCCAGCTCTACATTTCACACACAAAAGATTCCAATGAGAGATTTTTCTCCTTCTTATCTTTTGGTTTATCCAATCACAAGATTTTTTTAGGTTAACGTGACCATTTGCTTATTTTCAGTGTTGCAACGTTGTTGCAGCAAAGCAAATAAACATGTAGCTGAGCATGCTTTACCCCAGAATTTAGGTTTTACTTTACAGCCCTCTGTTGAATACGAGAATAAAATTTGGATGCTGTTATTCCAATTTAAGGTTAATCTCTTGTTGTGTAGGCAAACAAGGAGATCTTTAACCCTCTGGGGTCTGAGGATTTTTGGGGCCCTGAAGAAGTTTTGACATGCCCTGACATTTGTGCTTTTTTCAGTTGTTCATAAACATATTAATGGAAAAGGTGTCATTACACTGTATTCAGCACAAACTAGGCTACCATAATATATAAGCAACACTGTGACGAGCAGGGCGGGCGAGAGCCGTGAGGGAACGGCACGAGGCCGGTGACGCGAGTGATAACGAGCGTCAGCTGCGCGTTGCACCGGCCTCGAATCTCTCACGGAGGAGCTCCGGAAGCATAAAAGGGGAGCGACGACAGTGAAAGACGAGAGAGGACCAGGCCTGGACTTTATTTTATGTTTTATTATGTTTGTGTGGCCGGCAGACGTCCGTGAGGGTCTGCCGGCATTACTTTCGTTTTGTATTTGTTTATTTTATATATTAAATTTGTGTTGAATGTTCGCCGGTTCCCGCCTCCTTCTTCCCGTATATACGAACTGTGTTACATTGGTGCCGAAACCCGGGAGGAAGGAGGGACATGCTGTCGGAGAGCCCTCGCTGCTGAGGGGGATCGCGGTGCTGCGGAGGTCGGGCAGCGCGGGAGCGTGAAGACCGCGAGTGGCTGCCCGAGGCGGTGGTGCTGGAGAGATTATCAACAGGTGGGACGGAGAGCTGGCTGCCGTGCTCCTGGGACGAGGTGGGGTGGCTGCTGTCCGAGAGGGAGAGGAGGAGTCGCCGCCGTTCGCCGTGGGCCGGAGCCTGCTGCCGTCCTCCATGAAGGGGAGGAGCAGGGAACGGGGGACTCGCTGCCGGCTGCCCTCAGCCGGAGGAGCCATCGCCGGCCGCCAGGGGGCGGAGGAGGATCGAGCCGTCCACCGAGCGTCCAGTACCATCGCATGGCACCGCGAGGAAGAGCCTCTCGGCTGGCTGAGGACCGAGCGGCAGTGTGTCCGGGAACCGGACCAAGAATTTTTTATTTTTTTTTCCTCTCTTCCCTCTCTCGTCTGTCGCTCCCTGTGCTTCCGTCTCCTTTTCTCTCGTCTCGTCTGTCCTTACCCCCAGGTGCTGCGGCCGCCGAGACTGGCCCCCGGGGGGGAGTAGAGCGCAGTCTCGTGGGTACCCCCCGGCCTGCGAGGGGCGATGGGGGTATGTGACGAGCAGGGCGGGCGAGAGCCGTGAGGGAACGGCACGAGGCCGGTGACGCGAGTGATAACGAGCGTCAGCTGCGCGTTGCACCGGCCTCGAATCTCTCACGGAGGAGCTCCAGAAGCATAAAAGGGGAGCGACGACAGTGAAAGACGAGAGAGGACCAGGCCTGGACTTTATTTTATGTTTTATTATGTTTGTGTGGCCGGCAGACGTCCGTGAGGGTCTGCCGGCATTACTTTCGTTTTGTATTTGTTTATTTTATATATTAAATTTGTGTTGAACGTTCGCCGGTTCCCGCCTCCTTCTTCCCGTATATACGAACTGTGTTACAAACACGTATTTATGTGATTGTATTTTTGAAGGAATAACGTTTATGCGTGGTTATTGAAAAAAAAAAAAAACATTATCCTGCCTACTCGTTCATATAAAACAATATATTGATTTAAATTTTCAGAGACACTTTTTGTCAAGAAACACAGTATGTGTGGAGGCGTGAATCTTCATGAATAATGCTGTGATTCACACCTGAGAAGACAAAGACTCGCATAATGACCTGCATAATGACTCGCATAATGAGCCCTTTCAGTCAGGTAGGCAATGTGAAAAAAGCCTCTGATAAAAGGATCATATCAGCTGTATTTACATAAATATAATGTCCACTCTTGACAAAAAAACATAATTTTTGTGATCTCATGCATGCACGTATTATTGCACATGTGAAGAAAATTTTGTATAGGCCTATTATAGTTTAAATTACAGTACCAGTCAAAATATTGGACGCATTACTATTATAATGTTTTTAAAAGAAGTCTCAAGTCTCTAACCAAATAATGGTTTTCTATTTTAATATACTTTAAAATATAATGTATTTCTGTGATGCAAAGCATCTGAACATTCATGTTACCTCTATGGCATTTCAGGCTATTATATTTGTTATATTATATAGCCTAAATGTTAATGTACAGTTGACAAACTATACATCATTAAAAAAATCTAAGACTCAAGCTTCACATTTTGATCTCTGTTTTACTCTTATAGTGACCGTAATTTGTAAATAGCCTATGCGTCAGGAGTTATAAATATGAAAAACGGAGTCGTTACCTTTGACAAAACAACATCCTTCAGGGCTTTTGCTTAAAAGCATGCACATTTGGAGAAATATTGATGGATTCTCATATGTTTATGTCAGTTTTCAATACAGAGTAATATTTATTCAATATTTATTGTCATCACTATGAGCGCTGGATACTGTGTTTTCAATTCATACTTGCAGCCGGAGGGCACTCTGTGCACATTTAGTCCACAATTGTCTCGTTAGAAGAACAGGCATACCATGTGACATTCCAGAAACTAACAGAGGCTTCCAGAGATCGCTAACCATGGCTATAACATGCAGATAAACACTTTTGAAGATAATAAATACACGATTGCGACGATGTATACATGTATTGCCTCAGAATTTGCGTCTGAATAGCGCTCGCTTCGTGGGCGTGGCCGAATTAGTGGATAATGAGCTGACACACGAACGTCTGACATGGCTTTCTTTTCATTCAGATTACATAAACCGAGAATATGTGTTTTCGATTTGATTTACACGATTTAAAACCTGACATTTCAACGTTTATTTAGACATAAGTCTCATTTTTTGTGATTAGTATTCACTAAGTTACAGTTCCTTTTCTGAGAACTATCAGATTGGACTTTGTTCAGAGGGAGACGACTGATCACGCATCATGTTAGTTTTCTTTATTTTGCAAAAAGCACAACATTTTGTTTTTACTCTGAGTGTACACAAATAAAAGAAGATATTTCACAGATTAAAATGGTGTATAACTCTTAATTGTATGAGCAAAATTGACAGAGTATTTTTTAGTCTCTTTCATACTGATAAGAAAAAAAGTGAGGTGGTATTGCTGGCGTGACCACCGACCCGTAGGGGTTAAAGTTAAAGCAAGAGATATAATTTCTTATCTACGCTGCCGCTATCATGTCCCTAATAAAATGTGGTTACCTAATTCTCTAGCCCCACCGGATTTCGGTCTCCGGTCTTAAATCTGGGTATGCCGACCCATTCTACAAATGTGTATGGGATGCGTCTATCTTTCCCTCAACACTTCTAAAAGGCAAATAAGGGTGTACTCACACTAGGCACGGTTGCCTTAAACCGAGCCCGAGCGCGATTGTCCCAGTGTTGTCATAATAATGACAGTATCGCACACAAAAGTAGTAACTGTTCCGTGCTCAGGCACGGTTAGCGCTCACACTGCATGCGAACCGCGCTCGAGCCCAACTGAACCGCGCTCTGGCCCACCTCTTCTAAGCGGGCCAGGGCTGGCTAAACGAACCGTGCCAGGGCACGGAACGGAGCGCTCACACTTGTCAAAGAACCGGGCTTTGAGGGTCAACCGGGCTTTTGGGAAATAGCATAGGACAAAATGCATCCTGTAGATGTTGTGAGGGCAAGGCATTGTCCTATGCTATTTCTTTGAGATGTTCTCTCCAGATAAGTTTTATTGCTTTATTGCAAGGCACTTGATCTCAGTTTTGTCTTAGCAGGAAAATGAAGTCTTACACAATGCAGCAATTCGCATAAAAGAATTTGACCAGACGTTGGTATTAGCTCAAGAAAACAATACAAATAAGGAAGTCATAATACTACAATGCATATAAAAGTTATGTGTAATAAGGTGAAATTACATGGGAAAAAATATTGAACACACTAAGAAAAAGCAGTACACCAAGGCAGTGGTTCCCAAACCTGTCCTGGAGGACCCCCAGCCCTGCACATTTTGTATGTCTCCCTCATATATCGCACCTGATTCAACTCATGTGCTCATTAGCAGAGACAGCAAGACCTAAAATGGGTGTGACAGAAATAGGGAGACATACAAAATGTTCAGGGCTGGGGGTCCTCCAGGACAGGTTTGGGAACCACTGCACTAAGGCAAGGCAAGTCAAGAAAGCAACAGATTTCACTAAGTACTTCTACCTCCTACCTGTGCAAATTAGAATTAGTTGTGTTAGTGCATGATGTTAGGTTAGAAAAAGGCTTACCCACCTCTGAATGTAAGTATTAGACATCTCATGATGGGTAGAGGCAAAGAGCTCTCCCAAGACTTTCACAACAAGATTTTTGCCATACATAACAACAGTACTGGTTGCAGAAGGATTTTCCAACTCCTAAATGTTCCTGTAAGCACCATTGGGGCCATTTTCCACAACTGAAAGGAACATCATTCCACCATCAACTGGCTATGCAAAGGAGCTCCTTGCAAGATTTTTGATCAGGGAGTCAGAACGTTAGTCAGAAGTGCAGCCCAAGAACCAAGGACCACTCGGAAAGAGGTCCAGAATGACTTGGAGGCAGCAGGTACAGTTGTCACAGAGAAAACAATAGGAAATGCACTCCACTGCACGCTCACCACAGAAAGCTCCATTACTGAAGAAAAGGCATGTTGAAGCTCATTTGAAGTTTTCTACGCAATATTTGGAAAGATCTGAACTACTGGGAGAATTTAGTGTGGTCAGATGAGACAAAAATCTAACTTTTGGCAACAATACCACATGCCATGTTTGGAGGAGAAATGGCTTTGCCATACCAACAGTGATGTTGTGGAAGTATGGGGTATGGGGCTGTTTCTCTTCTCATGGTACTGGCAGAATCAATATTATTGAAGGGAAGATGAATGGCGCCATGTACTGGGAATTTTTTGATGAATTTGTTGCCATCCACCAGGATGATGAAGATGAGACTTTGGTGGACCTTCCACCAGGACAACAATCCAAAACGCACTGCAAAGGAGAGTTTGAAATGGTTCCAAAAGAAGAAAATAAAGTTGTTAGAATGTCCCAGTAAATCACCAGACCTAAACCCACATTTGTGGAAGGAACTGAAGATCAAAATTCACAAGAGAGACCCCCAGAATATTCAAGATTTATAGTTTGGTCATACAGGATGCGCTTTGAAGCTGTCATTGCAAAAAAGACTTTTCCACCAACTATTAAATACAATTAAAGTTAATGTGTTCAATACTTTTTTTCATTTCCCTTTAACTTTATTAGTAGGACACTGTTGCAAACCCGCAGACAAAACCAGAGAGACAAAGATGCAGAGAGAGTCAAGGGTATCCAGGCAACGCCAAGTGCCGCATCAGAGCAGGAATATCCAGACGATAGCAGGACTGAGGCACAACAGACGCAGGAACAGACTGCATGAACAAACACCAAACATCTGACAACACAGAACAGAAAAGGCACAGGTTAAATAGTCGCTCTGGTAAGAATCAGTTGCTTCAAGTAACTCAATCAGATTCCAAACTTTAGATTCCAGACTAGTAAAAATTGGTGACTGGTACCCTAAACTACACTCAAAAGGCGAGAGGCCCATGGATGACACTGGCAGCGAGGTATGTGCTTACTCAACCCGTGAGATTTTTTGGCTCCAGGAGCAGGGATTCTGAGACACCAAACATTGTAACACTCGCTCTAAATCCTGGTTAGCCCGCTCCATCTGGCCGTTGCTCTGAGGATGAAAACCAGAGGAAAGACTAACACTCACCCCCAGTAACTGACAAAATTCTCTCCAAAATTTGGACACAAATTGGGGTCCCCTGTCGGAAACCACATCTAACAGGAGGCCATGAATGCGAAAGATGTGATCAATGACAGTAATCACTGTCTCCTTGGCAGAGGGTAATTTAGGCAAGGGAATAAAATGGCTGCCTTAGAGAACTACAGTCAAAACGACCGTGTTGCCCTGGGATGGCGGTAGGGCGGTGACTAAATTCTCCCGCACAAACAAATGACTTGTAAGGCACTGCAAACCTTTGACTCAATCTCCCATCTGAGTGAAGAGATAATCTCTCAGGTAAAACGCACTCGGGAGTGGATTGTCGCTCGGAATTATCAAAAATGCGAGACGGACGGTAAGAGATTGAAAAAGTAAAACGACCGAAAAATAGAGCCCACCGAGCTTGCCTGGAGTTAAATCTTTTGGCGGATTTGATGTACTCAAGGTTCTTATGATTGGTCCAGACTATAAAGGGTACCCCTGAACCCTCTAACCAATGGCGCCACTCTTCCAGCTTGACAGCCAACAACTTCTTGCTGCCAATGTTGTAATTGCGTTCGGCAGGTGTCAAACGATGGGAGAAAAACTGGCAAGGATGCATTTTATCAACCACAGAAGAGCGCTGGGAAAGAACCACGCACCACAAACTGACGTGAGGAATCGGGCTACGAGGATGGGAGCCGAAACGAAGCAACTCTTGAGGTTGGAGAACGCCGCCTCAGCGGTGTCGGACCACCTGAGGGCAGTCTTGGTGGAGGACAAGGCAGTCAGAGGAGCGGCTAGTTGGCTGAAACTGTGAATAAAATGCCGGTATAAATTGGCGAACCCCAGAAACCTCTGCAGGGCCTTGCGGGAATCTGGAGTTGGCCAATCCACCACAGCCTTAACCTTGTCGGCATCCATGCACACTCCCTCGGACGAGACAGTGTACCCCAAGAAGGAGATAGACAGTGCATGGAAAGCGCATTTCTCCACCTTGACAAAGAACCCATTCTCTAACAGCCTCTGGAGCACTCGCTTGACGTGCTGAACATGCTCCTGGAGAGAAGAAGAAAATATCATTATGTCATCCAGGTAGACATATATGAACTGATAAACCATATCTCTCAGCACATCATTGATGAGTGCCTGGAAAAGCGCGGAAGAGTTGGACAGGCCAAAAGGCATAACCAGATATTCAAAATGCCCCTTGGGGGGTAAATGCGGTTTTCCACTCATCCCCCTCTCTTATACGAACCAAATGATTGGCATTACGCAGGTCCAGTTTAGTGAACACAGACGCCATGTGCATCTGCTCGAAGGCTGAAGACATCAACGGCAAAGGATAAGTATTCTTTACCGTGATGTCATTCAACCCTCGGTAATTGATGCATGGTTGTCCACTAAAAAGAACCCAGCCCCAGCAGGAGAGAGAACGGGCGGATGTCAGAGAATCAGAGAATCAGAAATATGGCCCCAGTCAATACAAGGGTTATGGAGGATGAGCCAGGGGTGTCCCAGAACAATAGGGGCGTGGAGAGAGTTGGTGAGCAGGAAACAAATCTCCTCAGTGTGGTTACCCGAGGTGATGAGTGTAACAGTACCTGTGGTATGGGTAATCTCAGGGAGGTTTTGTCCATTTAAGGCCTTGACGGCTATTTCCTGCTTAAGAGGAAAAATGGGAAGTCGAAGGTTATTAGCCAACTGAGAGTCAATAAAATTACCTTCAGCCCCAGAGTCCACAAGCGTTTGAGAGGTATGCATGTTAGTTGCATGTTGCAGTCTCACCAGGAGGAGGATCGAAGCAGAGAATTTGCCCATGGTTATCCCACCCGACAGTAACCTCGAGTCTACTGTCAGGCTTCCCCTTTTACTGGGCAGTTAGAAGCAAAATGTCCTGCTGAACCGCAGTACAGGCAAAGTCCCCTGGTTCTACAGCGTTCCTTCTCCTCACGTGATAACCGCGCTCATATATAGAAATAGCATATAGAAATAGCAAAGTATTACATGTGGAATTCTCTCTCAAACTTTTAGCATGTTTTTACTATTATAGTTCTCAAGGTTTACTAATTGTGAAAAGTGTTGATTATATTTAGATTGTGGCATGAAATATTGCTATGATGAGCTTGTTGCTGATTACAGACATGTTGATTGCAATAATGCAGTGATCCTGTAATTGTAACTCGATTTCTGCACACTAACGAATGCAGCAATGTTCGATTGTTTCCCGTTTTCTGTCAAGACTCGGTCTTACCCCCCAGGGGCACTGGATAGCTCCTAATCTAACTCAGTCAGCATTAAGAGAAGTGATAACGTGACTCAAGAACAAAGAACATCTGTTCTGAGCCTTTCCTGCCCATCAGAAATAAATTAATTAGCACCTATCACGTCTATTCTTAATCCCTTAGCACCTATCACGTGGAGTCTTGTGAGAGGATTGATGAAATTTAATGTGATCAGGACAACAAGACCTTTTGTATCAATGAAATGGAAACAGGAATCCCCATACAGCGCAAACCCACAGGAAACATTAATTAACGGACCTAAAGCACAACGGGTCCAATACCTCCTTTGTACTGAGTGATCGAATCTGACCCAATTTTCAACTCTTCTATTCTTACAGACAATCTTCAATCTCAAAAGGACAATCATTGAGAGATCATTTAAAAGGGTTAACTATATTCAGAATAATGATGCCTTATATGTGCTTGATGTGCTTATTGGAACTTATGATATCTTAATCTATGCATTATTGTGATTATTGTTTTATTAGGTCAGGTTAGTAATAGGTGTGCAAGAGACGTGTCATGTTGGAGTTCAAATTAAAGCTCATGTTATTCATAATAACACTGTGTGCATGAAATGTGGAAATTCTGTATCATGGAGATATTAGGAAAATTTATAAAGTCATTAATCAAAACAGGAAAATGTTCCACGAACGTCACATGATGCCATCAACGAACAAAGAAGAAACAGTACGGGGCGTGTCTAAGCTCCGTAACAGCATCTCATTGGAGAATTGCATCGTAGGACGTGACCAAATCTTCTCCTTAAAACTTGTTTTGTGACCAGGGGCTCGTTTTACATCAAACAGCTATCGCTGGTTTTCCACCCAACAGCCGTCACATCCAGAACTCTGAAACATTCCGTTGAAGCTTCGTGACTAACAATCTTCAAAGCCTAGAGCCGCTCAAGCAGACTCTCAGAAGAGATAACTCACTCTATCAACTCCGCAAATGTGTATGAATGTGTGTGCGTATGTGTGTGTGTGTGTGTGTTTAGCCTTAGTTTCTTGTAATCATAGAAGTAGTTCAATAAAGTCTTGTTTGATTTTCATGCATACAAGTGTCTTGTGCTGTGTTTGCTAAATTGCTGCCCCTAAAGATTTCAGCTACCTTTGCTCATATCAGTAATCATAATAAAATATTGTTACCGTTGGCCACGGGATAATATTTTATCCAGAATTGGTAAAATACTTTAACCTCAATTATTTGCTGGACGAATAATTGATGAAGTGTTCAATATTAATTCTGAATAATTTACAGTTGATTCGGTTCTTATTCACTGTAATTTAATTACCCCTTTTAGTTATAATTAATTGAGTTAATGCCTTACAAGGGAGCATTCTTTCGCTTTGTATGTATGATTTAATCACAGTTTAAATAACAGATTATTTTCATCCTACTAAGAGAAACAATGTTAAGTTGACTGTTTAGTCACTGGTTTGATTTACTGACAATGAAGGATTTTGAGACAAAAACATCTCACTGTAGGCCTACGTGAATTATTACATATCAGAAATCAATGGTCACTGGTGATTTTGGTTAGACATGTACACATAATCTGTACATATCAAATGATCTGTAACAAAGCAATAGTGACACAGCAAAAACTTTTTTATTCACATAAGTGTGTTGCACCATTCCTGTCAGATCCAATAAATAAGGGACAGCATCGTTTTTTAATTTCAGGCTCTCTGCAAATCCAATGCAGCTACTTTTTCCACAACCTTTTGCACTCTTCAAAGGAATGTTTATCGCTTAGTTGCTCAATCCAGTGTTAGTGTCACATCTGTTATTTACCTACTACTACTTGTCCTGCTTGAAACGGTGGGTGGGGCTACTGAACTTTAGGGTTTGTGATGTCACCTGGGAAGAAACTCATTGTAGTCCCTACCAGCCATTTGTTGTAGACCTTAAAAAGTGATTTCTGTAAAAGGAAAATCTCCTTTTGCATGAAACTTTGAATGTCATTACTTTGCAGATGTTGTTCATGCTCAATCAGCAATATTACACACTAACTAAAGTTAAAAGTGAAATCATAATCATGGACCACTTTAACAGCAACTGATGATATTTTCAGCGTTAACCACTAGGCACAAGCTGATTGGTTCTTGTTGCATTTCCAGCCACTGAGCATGCTCCTCTACCTTAAAAAGGCTGGTTAGCATTCACTAGAGCAGTTTGCAGCATGCTTTCAAAGTTTCCCTGAAACCCTCTACCTTCACCAGCTCCGCATATATAGATCTGCTATGGGTTTTTACTGTATAAATGCTCTTCTTGCATCAGCAGTGTGTCTTAAATGGCAGTAGCAAGTTCTTGTACTTGCTTTGCAGCAACATCATCAGCAATAATCTACAACAACAGCAATAACCAACAGCAGCAGCAATTCAGCAGCTGCAGCAAAGCAGATCTATTTCAAGACCAAATACATTAACATTGTCATATCCATTACCATTATTCTACCAAATCTTCTGAAAGTTGTCATGATATTGACACTGATATTTCTGACAACTCTGTACACCTGTGAACAATCTTATAACTTTGAATTGCAACAATACATGTAACTTAATCATTTTATGGTATGTATTATGTAAAACAGAAGTACATTTAAGCTATACAGCTAGTGTGGTTAAAATGCCGTTTTGTTTGTCTTTTAGCAACATCAGTATGACTGAGAATCAGAGATCAGAGTTTCCAGAAAGAAATGATGTGTCTGTGAAGAGTAACAGATCTATGTCTCAACCCACTAACCTCAGTGATTCACCAGAGACCTCTGACCTCAGGGAGGATGAAACACAAGTATCCTTTCTGGTGAAGATTGGAGACCAAGTAGTAAATGATAAAATAAAGATGGTGAAAGACCAGCACAGATTGAGCATGAAGAAAAAGTATGAGAGATTATTTGAGGGAATCAAGCTCCAAGAGAATGAAACCCTCCTAAACAAGATCTACACACCATTTTACATCATAGAGGGAGAGAGAGAAGGAGTGAATGAAGAACATGAGGTTTTACAGATGGAGAAAACAGCCAGAACACAACACTCACAAGACACTCAAATCGAAATGAATGACATCTTTAAAGCTTCACCTGAACCAGGATGTGAAAAGAAAGACCAAATTAAGACTGTTCTTACAAAAGGCATTGCTGGAATCGGAAAAACCATTTCTGTGCAGAAGTTCATTCTAGACTGGGCTGAGGGAAAAGCCAATAAGGATGTAGATTTCATGTTTAAGCTTCCATTTCGAGAGCTGAACTTGATCCGAGATCATCAGTACAGTCTTCACCAGCTTCTGCTGAACTTTTATCCTGAACTTCAAGATGTGGACTCGAAGATTTATGAGGAGTGTAAAGTTGTGTTCATCTTTGATGGTCTGGATGAAAGCAGAATCACACTGATGTTTTCAGATGTTCAGAAAGTTTCTGATGTGACTGAGACTTCATCTGTGGGTGTGCTGATGTCAAACCTCATGAAAGGAGAGCTGCTTCCCTCTGCTCTCATATGGATCACCTCCAGACCAGCAGCAGCCAATCAGATCCCTTCCAAATACATCAACCGTCTGACAGAAATTGATGGATTCAATGATCCCCAGAAGGAGGAATATTTCAGAAAGAGAATCAGTAAAGAGCATCAAGCTAGCACAATCATCTCACACATCAGAAGAGCAAGAAGCCTCCACATCATGTGCCACATACCCATCTTCTGCTGGATCTCATCCACTGTGCTTCAGAAGCTCCTGGAAGAAGATCTAAGTGCAGAAATCCCTCAAACTCTGACTGAAATGTATATCCACTTCCTGCTGATTCAGATCAACATGAGGAATCAGAAGTATGAAGAAAGAGATCCAAAGAAACTCCTGCAGTCCAACAGAGAAGTGATTGTGAAACTTGCTGAAGTGGCTTTTAAACAGCTGATGATGGGCAATGTGATGTTCTATGAGGAGGACCTGATTGACAGCGGCATAGACGTTACTGAGGCTTCAGTGTATTCAGGGATTTGCACTGAGATCTTTAAAGAGGAATCTGTGATTCATCAGAGGAAAGTCTACAGCTTCATTCATCTGAGCATTCAGGAGTTTCTCGCAGCTTTCTATGTGTTTTACTTTTATGTACGTACAACTATGGAGGGACTAAAGAATTTTGTTTCAATACAAAATCTTCTTAAAGGTGCAGTAGATAAAGCCCTTGAGAGTAAAACTGGACATCTGGATCATCTCCTGCGATTCCTGCTGGGCGTGTCACTGGATTCCAATCAGAGACTCTTACAGGATCTGCTGACACACACAGAGAACAGCTCAGAGAGCATCAGGAGAACCACACAGTACATTACAGAGAAGATCAAAGATGGACATGGACTCTCCACTGAAAGATCCATCAATCTGT
Organism: Hypophthalmichthys molitrix; assembly: GCA_037950675.1. NCBI lineage: Eukaryota > Metazoa > Chordata > Actinopteri > Cypriniformes > Xenocyprididae > Hypophthalmichthys > Hypophthalmichthys molitrix. The sequence continues at coordinate 1,503,900 of CM075500.1, forward strand.
TCTGCTGTCTGCTGGAAGTGAAAGATCAGACTCTGTCCAAAGAGATTCAGGAGTTTGTGAAATCAGACAAACATTCAGAGAAGAAACTCTCTGTTGCTCACTGCTCAACAATTGCTTACATGTTTCAGATGTCAGAGGAGGTGCTAGATGAGCTGGACCTCAAGAAATACAACACATCAGATGAGGGTAGAAGAAGACTGATACCAGCAGTAATCAATTGCACAAAAGCTCTGTGAGTGTTAAATACACACACACACACACACATTTGTTTTTGTGAATTGTGGGGAAACTCCATAGGCATAATGGTTTTAATACTTAAATATTTTCTATCACCCTACACTAACCCTACACCTAAACCTACCCATCACAGGAAACTGTGCACATTTTTACCTTCTCAAAAAAACTCATTCTGTATGATTTATAAGCCTTTTGATAAATGGGGACATGGGGTAATGTCCTCATAAATCACCCTCTCCTTGTAATACCTATGTCGTACCCATGTCATTATACAAATTTGTGTCCTGATATGTCACACACACACACACACACACACAAACAAAGATACACAATACCTAAAATAGGTTGATATTTGTTTGCTTCAATTGCATTTGTGCTTGGCTGATACTCTGGATAAAAAAGTAACATTCTCTTTCCTTATATTTTCTCCCATAGGTTTTCTGGCTGCAATCTCACTGCTCAGTCCTGTGAAACTGTGTCATCAGCTCTACAATCCTCAAATTCTGTCCTAAAAGTGCTGGACCTGAGTAATAATGACCTACAGGATTTAGGTGTGAAAATGCTCTCTAATGTGCTGAAGAGTCCAAACTGTCGGCTAGAGATACTGAGGTGTGTAAAAACATTTTCACACAGAAGTAAACATGTACATTGCACATATATTCAATATATACATATATACATATTTTCTTCACAGCAAAACTAAACTAATTTTTAAAAATTAAAAAATGTTTTTGGGGCAGACCTGACCTGTTGAAAAGAGATGGTATCCATGCTGGGGCGGTGCTGCTCTTATCTCTAGTAATATGGCACATAGTCCTAGAGATGAACCTTGAATAACTGGGGCCCAGGTCAGGAACCAGCCAGACTGGCTAAACCGACCATCAGCTTGTCTGCCATATTCTAAACTCTATTGGACTTCCACAACACATGTCAGGACCCACTCATTGCCGTAATCATACTTTAGATCTAATATTGTCACATGGAATCGATATTGATGCTGTTGAACTTCTGTAGCAGAGAGATGACATCTCAGATCATTATCTAGTCTGATGTATACTTAATTTAGCCAAGGCTGCAAAGCCGACTCCCGGCTACAAATATGGTAGAACCATCACTCTTATCACTAAAGATTGCTTTATAAATAATCTTCCTGATCAGTTTCATCTCCTCAGCATATCAGATAGCTTAGAAGAACTCGGTTGCAACAGAAACTATTGACTCTCTCTTTTCCAGCACTTTAGACACAGTTACTCCTTTGTGTTTAAAAAAGATAAAAGAAAATAACACTGTGGTACAATGAGCACACTCGGGCCCTTAAGAGAGCAGTCAGAAAAAATGGAACGCAGCTGGATGAAAACAAAACTAGGTTTTTGCATTTCGTGGAGAGAGACCATGATTGCATACAGAAAGGCCTTAAAAACTGTTAGATCTGATTAAAATTTCAATCCTCCTAGAAGAAAACAAACACAACTCTAGGAATTTATTTGATACAGTGGCTAAATTAACAAGAATTAAAACTTCAACCCCAACCCACAGTGCGCAGAAGTCACCAACTTTCTGCAGAGTCAATAGCTACAGACCTCCAAACTTCGTGTGGCCTTCAGATTAGCTCAAGAACAGTGCATAGAGAGCTTCATGGAATGGGGTTCCATGGCCGAGCCACTGCATCCAAGCCTTACATCACCAAGTGCAATGCAAAGCGTCAGATGCAGTGGTGTGAAGCATGCCACCACTAGACTCTAGAGCAGTGGAGACGTGTTCTCTGGAGTGACAAATCATGCTTCTCTGTCTGGAAATCTGATGGACAAATCTGGGTTTGGCGGTTGTCAGGAGAACGGTACTTGCCTGCACAGAGTCCTGACCTCAACCCGACAGAAAACCTTTGGGATGAATTAGAGTGGAGACTGCGAGCCAGGCCTTCTCATCCAACATCAGTGCCTTACCTCACAAATGCGCTTTTAGAAGAATGGTCAAAAATTCCCATAAACCCACTCCTAAACCTTGTGGAAAGCCTTCCCAGATGAGTTGAAGCTATTATAGCTGCAAAGGGTGGGCCAACTCCATATAAAACAATACAGATTAAGAATGGGATGTCATTAAAGTTCATGTTTACATAAAGGCAGGCGTCCCAAAACTTTTGGCAATATAGTGTATGTAATTCAGTTCTGTGAAAAGGAGGCAAGATGCCTTAAGCGGATTGTGTTCCTGTTGAGAAGTGTGAATGTGGAGAAAAGTTACTCTGTGTGGACAGAATGCCATTAAATTTTCAAAAAGTCACAATTAAATGATAAAAATACTACTATATCTACTATAATTTAAGTAATAATATAACATGAGATCACAATATCTGATTTAATGTATCTCTCTGTAGGTTGTCTGGCTGTATGGTGACAGAGGAAGGCTGTGGTTATGTGTCTTCAGCTCTGAGTTCGAACCCCTCTCACTTGAGAGAGCTGGATCTGAGCTACAATCACCCAGGAGAATCAGGAGTTAAGCTACTCACTGATAAACTCAATGATCCAAACTGCTTACTGCAGATACTTAAGTATGATACTTTGATCTGTGCATGTTTGTGGTGGGAGTTTTTGAACTGGGACGCTACTGATTAAATTATGCCTAAAGAGGGAAATACATAATTTCTCCTTTGAGATTCAAACATTGGCCTTGATAAATATTGCTTTGATCCAGAATGGTCTCTCTTCTTACTGAATCATAATCTGTTTCATTTAAATCATAATCTAAATGTCAGATAGCTCTATATTTACAGTTGAGTCACATGATTTAAAAGGTCAAAATATACCATATTTGGTCTTTTGTACAAAATATGTCTACAAAATGGTGCACCTATGTTTTTATAGATTAATTTCAACAGGTAATCAAGGTTTGAAAATAGCATTTTATTCCACATAAGAAAACACTTTTTTAAAAAATTGTATCTTACTGTATTTAGAAACTTTTGAGGAAATGTACAAATAAATTTGTTATTAGGTTAAAAAAAATTACATGGGTTTGGAGTTGTTAGGACAGATCAGTGGTTGTTGGTCATATTATGTGTATTTATTTTTCATAATAATACTGTAATCTTTCATTTATATTTGTCTCTTTCTAGTTTGGACCATGGAGATCCTCTTAGAATCACTCCAGGACTGAGAAAATGTAGGTCATGTTTCTCATTCTGTCTCACATATGTGACCCCACCTGTGAAAACCTGGCTAAAGTCGCATAATCTAACTAGAATGTACATTTCCTGAAGAAAATGTGAATGGTGCATGCAGTGGCAAAACTCGGCACTTGGTTGCTAGGGTGTTTCTAGGCAACTGCTAAGGTGTTCTGGGTGGTTGATAAGGAGTTGCTAGGTGTTTGCTATGGTAACTTGGGTGGTTGATAGGGTGTTGCTAGGCAGTTTCTAAGGTACTTGGGGTGATTGCTAGGGTGTTTGGGGCAAGTTGCTCGGTGGCTGCTATAGTAACCAGAGTGGTTGCTAAGCAGTTGCTAAGGTACTTGGGATGGTTGCTAAGGTGTTGCTAGATGGTTGCTAGGATGTTCTGGGTGGTTACTATGGTATCCTGGGGGTTGCTAGGGTGTTGCTAGGCAGTTGCGAAGGGTCTTGGGGTGGTTGCTAGGGTGTTGCTATGGTAACCTGGGTGTTTGCTAGGTGTTGCTAAGGTACTTGGGGTGGTTGTTAAGGTGTTGCTAGGTGGTTGCTATGGTAACCTGGGTGGTTGTTAGGGTGTTGCTATGCGGTTGGTAGTTGTCACAGATAGTTACTATGGAGTTTTTATAAAGTTCTTAATATGTTTTTAACCTGGTTTAATACTTAGCTAATCACTATTGGCATGTAGCTATTCACTGTTAGCATGTGTAGCATGTTGTAAATCCTGTTTGCTAGCATGAGTCAAAAGAGCCAACCGCCATGTCTCTACGATGTTCAGATTTGAAGATATCCTTCTTTGGGTTTGGGTTGCTAGGGAGCTCTAAATGGTTGCTAGGGCGTGGCTAGACAGTTAGCAGGCTTAAACTAAAACTGCATGTCTGCCCAAATCAAAAGAGCCAAACCCACATGTCTCTGGGATGCTCTGATTAATTTTATCCCTCTTACCTTCTTTCAATGGAGTGGTTGCTAGGGTGTGGCTATGATGAAGATTTTAGGTCATTACTTATTGGCTGCTTGATAAGATGTTAAATGAGTGAGAGAGAGTGAGAGAGAAAGGGTTCCTCAGGCCCTGCGTGCGTGTGTGTGTGTGTGTGTGAGAGAGAGAAAGTGACAGTTGAGAGTGAAGGAATGTTTGTGAATTTAAATTTTTCAATGGCCACGTACACACTGCAGCTAAATTCGGGTGTCAGTTCACCTTTTAGTGCTTAATTGCGTTCTGTACACACACAGTTTAGTAAAATACGGGAGTGACAACCGCATTCTACAACCGTATTAACTCCCGAAAAATACAGGTAGTGACAACCGCATTTACAGAAATTCTATGCAGTGTGTACGGAAGCAAACTAAACAAGTAGTTGTTAATGACGTTTTTTAACCTTCAACGGAGATGTGTCTCTCTTCTGTATGCACGGTCAATCACAGGGAAAGTACAAGCCTTTTCTCATTCGAGTTGCCAGATCTTGCTAGAAAAATCAGCGACTAGAATAAGCCCATAATAAATCTAAATAAATCCAAATGCCTTATGCTGAAAATAAGACCAAAATATTGTGATTCATGTCTGCTCACTTTAATAACTCAATAAACCCATTCGCTTCATGAGACGAGCTTACACAACAAGCCCAAAAACGCTTATAATGAGTGATCATGATAACACACAAAGAACGCGCTCTGTGTGAAACAGGCTGTACAAGCATAAACAAAACACGACGCCTCCGTCGAATGTGTTAGTGTGTTTAGTTAAATTGCTGAAAATAACGAGCGTTTTGTCACTGTAATATTACTTTGGTCACAATAACGGATACCAAACACGAGAGACGCCAGAACGTCACTATGATTTTCAAGCTGTCAATCATCGCATTTGCGAGAGTGAGTCGTGTTCCATACACACATATAACGATAATTTAAGGGATTCACTCCCACATTTAAATGCGGTTGTCACTCCTGAAACTTACAGTGTGTACGTGGCCAATGTAAGTCTATGGGACTTTTTTTGGCCGCTTTTTCGTCCGCTGTGCAAACATCGTAGGCTTAATCGCTTAGAAAAGTCATAGCACACCTCTCCTCCGTGAGCCGGTCGATTTGAACGGTTGAAGGTCAAAATTACAGTTTCAGTGCAGCTTCAAAGGGCTTTAAACGATAGAATAGACGAGGAATAAGAGTCTTATCTAGCGAAACGATCGGTCATTTAGAAAATTTGACCTTCAACCGTCTGGAGGCCACTGAAGTCCACTATAAGGAGAATAATCCTGGAATGTTTTCATCAAAAACCTTAAATTCTTTTTGACTGAAGAAAGAAGAACATTCACATCTTGGATGACATGCGGGGGAGTAAATTATCAGGAAAAGTTTATTTGAAAGTAAACTAATCCTTTAAGAGTTTCGAAGTAGTCATAGTCATAAAAAAGATTAAAATATGTCATTTGTGTTTATTGCTGTAAATGATAGATTATACCAAGAGCTTCGAGGTATAGTACCCACATTTTTATTTATGACATGATAAATACTGAAATTATTTTATTGACACTACGTTTATTATTTTGCACAAAAAAAAAAAAAAAAAAAAATACCACAAGTAGGCTTCCTAAACATTGATTTCATTTTTCTCAGGGATTACTTTCAGCGCAAAAACACCTGCTGACTCTCCTGTCATTTGGTTCAGAAACTTATTTTCTACCATTTAAAAATGTAAACAGAGAATAATATACAGATACTACATAATAATATACAGATAATACAGACAAGCAGCAATCAGGTAAATGTCAGGAAAGGCAAGAAAACTGTGACTTAAGTCAGGTTCCGATTTCTGTGTGGATTTATTTGTGTCATCACCGAAATTTCAGGAACAGTTTATTTATTTTGTAACTCAACATTCTGCCAAGACAACCAGCTTATTTTAAGGACATTTTATGCCTGCTACATGTCGAAATAATTTGGTCTTTGGATGCTGATGTACTGGGTTCATGAATTCCCTAACTGATAAAGGCACGTATGGAGTGCAAGGAACAGAAAGACAGCTTGCAATCCCAAATTCAACTCTCATTTCGCTTGAACGGTCAGATACACACAGAATTACAGTAATTCAATATAAAATATCTGTCTTGGCGAATACTCACACAAACAATCTGTTATGCACAGTAAATTTCCCGGTGTTAAATCAACACTGGCCTGTGTTTATATGGGAACGACCAGCAGGGTGTTAAAAGTAACACAGAACCAGTGTTAGAGTTAATTAGTTACTTAAGTGATTAATTGAGTGATGCTTGCTTGATTATTGATTAAGACACCTGATGATAACAAACTCTGTGTTAGTTGGGCTCTTGACCCTTTATTTTTTTAATATTAGATTTTCTCTGGCTGCTCCAAATTTGTGTTTATAAAGCACATTTGTTATGGCAAGAGAAATATGACCTGGTCATTTTTTTTTTTTTTTTTTTTTTAATGATGATGACGTTATCATCATGTAATGGCCTGGCCTGATATCTTTCAGAGTCTAAATATTTGAGTATTTGCTTGGTGTGTAACTTTAGTGTCTGTGATTGTAGCCATATGATTTTACAGCTTGAGATACAACAGCACTATAAACGATTTTAAAATACATTGTGCACAGAAGTATCTGTGTTTAGGCACACACAGACATCAAGAATCAGCATATGATTCTCAAGAACAGTGACAATAAATAAAATACTGACAAACAGATCAACTCTGAACATCACAAAACAAGCTATTAAAGTCACAACAAAACAACAGCAAACAGAAACAATCAATGAAAATTACAGGACAAATCAGCTGCAATGCATGATGGGAGCAATGGATGAATTTTGATTGGCTCCCATCATGCATGTCAACATTAAGCACTTTGCTTGATTGTCACCATTGTTGAGGTTCATATGCTGATTCTTGATGTCTGTGTTTTTTTTTTTAACTTCAGCTTATAAAAGCACTGCTGGATCTCAAGCTGAAAATATAAAATAAAATATGTATTCAACCAGTTAATAATTCTGAAAGAGACCAGTAAATCAGGCAATGCGCAATGATTGTGGCATCATCTAAACACAACCATCATGACCTGTGCTGCATTTCCTAAAAGCATTGGAAGCCGAAGTTGATCGTAGAACAATTGCAACAAATGGTTTCTACAATCAACTCAGGCTTAAAATGATTTTGAGAAACACAGCCCAGATCAGCCCAGCCCAGATAACAAATGTGCTTTACAAACACAAAGTTATAGCAGCCAGAGAAAAACTTATATTAAAAACAATAAAGCGTCAAGAGCTCAAACACGTATCACCATCATGGTGACTTCAAACTAAACTTTCATTAAATCATTAATATCTAAACTTTTGAAGATGTATGACAGAAATAAAGTCATACTGGTTAGTAATAAGTGCAATAAGTGGGAAGTCAGTTGTAGTTATTGTGTCTGTAGTTATTTGTTCTGTTCTTGTTTCTCTTTCCTTCAGTGATTCTGCTTATTAACATCAAGTGCTATCACTAATTGTCAATCACCACTTAATTAATTACTTAATTATCTCATTAACACCCTGTAGTCTGGACACATAACACCCTGTAGTCTGGACACATATGTACACTGAGGGGTGTTCATTTAACTGGGGATTTTGCTATGGCACATAGCCAGGATAATTATGGTTCAAATGTGTTTTTGCTGATGCAGTTTTAAAAATAAGCTTGTTTTTACATTAGAATTTATCAAAAACATGTTTTTCTGAGCCTGAAATTCAGCAAATCTTTGACATGGTCTTAGTCAATATTAAAAATATCAAGGTTATATTTTCACTAAATATTCTTTATTTTATGTAGAAAACAGTGAATCACACAAAAGAAAATGACTTTAGCTGGGTTTTCACAGGCAGAGTCACATTTGTAAGCATGTTGTGAACTACATTCAAGTAGCTTTATATATATTGCCATACACAAGACATACAGAAAAAAGTTAATAACAATAGTAAGGAAAAGCCAATAAAGTACACAATGACTTATTTTATCTAAATGTTATGCAGACACATTTAATATCTCTCTTCTTATGTTCAGATGCCTGTGATCTCACACTGGATCCAAACACAACAAACACTCATGTCATTCTGTCTGAGGACAACAAGAAGGCAAAATATGTTGAAGAGCAACAGCTGTATCCTGATCATCCAGAGAGATTTGTTGGTGGTGAGCGGGTTCTGTGTCAAGAGGGTCTGACTGGACGCTGTTACTGGGAGGTTGAATTTCGCGGATGGCCTCATACAGCAGTGACATATAAAGGAATCAAGAGGAAAGGAGGGAGTGGCAGTAGGTTTGGATACAATGACAAATCCTGGAGTCTGGATTGCTCTGATAACAGATTCACTGTCTGGCACAATAAAAAGAGAACAGATTTATTAATCTCTTCATCCCTGTCTAATAGAGTAGGAGTGTATCTGGATTGGCTGGCTGGCACTCTGTCCTTCTACAGCATCTCTGACACACACACACTCACACACTTACACACAATCAACACCACATTCACTGAACCCCTCTATGCTGGATTTAGGGTTTATGATTCTGAAATGACTCTATGTCATATTTAATGACAAATACAAACTCTAATGTATACACACTTCATTATTAAATCACATGCAAATTTAAAGTATTACAAGTGAGCCTCTGGCATGATTTTTATACAGAACATTTTATAGACCTTTTCTGATAAAATATGGTTTCTTTGGCCAAGCCTTTATTGCAATGGCTCTTGTCTTGCCCTTTATTGTTTAAATAGATCCAAATAACTTTTAATTATTCAAATGATTTCCTTGCCATGAGAAAGAGAAGAGCAAATAGCTGCAAAAAAGAGTTTAAAGAAGATGACTGTGAAATGTTTCACAGATTGCACTTTTGTTGTTTTCTGTTAGGATCAGAGAGAGCGTTAAACTGTTACAGGCACTGTAATTTTTTTTTTCATGGTAATCATTAACTAGACTGTCAAAATTCTGATAATCAAATTCTGCAATGTGATACTGAATGTATTTTGTGTTATAATACTCCTATAATAATTATGTTAGTGATGGGCTATGGGTGCTGTCATGTTTCTTTATGCTACAATGCAGCCAGGGCCTGTAAGAATTCATCCATGTCTCTCTAAAAACATGAAAGTGATTGCTGTTGAACTGTGAGAAACTTCATTGTTACCTACACAGTATGTTATTAAATAAAACATTTTGTCATATTATATTTTCTGGATTGTTATTGCAACTTAGACATTATTATTTTCACAAATTACAAATGTCTTTGGCTAGTACTTGTATTTATATCTGCAACATAACATTAACATTAACATTTTGCACAGTAAATTCCCCGGTGTTAAAGGGGGGGTGTAATGCTATTTCATGCATTCTGACTTATTTACACAGTTAAAGAGTTGCATTCTCATGCTAAACATGGCCAAAGTTTCAAAACACAAGTTGGATGTATGACGGAGTATTTCTGTGCCAAATCCACTACTTCCGGTTTCGGTACAGGATTCGGAGAGTTTTTTTCGAGAGTGTCCTGTATGATGTCAAAAGAGAGCGGAATTCCTTGCATAGGCACTTCTCCCTGATAAGCGTGTGCACACACAACCCAGAGCAAGAGCAAGAGCATGCCCATTAACGCGTTTCGTTAGGGATATGGAAGCCCGAGAAATTTTTCAACAATGGCTGTGTCCCAATTCAGGGGCTGCACCCTTTGAAGGCTGCATACATCATCGAGGCAGTCTCATTTAACCCTTTAAAATTTATTATTGTAATAATTCAAATTGCTACAGACAGTAGATAACATGGGCTTTTCGGCAATGTATGGATTATTGTGGTAATTTCGTGCCTTCCATCAGCAAATGGCAACTGCTTTGCAACCAAAATGCGCTGCCCGTCTCAAGCCATAAATGGCCACAGCTGGTGAAGGGCTGTTACCGAATACATGTACTGTCATTCGGTATTCAGTCACTGGTTTTGTGAAGTCGTTATCTTCGAACCACAAGAACCTTAGGAAATCACGGTGTTCCTCACATACTGTGAAACAGTAAAACATCTGTTGCACATCTACTGTGACTGCAAAAGGCTCCCTGCGGAAACGAAGAAGGACGCCAAGAAGAGTGTTATTGAGGTCTGGTCCCTTCAAGAGGATGTCATTGAGGGAGACATCTTCGTACCTGGCACTGGAGTCAAACACCACCCGTATTTGGTCCGGTTTCTTAGGGTGGTAGACACCAAATGTTGGTAGATACCAGCACTCTTGATTCTCTTTCAATGGCGGAGCTAGTTCTGCCTGGTTTGACTCGAAGATTTTCTGCATGAAATCCATATATTGTTTTTTCATGTCTGGCTTTCTTTCCAGTGTGTGACACAGAGATGAGAGACGTTTGACTGCTTGCTCCCGATTATTTGGGAGACGGCACCTTGAGGAATGGAATGGTAAGGGAGCTACCTAACTGTTGGCATCATTCATGTGGACGTTTTTGTCCATGATCTCAAGGAAGGCTTGATCTTCAATAGACAAAGCTATTTTCTCATCCTCTTTTGTTCTTTTGAATACTGTGCTTCCAAGATCATCTGTGTCATCTGCCAGTATGTCCATCTCTTTCAAGGTTTGTATACCATGGGTTGATCTCCTCTTGTCAAACTTTTCTTGGATGTGAATAACACTATAACATGATCTAAGAAAAGACGTACGCCCAGTAAGTAAGACATCGGTCCTGTAAACATTAACGCTGCTAGGCTTGTGGGCTCCTCTGAGACATACTTCTCCAACAATGACCCAGCCGAGGTCAAGTTGTTGAGCATATGGAGCATTGTTGGGTCCATTATACTGTTTACGTACTTTGTGTATGCACAGTATGTCTCTGCCGAGTAGAAGAAGAATGGCTGCATCCGGATCAATGGCTGGGATTTTATCCGCCACTGGCTTGAGGTGAGAATAATGATGTGCTATTTCTGCTGAGGGGATCTCTGAACGGTCGTCTGGCATCATGTCACACTCTATGAGTGATGGAAGCGAGATCTGTACATTTCCATCTATTGACTCAACTATGAGGTTGCTTGCACGTCGTCCTGATGTTTCCACAATCCCTGAGCATGTTCTAAGGGTGTATGGTGCAGCATTTTCTCCAATGCCCAAAAGGTCGAATAGCTCGGTCTTGGCCAGGGACTTATTACTCTGCTCATCAAGGACAGCGTATGCTTTAACAGCTTTCTCTCTTTGTCCTGCAGGGTAGACTCGGACCAAACATATTTTGGCGCATGATCGAGAGCTGAATGAGTCCCCACAGACTTCTGTGCACTTTGACATAACCTCTGGAGTCTCATCTTCCTGCTGCTCCCCGCCGTGATCCTCCTTAACAGCAGAGCTCAGTGACTTCCATGGCACTGGCCCTGGATGAAGTGCTGCTAAGTGTTTGTTGCTGTTGCACTCTTTGCACTGCACAGATTTGTCACAGTTCTTGGCGAGGTGACTTGTTGAGGCACAACACTTGAAACAGATATGTTTCTCTTTGAGGTATGCTTTTCTTTCATCTAAGGTCTTGCTGCGAAAGCCACGACATTTTCTTAGAGGATGGGGCTTATTATGTAATGGACATAATCTATTTGGATCCTCAACCTTTTTCTCCATAATGTTTTGCCTATCACCACTTTCTGAAGAAACCTCAGTCTTCCTGGTGAACACAGATGGTTTGGTGGATTTCAGAGGTTTATCCGTCTTGAATGAACCACTCATGGTCAGTTCGGCAAAGCTGGGGTCGTTTCTTGTCTTTGCTTGGTCTCTGATGAACTTTACAAAGACGCAAAAGGGGGGATATTGAACCTGATGGTCTTCTTTATATTTAGAGCCAACTGAGATCCATTTCTCCAGAAGGTTATAGGGGAGCTTCTGTGCGATGGGATTGACTCCCCGTGGTGTGTTGAGGTAAGATAGTCCTGGTAAGAATCCATCTTTCCTAGTTGCCTCCAGCTCTAGCAACAGGTCTCCTAGCTCCCACAGCTTCTCGTTGTCCTTGTTTGATATTTTTGGAAACTCCTCTAACTTCTTAAGCAGAGCATTTTCTATCATTTCTGCTGATCCATAACATTTTTCCAATCTTTGCCACACCATTTTGAGTCCTGAGCTGGCATTATTGATGTGAACTGCACGGATACGTTTGGCCTGCTCTGCAGACTGTGGTCCCAGCCATTTAGTTAGTAAATCTAACTCTTCCCTGGGGGCTAAGTTCAGATCACTGGTGGAGTTGACAAAGGAAGCTTTCCAGGCCCAGTAGTTTTCTGGTTTATCGTCAAACTTTAGGAGCCCAGAGCTAACTATTTCTTTGCGAATCAGGTATCTGGCTAAGTCTGTTGTGTTTGACTGATCATGCAGGGAGGCTCTAGAGGGCATGAAATAGGTTTCACCTTTAGATTGTGGGACGTGAGTCTGTAGAGGGTGATGTTCATCTTGGTAGAACTTCAAAGGGTGTGCATGGCTTTGCTGAGCGTAGGCTGTGCTCGTGCTCTGGCGTTGTGCTGGTAATTCTTGGAACATGACATCGCTACATTCTTCTAAACTGTGTGTTTGGATTCCACGATTATCTGTATCACCGTTGTCCATGTTTGGCTGGTGATCTGGTGAAAAGATGGGTTGTGGTTCCATGAGTTGAGACTGTTGATCCCCATGCTGTTGTTGCACATACTCACCAATGCGTTGATGTGAGTGATACGGAGCTAATTTGGTCACATTCTGCTGTGTTGGTTTTCCAACTTCTTCCTCATAAGCTGCTTCAAAGATTTCAGCCTCCGTAATAGCTGCTTCAGCAGCGCCCTGTATTTTTAATGCTTTGAGGTTGGCCTGTAACTCAGTTGCCCTACGTTTCAGTTCCACTTCAAGCTCAGTTTTTCTCTTAAATTCTTCCGCTTCTATCCGTGCCTGCTTTATTAGCATGTCTGCTTCTTTTTGTGCATATGAAGATTTGACTTTTGCAGCTTCCACTTTAGGTCTAGCTCTTGTGGCAGCAGAACCGTGTGATGAGGCACGACTAGAATGGGTTGAGTGTTTGGAATGGTAGGAGTATTGAAAATGCCCATCTTCTGTGTATAGCAGAGGTTTTTCTTCACTTTGTTCCTCCATGATAGATTGTTGAATCTATGCTAAGCTTCTGGGTTGCAGTGTTGATAACTCTCTCTTCTTATGATAGCAGACTGAATTTTAAGTCTTTTTACTATTCTGCTCTTGCTTTAACAGGTTAGCGTAGCAGATAGCTAACATAAGATCCATGAAATAAAGACCCAGGAAACCGGAGTAGAGAGAGGCCTTTAGTAAGGATCTTTCCAATCTTTTTGTAAAACTGTGAAAACATAATAATATGGCATTACAAACTGCCAATATATACATGTACATGAATATGCAACTCAAGTCTAACATATATAGCTATCACATAAGAAAAATTAGCCATTATAATGAGACTGACAGGTTTAGTAAGCATTTAAGCTACCTATAACATGGATGTCTATGAAGAGATGCTAATCGCGATTATCCTCTATTAGTACAACATACATATTATGCTAAAACGGACAATACACAAAGACTATAGCAAAGTAGATATACTTCCTACAGAAATACTTACAGACTTAGACCTTCATAAACTACCAAAGGCAAAGAGAAAAGAGTAGCTGCTGCATGTCCTCTCCGTAGATTAAAGTCAGAAGCAAACAGAAAAACTACGGCAAGAGAGGAGGGACTAAAATATGAGAACTCAAATGCAATATAACTTTAAACCACTAGATGTCCCTAATGCAACACAAAGTGGGGGCAGAACACACAGCCTTAGATGAAATAAACTGAAATGACATTAAATCTATCTTATTACAAACCAGATTGACTTTATTTCTGTCATTTGTCTACAGTTCTTTTTGAGAATTAAAAGAGATTTTGATGTTTTATTGAAAATGTTTGGTCATCATTATGGTGATCAGTGTTTCATTTAGTCGAGCAGTTTGACTCTGGGTTTTTTTTACATCAATTTGTGGTTTTTGTAACAGTGTTAAAAAGACAAAGGAAGCCATATTGCAAAGGAAGCCATAAACAAAGACGATCGGGTTACATATAATCATCGTTAAGAAAAATTTTGACTAATGTAATCACTAACCAAAAGTGGTTACTTTCTTGCCAGAGATCAAACATTTTGATTTTTTAAATTAATTTTTGACAAAAGACACAAAAAAGCATCAAGAATCAGCATATATCAAGAATGGTGACATACTTCATGCTGCAATGCATGCTGGGAGTCATGGTTTTATACTATTGTGGCTCCCGGTATGCATTGCTGCATGAAGCTTGTCACCATTGTTGAGATTCATTTGCTGATTCTTGATGTCTGTCTGAACAATGCATCATTTCTTTAAAAAAAAGTACATATTTCATACACACCAACATCAAGAATCAGAAAATGAATCTCAACAATGGCGACATGATTCATGCATGCTGGGAGCCACCAGAGTATAAAACTCATGACTCCCAACATGCATTGCAGCATGAAGTATGTTGAGATACATATGCAGATTCTTGATGTCTGTGCTCATCTACAAAAAAAAAAAAAAATCCCCAGAATGTGTTTAAAAATCAAAATTCAGAATGTCTGATCTGTGTTGTGTATTGTTGGTAAAAATTCATTAACAACAAACACCCAACTTTTCGTCAGTGATGATCTCAACGGGAGAACATTTTTCTTTGTGATGATGAAAACGTACTCGGTTACTAATGTAACCTCGGTTCCCTTAGATATGGAACAAGTACTGCATCGTACGTCTTATTATGCATAAGACAAGATGCATATGGGGACAGTTCAATCACGGTGTGCTACGCAGGGGGATGACCAAGCATCGGGGCAGAGCACTTGAAAAAGGGCTCGCGACAGATACCCACGGGACAGGATAGTCCAGACAACGGGGACTGAACACTGTAGTCATCCTCCCAAGCCCATAAGGCAAGGCACCAGCGGGGCCTAGGATGCATATAGGAGGCACAGAATATAGTTACACCCGGACATGGTCGGGGTCATAACGGAAAACCATAATCAGTGAGGCTTATGCAGAAAGGACCTGCGTCTGAAGCGCAGGAACGTCCAGATTATAAACCTGACAAATGTGGGCAGTGAGGCCCAACCAGCCGCCGCACAGAATTTGGCAATGGAAACGCTACATGACCATGCCCATGCAGCAAATTAGCTCAAAATAAATATGAATAATTATTCATAACTACTTATAATTAATTATAAATATTTATATTTGGATCAGTTAATAAAATTAACTTAATGTGATAAAATTAATATGACAATTAACCTGTTTGGCCAGCGAACACAGTATTGATTGTCTATCAACTTTTCAAGACAGAAAAATAATGCTTTATTAGCACGTAGCTGTGATCAAATCATTATCAGGGACATTGGGTTTATAAGCAGGTCAGAATCAACTCGCAAGAGTGTGCACAAGTTTTATTTTACTAAATCACAAACACATAACTAAACTAACAAACACATAACATACACGCAAATCACACACATACATAGGTAAAAATGAGCAATGATAGAGTTGAACTGGAAGTGGGAGAGGAAATGGAGCTATGGGAAAAAGTCAAAACAATCTGGAAAAGACCATCAGTTTTCTCAGTAATAAAGCACCTTTGCTAACAAAGTTGGTTCACAATTTAGTACTAAATCACTGTTTAGTGTTCAAATGTACGATACTTGCAAAATGCCTTTAGGTCGAGGAGCATCAGATTTGCAGGCTGAGGAGAAATCCTTGGTGATTCAGTTCAAAGTTGGAGTCAATATCTTCTGCGTTGGAGGAATAGATATGAAACAACTTAAGCTGTTAATTTGACTCATAGTGGGGAAAGAGTTCTTTCTCTCTCTCATAGATGAGCACATGGCTGGGTTGCAGGCCCAGGCCTGCAGGCCAGTGCCTGCTGAGGCCACAAAACCGGAGATTCCTTGAGTCAGTCCAAGAAGCAAGAGAGAGAGGAGGAGTCGTGCTTCTCCTCTTAAGGTCTAGGAGGAGCCACACCTCTTCGGGTGGACTTGACCAGTGAGCAATGTGGAATTTCTGTAGCGGGAACCAGGGATGGGCAGTACTTATGTATTTAAAATTCGTATTTCAAATACAAAATAGTATTTTGTAATTTGTATTTGATAGGGTTGATGAAAATGGCTTTGTATTTTGTATTAAAATACTTTAGTGTTTTGTATTTTTGTATTTTTAAAATACTGTAAAATAATTTGTAAGAAGTCTACATGATGACATCATAAAAATGCAGCCTCTGATTGGTGCCTACTCAGTAGTTTGCCCAGACTTGTTGAGTTCAGAACAGATGTTAAATTTTGGAATAGTTTACCAATTTACATAATGCTCTTGAAAACTATTATACCGAGCAGCAGCCCCCTATATTTATGATTTACAATCAATTAATTAGTTAGAAACTAATTGCTATGAATACAGGTGCCATCAGTTGTCTTTAGGGATGCACCGATACCATTTTTTAAGGACAGAGTACAAGTACCGATACTTTTTTCTAGTACTCGCCGATACCGATGCCTAAACATTTATTAATTTCTCTCTCTCTCTCTTTTTTTGAAGTTTCAGTTTTCCAAGCACAACACAGTGAGACTAATGAATGTAGGACAGCTTCTTTATTACTCTAATGAAAAAAGTAATAATTTTTATGTTCTTGTCACAAACTTAAAGAACAAAAATTTCACAGTGTCCAATAACCTTCAAAGGACATAATTACCAATATATATAATTGTTGTTATATAAAAAGTAATTTACAAACAAATTACAAACAATACAACAAATACTATAGGAGATACAAATTAAATAAACTTGTTTTTCAGATACAGTAGGTTTATTTACCATGTATACATTTATTTAACATATTTTGTTGTTTTATTAACAGTACTGACAAATATAGGCTATCTGGCCCCTTTAAGACTGAATCTATGGAATGGATACGGACACATCCAGTTTTACCCAAATTTTTACGTCCACTTAAGCCATAATCGACTGTATTTACGTGAGATACTCCACACGATGGACATTTTGACAACTATGTGTGCATTTGACCATTCAGGCGCAAGGAGAACTGATCGTGCGCTGTCTGAAAGACAGAGTGCTTCTGGTCTGTGTCATTCAGCGCGATTCCGCCTATCCCACCTTCACTAATCGATAACGAATTGTGATTGAAAGCATGCAGTTCACAATGTGTGTGTTGTCATCATTAATTTTGAAGTATTTCCACACCTCTGAGGCTGACATTGTTTCTGCTGCTGCCGCCGGTGTCTCTGTGCACAGAAAATTCTATCAGTTATGTCATGTGATCGGTCTTTGGTATCGGGGGTATTTTTACAAGTACGAGTACAAGTACATGAGCTTGGTATCGGGCCAGATACCGATACTGGTATTGGTATCGGTGCATCCCTAGTTGTCTTCTTATGAATGAGTCAGTATTGCTGATGCAAAGTAGGCCCTTCGTTACCAAACACCAAGTAACTAAACTAGGATACAACTATGAATCATGTGCAAACTGTTAAACATTACACTGTTGGTTACTTTAAAACTAACCATCTGGGAGATCACAGGGATATGTGAATATTTGATCTGTTAAAGCCACAATAAGTACATTTTTGCTGCTAGAGATTATCCTTGATTTTGTGGAATCATCATTTTCGTGTTGTCTTCACATCTACAGTCAGTGGAAAAGAATCGGGATGGGACTCGGGCAGAAATCATGTTCATGGATGAGATTATTAACATTACCGTGGTATGAAGCAGAGCAGGGCCGAGTCATGTTGGAGCTGAACGAGACCGATGGAGTGATTGCTAATGAGAGACGAGCGCGACATGTCTTGAGAGCAGCGGAACATTTATTATGCCACAGTCGCCGCTTCCGCTTTTTTAGGTCTAGCGTATGTGGGGTAAGGCAGCGCTGTTTATCATATTAGATACATTAATGTGTTGAAAGTTGTTATAATGCTACTCTGCGTTTATTTGGCAGTTGCTATGAGACACTTGTTGCACACTGCAGTAAGCTAGATCGATATTAGGCATGGTAAAACATGGTACACGCGGTAACAAGAAGCTATATATCATGACTAGTTTTCTGTCAATGAATGAATCCAAACAGTTCCTCATGGCGCGTCTTTGGTGTTTCCATGGTTTCTGCAAAATAAAACCAGAACCCGAGGGTGACACGGTTATGATGTCATTGATAGGCGACGCACAGGCACAGTGCGTCACCTATCAATTGTGTCCTGGTTAAAATTGCTTATTTCTCTGGATTTAAACATTCTTTGAAACATTTGGGATTAAGTAAATACACAACTCAACAAAATATATAACATTGTTCTAGCGTTTTTTTAATATTTTAATCCAAATCCTACTCTACATATTGCGCCATTAACTGGTTGCATATATCAGATTTATTGCATGACTCAGGCAGTTGCTATCAAACATTGTTTACTTAATCAACTGAGTCAGTGAAATGGTGAAGGGATAGATCTAATAGGCCAGTTTATGGAAGGTTTGCGAAGAAATTTCATGCTCCCTTGTAAAAGTATTTTTCAGTATTTTTAAAATACAAAAATACAGTAGTTTATTTTGATACATGGTGTGGCTGCTGTATTTTGTAGTTTATTTTGATACACTTAAAATTAAGGTATTTGATATTTTATTTTAAAATACATTTTGATGTATTTTTGCCCAACCCTGGTGGGAACTTCCTTTGTGGGGGAGTTTATGGCTCTTGTCTTTGAGCGTGATTAAACTGGCTGAGTTTTGAAGAAACTATTAAAGATTCTTGTAATACTGATATGTTGCACAGGTATCAATATATCATATATACAATCATTTAAATCTTCAAAATACAAACTCACAAACAAACTTGGTAGACACCAAACTTGGTATAGGCTGGTTTACGTTAACCATTGGTTCTTATCATAAAATATGCATAAAACAAATATTATACACACAACAAGACAGTTATAATAATGTCATGGGATGCATGTTCATTTATAGATCGGTTAATCTATAAATTAATGCAGGAAATTCTGTTTTAAGGACTATGTGTCTTTTTGTCTTTGCTCTCCCACGTGGCAACCCACATACTTTGGAGCAATAAAACTTGTAACTGAGGCCCCTTGCACAGGCTGGTCTTCTCGGGGGATGGGGGACAGACCCCAAAGTGAGTTTTAAACAATGATTTGTTAAATTTAACAAATAATTGTGTCTGATTTGTCTCAGTCGTTACACCCATGAGGAGGCTATGCCTCTCATGGAATGCGCTCTCACATCTAAAGGGCATTGAAGGCTTAAAGAGGAGTAAGCGAGAGCTATAGCGTCGACTATCCATCTGGAAAGCCAGAGCTTCGTGACCGGAAGACCTTTCGTGCGGCCACCGAAGCAGACAAAAAGCTGTTCTGCCTGACAAAAGGAGGCAATGTAAGTCCTCAGGGCCCTGACAGGACAGAGTAGGTTCAACTCCTGGTCATCCTGAGAAGGAGGAAGAGCAGATAGAATGACCATCTGTGCCCTAAGGCGGTGGATAGGACCTTCGGGACGTAGCCATGTCTTGGTTTCAGGACGACTTGGGTCGTTAGGCCCGAAGACAAGAGAGGCTCACAGAGAGCTCCTGCAAATCTCCCACATGCTTAACCAAACCTAAAGCTAGCAGTAGGGCAGTTTTCAGCGACAGGGATCGTAAGTCGGCAGTCTGGATTGGTTCAAAGGGAGGGCCTTTAAGGCCTCTAAATACCACAGATAGGTCCCAGGTAGGATCCGTGAGGGGACAAGGAGGATTCAGCCTCCTCGATCTCTTCAGGAAGCGAACAACAAGGTTGTTTCTCCTTATCAAATGACCTGCTATAGGAGCCCGAGAGGCTGCTATAGCTGCAACATAGACCATAATGGTAGAGGGAGCATGGCCTCTATCCATTAAGTCTTGAAGGAAGGACAATATCTGGGATATGTCACAAGTCAATGGGTCCTCGCCCCAGGCTGTGCACCAAGTGGCAAAGACGGACCAGTCTTTAAGAGAGTAGAGACATCTCGTTGACGGAGCTCTAACTTGTGAGATAGTGTTTAAGACATTCTCTGGGAGGCTTGCAGGCTCCCATTGAGAAACCACACATGAAGATCCCATAGCTTGGGTCTGGGGTGCCATATCATTCCTCTCGCTTGAGAGAGGAGGTCCCGTCTCAGAGGAATCGGCCATGGCTCCTTTGGCGATAGCTGAGACAGCTCTGAGAACCACGGTTTGGTCCTCCACAGAGGAACCACCAGGAGGACCTTGTGCGTACCCACCTTGATTTCTCTGATAACCTTGGGAATCAGAGTGATCGGGGAAAAGCATGGAGGCTGGGCCAGTCGTGAGCCAGCGCATCCCTGGCCAGGGCTCTGAACTCTGAATTTAATATTTTGATTTGGCAGTCAACCAATCATGAATCCAAATAGTACAGCCTATGCAAATGTGACGCAGACGCATCCAAAGTGTGTGAAATGCCCGCGCTCAGGCTCAGCTGTCAAGTCATCATAGGTTAGGTAAGTGACAATGGCTGTCACAGAGACGAACTCCGTGATTCCCTCCTCTGGCCATCAGAGGGCGCCCTCACCAGAATACTGACGCACACATCACACACACTCACACACACAGACTCATACATTACATTTCCCATCAGCCCCATACCTTGGCACTAATCACCACACCCAGCTGTAGCGCATTTACTGGACTATTTAGCTGCTCTCAAAGTTGCATTCATTGCGAGGTCTTGTACTACTACGGTTTGCATTTCTGAGCGTTCTTTATTGTGTTTGCCTGCCTGTTATTGACCCAGTCTGTTACCCGTTCACGATTCACTGCTGCTTGCCCTTTGGACTCTTTGCTTTGATCTTGACCTGTGATTGATATCTGCCTGTCCTGACCGACTGCCTGTATTACGACCACGATTCTGTCTATTCTCTGCTGTACCAGTCTGCCGTTGTTTGACCATTGCCTGTTTGACTACGAACAATATTTAATAAAAGCCAGCATATGGATCCCACTTCGTGTGATGACTCGTTACAATGGCAATGCCCTGGCATTAGTTTTTCCGATGATATATGTCACCAACCATCGAGTATTAGGCCTACATTTAAGTGAAGATGAATGTCAAGTAGGCTAATATGCAGCTTGTTGTGCGTTTTGAAACCAGCGAAAATTGCAGGATATGTAGAACATAAGTTCACACAACGTCACATCAGGCACATGCAGCGCTTCTGTGAACGGAGAAAACAGAATAAAACTATAGGCCTACATAACACATATACAATATAAGGGAATATTTAGGCCTATAGGCTACGCAATATTTCACTAGCTATATAATTGAAGATTGTCTACAGATTAACAAAAAAGTGCTTCATTGTGGCCCACTCCAAAGATCTAGGAAAGGAAACAGACATTCTGCTTGTTTTCGTTATTTAAGTGTCTTTTGTAAATGTATGAATTATGTCTTGCTTTTACCTGTATGACCATAAATTGCACAGTAGCCTACAGTTCACTGTCTTAGAAGGGGAAAAAAAAATCCAGTGGTTGCGCTGGAGCCTCACGCGCGTGCACAAATTCTTGCATTGCTTACTTGATATCGCAGCCTGTTAAATAATTAAAATAAAATACAATCAACCAAACATTGAAAATGTTACACTGCTCAATTCAATTCTGTGTTACAATCTGCCATGTACCACCCGTGACCACCGCCTGACTGTGCTGTTATTTGAAGGATGATGTCGATAATGCGAGTGAAGTACAAAGCTTTCATAATAAATAATAGTTTAGCATTCGTCTCGAAAATGGAAACAGTGCTGAATGAGAAAGGTAGGCTTCAAACTTCAAATTAATTTGTTTATCTTATTTAGTTTTATTTCTAATAAATAAACCAGTTTCTTGCCTTGAATAGCAATAGAAGCTGGAATGGCGTTAAAAAAGAAAAATTCAAGAAAATTAATTTGGCTTGACCTGAATAGGCTGTTAGAGGTTTTGTGGTAAAATAAAATAGGGCAGTTTTGTTCATAATTTATGTTTACAAACATTATAATTATATTATATATTATATACAGGCTAGGCTATTTGTAAACATTTTATTTTATTTACCGATAACTTACATTAGGCCATTTCTGAATGTAATAATAAAATGCGACATATACACAACATATCTTTTTTCCTCTCAGGAATAGCGTCCGTATTTTTAACTATGCAGCAAACATTTTAAAATATCTTGAAAAAATACTTTATAATCCATTGATAGATTTTCCTTTCGTTTAATAGGCTTACATCTGGACAGGATCTTGTAATAAAAGATAGGTAGGCCTATTGGGTAAGATGGCAAATACTCTGTTTTTTAATAAATAAAATGCTGTACGTATATTATTATTATTAAGTAGGCTACATGCAAAAAAAAAAATAATAATAAAATAACGTTATTAGCCATTATTTTTTCAAACTGGTTTCAGAACATTAATAATACAGAAGGAACGCTAGAACAGAAATGTTAAAATACCGATTCTGCTCTGAGTTTTTTTCCGTTTTTAAGCCCTGGTCCAAGCTACAGCAGAATTGTCATTAGTTATTTCAGTGCAACACACATCCGCTCTAACTGCTGGGTTCCTGAGACCTCCAACCTCCATGATGTGATTATACAGCTCCAGGACCAATGACCCTCTGAGGGTGGTAGCCAGACCAGAAGTGTTCACTGGCAGACAGTTCTGGAGAAGCTGGTTGGGTCTAGGCTTGGTACACTACAAAATTAACTGGGATGATCTTGTTAAACAAGTCACATCATTCGGGTTTAAGTTTATAGCCTAGGCTACTTCAGAAATGGGGGATTAATAAACTGAAAAAATAAAAACATACGTTATCGCCTCGTTTAGATAATGTTGGACAATTAAATTGAAAAATGACACACAATGTATCATGCAAGTCTAATGCTGCGTTTACACTTGGCATTAACTTGCGACCTGTATCTGGATGTTGTCCACATACGCATTGTAAAGACAAGTGTAAACGTGTTTGTGATCAGAATGTTATCCGATCAACATGTCCTGGTTCGGAGGTGGTCGAGGACGCATTGTGAACGGATCTCAGTGTAATGTCAACACGATCCAGCCATTGTATCTACATTCAGAGAGTGACGTCATATAAATCCCCACCCAGTCTCTCCGTGTGGCTGTCAGAAAATAATGGACAGAAGCTGTTTTGACAAGAAATTAAACTTCTTTGAACTTTACAATAAACGTCAATCTTTAAAACAGTTTATAGGCTGTGTTTACACTTGGCATTAACATGCGATCACCGTGATCCGATCAAGCAGATCAAATCATTTACCAATCAGGATATGGCACATTTACATTTGTTTACATGAAGTGGCCTCTGTATCTGGATAAACGATTGGATTTCTGTTTCCCAAACAATATTTAAATTAGGTGCGTTCGAAAGGCAGAAGCTTCAAATGGCTTCATAGCGTAAAACAACTTTCACTTTAACCTCTATCAATACAGTGTACACAGCACAGTCAGATCAGATCACAATGTGTCCTCGACTACCAGAACACGTTGATCAGATAACATTCCGATCACAAACGCGTTTACACTTGTCTTTTCAATGCGTATGTGGACAACATCCAGATACAGGTCGCATGTTAATGCCAAGTGTAAATTGGAATACGTTGCTTGCCTCTATGCTGCAAAGCTAGTGTGCACTGCTCACTGCTGCATGTTGGTCCACGTGACTCGCTGCCAGGCTAGAGTGCGTCAATTTCCTGCGCAGGCAGACTCTTTTCCTCATGACATTCACAATGGCAAAACTGTTCCAGTACAGGACTAAGGCAGCAGTGTAGTCCAGACAAACTGACAGGGTTAACATCAAGCCATTGGGTCAGTCTCTGTGATAGGGAATTAGTCTACTAAGATCACTGTGCTGAGGTAATGTTGCATTTTTTAAAAGGAATATCACCAGGATCTGTAAAGAAAGTAGCCTAATCCAAGACTATACGTCATGCTTAGTTTATCTTTCTTCCAAGTTTAGCCTATTCCTTCTCATGTATCCGCTCAACAGGCTGTGGGCAAACATCCAAGACCCAAAAGAGTAGAATAAACGTGAGGCTGAAGTTTTATCTAAGAGCATTAAGTGTGATAAAACAAAGTTTGAAACGGTTCATTAGTGAGTTTAGCATTTTTCAACACAGTGACACTAACTTAGATGCAGTGAAAAAAGATGTATCTAGGCTGCTAGTTATATATTTATTTTATTTAGGTAGGCTAATGTACTGTAAACGTTTGATTTACCCAATTATGATAAAATTTGCACAGTTCTAAGCTTTAGATGCTCAAGAAGAAAGAACGATCAAGACAAGTATCTATATTAATACATTAACAATTTTGTTTGGATCGGTACAATTCACCTACCTTCTGTAGCCATAGCCCGTGGTGGCCACCAGTACTTTTTGTGTTTTTTTTCCGCTCACACAAACTGTGATGTCATCGCAGTTGAAGGTCTTCATTGGCCAATATAACATTTACACAATTCATCCGAAAATGTTTTATTAACTTTTGGATCACATTGGAGCAGAGTAAAGTCTTGAAAATCCATGTAACTGGTTGACTGTTTTTTACCACACGGCATTTCCCATGTCAAATCAAAAAAGTATTACCCAGAATGCACCTGTCTTATTGAGTTTACAGTTGGACCTAAAAGCTCAGGAAGGGAACTGGCTGGCTGGCTCCCATGTGTCCTCTCAGGCTTTGCCACTGTAATTAAGTATTGCACATCTCACATTAGATCAGGAGAATAAGTCTATTTGTTTACACAATGTCTACAACATTCACAGCTTATACTGTACATTTTCACAAAATCTGTGTTTCTAATTTCTCTTTATTGGTAATTTCCTTTAGCAATTTCTTTACATGGACTTCAAATATATAGTCAACATTAAGGGCCAATTTATAGTCAAAGCAAGTATGCTGTGGATGCATGATCACGCATGCACTTTCAGAACATGCATCGCTTGGTATGCTTTCATTGAACCCAAATTATTACATGCTATAACAGCCTCAACCACTAAGTGCAAAACTGCTATAGGTCTGATTTTTAAGGAAGGGAACCGCCAACATACATAGACATAATCTAAACCAGGTATAAATCACATAGAACAGTCAGGCAATGAAAATGTGTTTTTGCAATTTTATATAAACCAACCAACCAACCAACACCAACCTACACCAACCAACTAACAAAAATATAGATAATAAACCAACAATGAGCATGTGAAAAAACAGACTGTACAAATGTAGCCAGGCTCAGCTGTAAATAAGTTTAACAGTCCTTGAAACCAGTAAAGATGGCAATGGTGGTCTTGAACATGGAATAACTCCCATCCACAAAGAATAAATCCAACATGCAGTCAACACCAAAAAGAACAGTTAAATCTTCACAATCCTTGTGCATGAGATCCAACAGATCCACAAGGTGAAGTAAAGATACAGTTCATGAATGGACATCATCTCTCCAAGCAATGAATGGTAGCCATAAAACTGCCAATATCAATAAAGAGTCCTTTTTGATTGAGCTTAAAACCTACATTTCCCAATCAGGACTCAAAATGGTTTGTGGTAACACAGAAGGTAGGCCATACTTGCTCTACTACACACCTGGGTATATACCATACACCAGAGTCTCCTGGTGCCTCTGGTGGTGTGTAGTAATATTACACTCAGTCAGAGGGGACACGGCAACAGGCCTTTGCCTGTTACAGTGCATCATTGTGTCACGTCACAACGGACAACGCACATTGCTACCCAAGTACGCATCATGTTGTTACATTGTGTTACTGTTTAGGGGACAGGCTTTACAAAGGTAGGCTCTCAACTAAGAATGTCTGCAGCCAGTTTGCAGCCACTGTTTGCGGCCAATGTGTGTACATACTACTCTATCATCTTAAAACAACACTATACCAAAAAAATCAAAGGGCTGATAGGAAACATTATAGTCAAGTATGAATGGATACGTTCTGACCACTGAGAACAAGGCAACCAGCGGACATTTACTTTGGCCTTATCCTACAGAAACACATGCAAACACATTTAATTATATTTGTGTAGTTATTGTTACCATTTCACAAAACCATACAGACAGTAATGACGTTCATGCTTCTCTGTATGCACTGGTCGGGAGACGTGGCTATAAAGTAATATTGTACAATGAGGAGAATATCAGAGACATTAATAAAAAATATGGTTCTACATCTGACCTCTGTCATTCTTTTGTCAATGAAAGTGTCGTATTGCCACACTTTTTGCCTGCTGCATTTTTGGCACCCTGAAATGACAAAGCCAAAAATGTTTTGTTGACAAACAAATGGTAATCAATAAATATAAGTATTGCATTTGATCTAAGGCCTTGTGTATTTATATGAACCCATAACTTATATACTAGGCAGGGTTTCACAGAATCTGGAATCAACATTAATCACGTAACTTGTGCTGGGTTAAAACAGGTTACAGTGCCAACAACATCAATGTGCAGTGCGCCTGTGAACCCAGGTCTGATTCTTATATTGTGTGTTTATGTGTGTTCTTTTTAACAGATATGCGAAAGGCAGATGTGTATCACACTGGCCATTGTAAAATACTTAAACAATATAGCACTAGTAAGATAGAGGTTGGTTGAACAACCACACAGCTGTGGTACGGCCATAGCCAAGAGGCTGAAGGTTGATAAATTTATTATCTTCGAACTAATGGAACATTGGTGTAGCTCAATTCAATGCAAAATGCGGAGTGATGTATAACACCAGCGCAAACAGTCAGAGTGAGGAAATCCAAGGACATCTTCAAGTCAAATAGCATCAATGAACATCTCTTGACCAATCAGAATATAATAGATAATTTGACTGGACCTAACTGTTGTATCAAAATTATCTAAATCAAAGAGAACCAATTCATCTGAGGACAACAGTATTTGCCTAATTACAAAAATAAAAAAATAAAAATAAATAAATAAATGATAAATTGGCCGTTAAGAAAGTTCACTTTACCCTTTTTTCTGGGTGAAGGGTAGGAAACAAAAATAAAAAAAACCTTACAGCATGGCATTGCTGACTATAATGTCATTAAACACCAATTAGAATTGTCTAGCAGTGCCAATAAGGCTCTGGGAAGTGTTTGGAAGCTTTTGTGTGCCTTTTAAGTAGCTAGTCCACTAGTTTTACATCAAAAACTACATAGTGTTTATTTAAACTGTAATTAATTCTGCATAACAGATTGGCTGCAAGCAAGTTTACTTTACCCTTTTTTCTTTTTTGGGGGTTTGGTTTGGCAGTCAGCGGCTGAATTTGCTGGGGCTGGGGCTGGGGCTGGGGCTGGAGCTGGGGCTGGGGCTGGGGCTGTATCTGGGGCTGATGGTGGACCGGAAACTCTGGGGGTTGGGGGTCTATTGTGGAGGTCCCAAATTAACATCAACTTAACTAAACTTAACTGTAATGAATTTTGCATAAATATAGAGAATGGCTGCAAAGAAAGTTAATCTTACCCTGTTTTCTTTTGGGGGGGGCTTTGGTAGGATAGGCTCATGCCGAGGGTGGGGTTGAGTATGGACTTCAGCCTTATTCTGGAGCTGTTGAGCTTCAGGGTGAGTCTGGGGATGGGGTGGAGAGGGCAAAAAGTAGAGGTTGAGGATGACACCATCATCAGTCTGTTGAGCTTCAGTCTGTGTCTAGGTCTGCTGGTCAGGCTGGGTCTGGGTTTGGATCTGCTGGTCAGACTGGGTCTGGGTTTGGATCTGATGGTCAGGCTGGGTTTAGATCTGATGGTCAGACTGGGTCTGGGTTTGGATCTGATGGTCAGGCTGGCTCTGGGTTTGGATCTGCTGTTCAGACTGTGTCCCGGTTTGGATCTGATGGTCAGGCTGGGTCTGAATCTGCTGGTCAGGCTGGGTCTGGGTTTGGATCTGATTGTCAGGATGGGGCTGGGGCTGGATATGCTGGTCAGGTTGTGTCTGGATCTACTGGTCAGGCTGGGGCTGGGGCTGAGACATCTGGGGTCCTGTTAAGGAGGTAACAAGTTGACATTCATCTGTATACATCAAAGATAAAACTTTTTAAAATATAATTTAAAAAATAATGAGTTCTGCATAACCCTAAACTTGCTTTTTAAGTAAATACTCGTAAGCCTTCTTCATGGCATCAACAAAAGGTTGTGTGTCCTCAGTCAGTGGCATTCCAGCACTTATATCGGCTAGCCACAAATTCTTTTTTTTCTGCCTATAGATAAAATGGGAATAAAGCCCAAGGCAGGCAAGTTTCTGCACCTGAAATTAACAAAAGTACTTAGAAAATTCACATTGCATTACTATCAAGGTTACACGATTCACATCAACATCACTTTTTGTCGAGGTGACATCACATTTGTATGAAATCAATATTCACATAGTGTCAGGCAATGACTGGTAATGCTTTACTGACTAGGGATGTGAGTTTCTAAACACTGAGAGGAGTGGTTTGCAAGTGTTTATGTGATCTGATGACATTCATAAGCTGACCCACTTCTGTCATAGAACAAAACATGTAGATTAAAGAGTGAAACAGTCTGGTTGTAAGCCGACGAACCATCAACATGCTGGCAATGAGCTCTGACATGACTGTTAAAATGAAGGTTGCATTGCAAAATAAACAAAGCCATATCTGATTTAGAACAAGATTTAGAGGTGGCCCTAATCAGAATTGATTGTCAGATTCCCTTGTTGTGCAAGGACCATAGCTGCTAAAGGGGCTTCTCTCTATTGGTGCTGTTTGGCAACCGGAGGGTTGCAGGTTCGAGTCCAGCTCCGCCTGCCCCCATCAAAGTGTCCTTGAGCAAGATACTGAACCCCAAACTGCTCCCAGTGTGCAGGTTGGCACCTTGCATGGCAGCCACCGGACTATGAGTGTGTGGGTGAATGCAAGGCATACATTGTAAAGCATTTTGAGTGCTCAGAGGAGTGGAAAAACACTATATAAATGCAGTCCATTTACCATTTTACCATACTGTTGTTACAACACAGAAGGGGACAGAAACACTGGTGGAATAGTTAAGATGTTTACTGAACAACCAGGATGGCAGACAGAGTGCAGGTGAGTGACAACAGGTGAACTGGTTGGCAGATGTGATCGTAGAGCTGATACTTGTCTTGTGTTTGCAGGTATGACGGAAAACCGGCAGACTTGAAGCAGGTCAGACACAGAGTAACTCATTGGAGATGAGGAGAACACGAGGGAACGAGGAAGCACGCTGGAGACAGGTGAGTATCTTCGTTGGAGTCCTTAAGGTAAGCAGAGAGGTGAGTCTTTGCATTAACAAGACCGGACAGTGACTGAGTGTGAGGCTGTGTCTTTAGTAGTGCTGTAGATGAGGATGCTGATTGGTGACAGGTGTGCGTGGTTAGTACTTTGGTGATGACGTGCGCTGTGTCTGTGTGAGTGTAGAGCCTGGCGTGTCTGTGACATGATGTGCTGAGTCCCAGACCCTCTCGCTCTCCCGGAACCAGTAGTCGACTGCTGGAACATCCGAGGGTTCCCCAGTCCAGAGGAACAGTGGGGGTTGGTACCCGAGCACGCACTGGAACGGGGTGAGCCTGTTGGTTGGTTGACGAAGCGAGTTCTGTGCGTACTCGGGCCAACCCAGGAACTGGTTCCAGGAGTCCTGGTGGCCGTGACAGAAGGTACGCAGGAAGTGGCCGATCTCCTGTATCTTCCGCTCCGTCTGCCCGTTTGTTTGGGGATGGTAGCCGGAAGAAAGGCTTACGGTCACACCCAGGAGGTTGAAGAAAGATCGCCAGACTCTGGAGATGAACTGTGGTCCACGGTCAGATACGATATCTTCAGGAATTCCATAGTATCTGAAAACACAGTTAAACATTAGTTCCGCAGTCTCCATAGCAGTGGGTAATCCTCTGAGGAGAATTAAGCGACATGACTTTGAGAACCGGTCCACAACCACCAGAATGCATGTACAGCCATCAGATACTGGAAGATCTGTTATAAAATCC
Organism: Hypophthalmichthys molitrix; assembly: GCA_037950675.1. Classification (NCBI taxonomy): domain Eukaryota; kingdom Metazoa; phylum Chordata; class Actinopteri; order Cypriniformes; family Xenocyprididae; genus Hypophthalmichthys; species Hypophthalmichthys molitrix. The sequence goes on from CM075500.1 coordinate 1,534,372, forward strand.
ACTCCCAGGTTTGACCAGGGGCGATTCGGAATGGGCAGAGGCTGGAGTTTACCGGAGGGAAGATGGCATGGACTTTTGGTCTGCTGCCATGTTCGACCACCAGAAGTGTTGTTTCAACAACGAGAGGGTTTCATTGACCCCAGGGTGGCCACTGCCCAGTGACGATTGTGAAGAGTGGATGAGGGGAGTGTGCCATGTCCGAGTGATGTAGAGCAAACCTGGTGGGCAACCCGGTGGAGCGTTGGTGGAGGCATTGGACTCTGGAAGAGTTTCTTCAGACCAAACAATGGGAGTGACAAAGAGCTTTTCGGGGAGGATGGGTTCAGGGTTCTCTGGGATATCATCGGGACCATGGATGTGAGAGAGGGCGTCGGCCTTTACGTTCTTGGAACCTGGGCGATAAGTGATGGAAAAATTAAACCTAGTGAAGAAAAGAGCCGGGCTGAGTTTGTGGGAGAAGAAGGCACATGGGTGTAGTCTACTTGGGCTCCCCTGCTGCTGGGATAGGACCGCTCCCACTCCTGTGGTGGAGGTGTCGACTTCCACGACGAATGGCTTTTCTGGGTCTGGATGAACCAGGAGAGGAGCGGAGGTGAAGGCCATCTTGAGTGTGGCGAAGGCTTGTGTAGCGGCTGGAGTCCAGGACAGAGACTTGGGCTTACTGCGCAGGAGGTCCGTGAGAGGGGTGGTGATGATACTGTATCCTTTGATGAAACGGCAGTAGAAATTGGCAAAGCCAAGGAATCTCTGGAGTTCCTTTACTGTCATGGGAATGGGACAGTCTTTGATGGCGGAAAGCTTTCTCTCGTCCATCTTGATGCCACTGCGGTCGATGTTGTACCCAAGGAACTGCACTGAGGGCTGATGGAAGGTGCATTTTTCAGCCTTTAGGAACAGATTGAATGCCCTCAGGCGTTGCAGGACCTCCGCAACGTGGCGGCGATGGTCGGCCAGGCTCTGATTTGTGCAGGAACTCCCGGAGCACCTCATGGATGAAGTCCTGGAATACGGAGGGGGCGTTAACCAGTCCATACGGAATGACCAGGTATTCATAGTGGCCAGTAGGGGTCACAAAAGCCGTCTTCCATTCGTCCCCCTCACGTATCCGGATGAGGTTATACGAGCTGCGGAGGTCCAACTTGGTGAACACAGTGGCACCTCGGAGGTGTTCCAATGCCGAGGGGACGAGAGGAAGTGGATATCTGAATTTGACTGTTATCTTGTTGAGAGCTCTGTAGTCTATGCAGGGCCGCAAGCCTCCGTCCTTCTTTGCCACAAAAAAGAAACTTGAAGCACCAGGGGAAGTAGACTGGCGTATGTAGCCTTGTGACAGAGCCTCTTTGATGTATTCCTCCATGGCCTTCTCCTCCAGGATGGACAGTGAGTAGATCTTTCCTTTGGGCACTGGCTCACCGGGAAGCAGATCTATGGCGCAGTCCCATGGCCGATGGGGAGGCAGCGTGGAGGCTTTCTTGGGACAGAAGACATCACTGAAGTGGGAGTAACATTTTGGGATGTCCATGGAGCGATTCTCTAGGAGACTTTCAATAGATGTAGCACAGATGGGAACTTCTTTGGAACGTGGAGAGCTAGGAACAGGAAACTCAGAAAAGCAACCTTCGAAACATTTGTCACCCCACTTCAGGATTTCTCCTGTCCACCATGAGATGACAGGGTTCTGCTGCTCAAGCCAGGGGTGCCCTAAAATCACGTCAGCAGTGGAATCCTCCAGAACCAGCAGATGGATATCCTTAATGTGAAGAATGCCGACTTGGAGTTGAATGGGACCAACGCTGTAGCGAACTTGTGGTTTTCCCGTTACCGAGTGGATTTGGTAGGTCTTCAGCGTGGCTGATGTTTTGAGCTGAAGCTGGCGACAGAGGGCTCCGGAGATGAAATTCCCGGCTGACCCAGAATCGAGGAGGGCATTAACTGGAAGACATAAATCGGCAGCAGTAAGGTTGACAACAATGATAAGTGGTTTCATCTTATTCAACGAAGGAATGATAACACTCACCACGGGACGAGCGGGGCGAGTGGGGCATTCAAAGATGTAATGCCCAGCTTGACTACAATATAAATTCTGGGTCAGCCGCCTCTGTCGCTCAGTTGAAGACAGACGGGAGTGTTCTATTTGCATGGGTTCGTTGGCTGGTTCTGGGGAGCTGACGGATTCTGGCCGGTGGAGAGGAGAGGTGAATAATGACTGGCCCTGGTGCTCTTCGAGACACGACTGCATACGAGTGGCGAATCTGATGGAGAGTTGGATAAAACGTTCAAGCCCGATGGAATCCTTGTATGCAGCGAGATGCAACCGCACGCGAGGATCCAGACCTTGACGATATGTTGTAATGAGGGCCTGTTCGTTCCAACCACTAGAAGCAGCAAGAGTTCTGAATTGGAGAGCATAGTCAGTCACAGACATTGAACCTTGTTTCAATTGATATAATCTCTCACCAATCGATGAATCCCAGGCAGGTTTTCCAAAAACTTCTTTAAAGTGAGCGGTGAAATTAGAGAGGGACTGGGTAATCGGATTTTTCTGTGTCCAGAGCGGTTCCGCCTTACTGTCGAGTTGAGAGATTATGAACGCCACTTTAGCGTGATCATCGGGGTATAGGTGCGGTTGCATCTCCAGGACCAGCGAACACTGAAGGAGGAATCCGTTGCAGTCCTCCTCCGAGCCAGAGAAGGGCGCCGGTTTGGCCATGGGACTAGCGAACGCAGGTGGAGAACGAGAGGTGGCGGTGAACGCGGAAGTGAGCCGGGGAAGTGTAGATGCCGGGGAAGTGCTGGAGATGCCGGGGAAGTGCTGGAGAGTGCTCGTCGAAGAACATCAACGAGTTCCTGGAAGGGATCCAAGGCGCTCATCCTGGCTGTTCGGCGGTGTTGGTCTGGTCTTCTGTTACAACACAGAAGGGGACAGAGACACTGATGGAATAGTTAAGATGTTTACTGAACAACCAGGATGGCAGACAGAGTGCAGGTGACAGGTGAATTGGCTGGCAGATGTGATCTTAGAGCTGATACTTGTCTTGTGTTTGCAGGTATGACGGAAAGCCGGCAGACTTGAAGCAGATCAGACACAGAGTAACTCACTGGAGACGAGGAGAACACGAGGGAACGAGGAAGCACGCTGGAGACAGGTGAGTATCTTCGTTGGAGTCCTTAAGGTAAGCAGAGAGCTGAGTGTTTGCATTAACGAGACCAGACAGTGACTGAATGTGAGGCTGTGTCTTTAGTAGTGCTGTAGATGAGGGTGCTGATTGGTGACAGGTGTGCGTGGTTAGTACTCTGGTGATGATGTGCGCTGTGTCTGTGTGAGTGTAGAGCCTGGCGTGTCTGTGACAATTTTGAGTGGGAATAGAAATTTAATCTGAAACTGGATATGATTTTGTCAACATTGATGCTATTCTCTTTCTCTTTTCTTACGAATACTCTGTTAAGAAAGGTAGTCCTAGGCCCTGGCCATCATACAACTGGCTGGGGCACCAGCACTGTACCGTGGTGACCTGAGTTCGAGGCCTGACCAGTGGTCATTTCCGGATCGCACCCCAACTCTTTCTCCCACTCACTTCTGGTCACTCTCAACTGTCATATCTGATTAAAGGCAAAAAAAATAACATCTGAAAAAGAAAGATATTTCTACACAGCCTCCCAGTGTCAAGACAGAGGTATTATGTCTAGTTTTGGATGAATGGTCCTTAACAGTGTGCAATTTGCTTAGGAATTAAATAACTAATTGTTGAAGTAAAAAAAAATAAGTAGGCTGTCATTGGAGCAAATTCTTAGTTTTTTTGTAAACCATTATTTACCAGAAACTTTTGGTCACCACTATTAAAAAGCTCATCAGTTGCATAGGATAGATTATGTTACATGTATCTGTTATAAGCAAATTGAGAGAACATGAGTAATTTTGGACGCAGTTCACATCCATCCAAATGTTGTCCTGTTTATAGTATGTGTGCCAGCTTTAGGTTAAGTCGAGGTCTGTGGGATGCATGCATAAGCGTGTCAGTGAAAGGAAAGTTTTATAAAACTGTACATTCAGTCACAAGATGACAGAATCTTTGACAAACCAAAAGGAAAACTCCGGCGTAAATCAACCCATATCCCTAGTCCTCTAAATCACTCTGTGCTGTCGTTAGGTAGATAGGTAGAGGAACAAGAAAAATTGAACAAAAACCAAATAGCAAAATGGCAGCTAACGCTAAGTAATGAGGGCAAGGAAAGTTTCAGTTATGGCCAGCTGCCACTTCGCAAATTCAGTCTAAATTCTTTTTCTTCTTTCCTATTCCTACCAACAGCACTCTGTGGATCTCAAGCAACAAAAATATGGGTTGTTTCACATCTGGATTGTTCGACGCAGTTAGAAATAGTTTGATAGTTTGACAGTGGGATAGTATTGATGTTAATGTAATGTGCTTTGAGTTATTGGTATCATATTGACTACCATCCAATTCATGAAGCATGGGTATTTTTACTTACTGCAACTTGGGCGGAAGAAACCACTCGTGCCGCATTCCGGTTTTTCCAGACCCCCTGCCCCCCACTCATTATCCAGGCGGTATTTGAGGGCCTCCATCTTTTTACTCTTGCTGAGGCTTGCATAGCAGGCGCTGCAGCACTTCCTGATGGCCTGGTTCTCGACCTGGCAAACAGGGCAAGCCTGAATTTTCACTTAGCCATTCTGAAATGTACAATACACACACACACAAAGATTATTACAATATTTTAATACGTAGCACATTTTAAAGGCAAACAGGTTGTCATACAAATAAAACCACAACACAAACGTACAGAAATAGCCTAAACGCACATTCAGTGTCAAAATTAAATTCATTTAGACCAACCCAACTGTGAATGGGCTCTCCTTTTCCCTACTATTAGGCTTGGACTGTTCTGCAATAAGGTCTTTATTACCATCAAAAATACACAGGTCTATGTCCACAGTTTCAGTCATTGAATATACGTCTGGACAGCCTTCTAATGAAACACTCCCTGGCATACTAAAGGCACTGGGATGGCTTGATAGTCTCAAGTTGTCTTCTGGTGATCCAAAAATTGGGTAGGTGATGCCAGTCAGGGAAATTTCACAGTATGAAAAAAATATTCAGCTTTCGACTGAAGTATTGAACAGTGTTGTACTGTTGAACACACTAGCCTAAGAGTTTTGCTGCACTTGGTGAAAACAATATAGACTGCAAGCTAGAGTCCTTAAAATCCCCACAACCTGTTACAGCCCCATGAATGGACTTACATTGAAAATCATTGTGTTTCAAAAACATTCAATACAATGTAAATGCATTTCAGAAACTGTCCTTGACTTAGACTAGAGGAAGGTGGGACATGTGTCACTGCATGTTTAATCACATCTAGACGAGATAAGCTTTCTGAAAATGTATAGTTTAGATGGATTTGAAGTTAACTCTAACTCTAACCCTAACTCTATTCCCAAGATGTACCTAGGCTAATCTACTGTCTAGCATACTGCACGTTTTATTCATCATGATACTTCTATATCCCTTGTAACTAGAGCAATGCACAAAATCAGCAGCTACAAATACAATAAACTTTTGACATAATTCTGTCATTTTTGATAGGTCAGTGGTGTACATAATTTCAAGTTTGCATGCAATACTTACTTCCTTGCAGTTGAGTTGAGAAGCGGGAAGTGGGGATGCTTGGGATCGCTCACTGGCGAATACGTCCACCTGCCCGATTCATTCTGCGCATGTGCGAAACATTAAAAATCTATCATATTAACATGATAATAGAGACCTTGTAGGCTAAGGTGCATCCAAACAAATGTAATTAAATGATGTGATGATAGGTCTATGTGATGGTCAAACTTTCAAAAATAATGCTTCGGATTCTTGAAAAGCTTGCTAATTAAAACGGAAATAATTGGCTAAAGCAAATAGTTAAATGTCCAGCCTACAGTCAGACCAAAATATTCGAGGTTTTAATCTCAACTGTCATTAAATACACTGACTAGGGCCTACTTACAAATTTGCGAAGAACGACTCGAACCCCCGCGTCAAAATCTGACGTTGAGGGATTTAGGCTAAATTCAGTCTAACTTGGTCATTGTTCAGTTTTCCGCATACGTTACAAAAAAAAATTCCATCTTATGTTGCCTAAAACCTGTTGCATTTTTTAACGCAAGATCATGCCCGCATCCAGTCAAGATATTCGTCATTATGACTATGACGATGGTTGCAGTGGTTGGTAAACGTAGCTATAGCCCACCCATCTCTCAAATTTCAGAAACAGTTTATCCACCTCATGATAGAGTTGACCAGAGTGAGAGAGCAAGAGGACGCACATCAACACGCGTTCGGCTTTACGGAAGTCGTCAGCAGTGCTGCACAGGTCACAAGACTTCACAAAATCAACAATGTCACCAAAGAAGTGTGTTTTTGGTTGTGAGGGAAAGACCCCAGCGTTAGGTGGAGCTGAGAGTTTTGTGCTTACGCATTACATTGATGCACTCTCGATATTTGTTATTAAAGTGATCATAGAAACTGATAGTTGCAATCACGTTTTTATTGGTTAAAATGAATCGAGAATATCTCGTGTTTTCCCGTGGCTGCTTGAGCCCTCAGGATCAGCGCTTATGGTTTTATAAACAAGGCCCAATTCTATGCTGGATTTACAGATCATTTGAAACTGAACAATGGAGTGGTCGCAGTCTGTTTTGTTGGCAATAGGCATCTAAGTGCATATAATGTAAACAACACGAACGTAGTGAATTCATAAATTCATTATTCATCATTCACTATACGCTACATTCATTATAGTGATTCAAAAGGGATAATGCGAAGGTGTATTGCGTGTGTTTAAATATATTTGTTTAGCTGACCATTGATAGCTTGCAGCCGATCTCTACACCGATCTCTACTCCTGCCATTCATTTCTGACTCAGTGTTCCATCATCTTTGCCTTACAACCTACCACTTATGCTTCAGAGATCACCAAGGTGGCATTTGTCATCACTCTGCGTACAGGCAAGGCTCGTGAATGGGAAACCACTGTGTGGGCAGCCAAGGCTCCGTATTGTGCCTCTTTCGAGCTGTTTGAGAAGGAGATGTTGAAGGTATTCAATCGTTCTTTGGCTGGTAAGGAGGCGGCTAGCCAGCTCGCTAGGCTGAGACAGGGGGACCACTCTGTGACAGATTATTCCATCCGTTTCTGCACTCTTGCTGCTTTAACTGGCTGGAATGAGGAGGCTTGCTGGGACCGCTTCTGGGAGGGTCTTAACGATGACCTCCAGGATGAAATTGCCATTCATGATTTACCATCTTCCTTTGACGGTTTGGTGGATTTAGCCCTCAGAGTGGAGACTTGTCTGGAGATGCGTCGTCAGAGACGCTCTGCCCGTGTTCAGTTGAGAGGTAATTTGTCTCCTCTGCCGGTAACCAGCCGTGGTCCTGAGCCTCATCCAGAGCCGGAGCCCATGCAGGTGGGGCGGATGCATCTGGCAGCTGAGGAAAGACAACGTCGCATATCCCAAGGACTCTGTCTTTATTGCGGCAAACCAGGACATTATGCAGCTCAGTGTCCGTTAAAAGCCAGGGCTCTCCAGTAGTAGGGGAAGTACTGGTGAGCGTTACCCCCTTGTCTTGTTCCCCCTCTTCACACACACTTCTTCCTGCCACTGTCGGTTGGGGCCCCTAATCGAGACGTTGCTCTGTCTTAGTTGATTCTGGTGCGGAGGGTGACTTCATGGATCCTGATCTGGTGGCTCGTTGGAGAATTCCTACCTCCCCTCTCAAGAAACCCATCACAGCTAGGGAACTTAATGGCTCCAACTTGGCCCAAATAACCCATATTACTGTCCCTGTGAGCCTAGTCATCTCAGGCAATCACCATGAGGAGATTGTTCTACCTTCTTAAGTCTCCTAGCACCGCCATAGTATTGGGGCATCCATGGCTGGTTAAGCACAATCCCCATGTGAGTTGGTCAGAGAATTCTGTGTTAGCGTGGAGCTCTTTTTGTCATAAGTTTTGTCATAAGTTTTGTCTGGGTGCTGCTTCGTCTTCTGGCTCTGTTTCTTCTATGTTGCAGGAGGAGGCGGTGGATCTAACCGGTGTTCCTGTGGAGTACCTTGGTCTGCGACGTGTGTTCAGCAAGTCCCAGGCGGCACCTCTTCCTCCACATCGGCCTTATGACTGTGCCATTGACCTCCTCCCAGGCTCTTCTCCGCCCAAGGGCCGCCTATACTCTCTCTTGGGACCAGAGAGGGAGGCATTGGATAAGTATATCCATGAATCACTGGCGGCTGGCCTCATCCGATCCTCCTCTTCTCCTGCAGGCGTGGGATTCTTCTTCGTGGGAAAGAAGGATGGTTCCCTCATCCCCTGTATCGATTATCGTGGGCTGAATGACACCACTATTAAGAATCAGTACCCCCTGCCATTGATGTCAACTGCCCATGAGCTGTTGCAGGGAGCTCGGGTCTTCACGAAGTTGGATCTGCGCAATGCCTACCACCTGGTTCGGATAAGGGAAGGTGATGAGTGGAAGACAGCATTTAACACCCCTACTGGGCACTTTGAATATAGGTCATGCCCTTCGGGCTTACTAATGCCCCAGTTAATGATGTGTTGGGAGACATGATCAATAGATTTGTCTTTGTGTACCTTGACGATATTCAAATTTTTTCTCCTTCGTTACAGGTACATATTCAGCACGTACGCCAGGTGCTGCAGCGTCTTCTGGAGAACCAGTTGTATGTCAAGGCGGAGAAATGTATGTTCCACACTGACTCTGTTCCGTTCTTTGGACAAATAATCTCGGCGGAGGGGATTAAGGTAGATCCGGCTAAGGTAAGGGCTGTCTCTGAACGGCCAGTTCCTGAATCCCGCAAAGCGTTGCAGCGGTTTCTGGGTTTTGCTAACTTCTACAGGCGGTTTATCCGTAACTTCAGTCAAACCGCTGCACCCTTGACAGCTCTAACCTCCACTTGTGTATCTTTCAGATGGTCAGACCAGGCTCAGGAAGCTTTCCAGAAACGTAAGAAATGTTTCACCTCTGCGCCTGTCCTGTTAGTTCCTGACCCTGATCTGCAATTTATTGTGGAGGTGGATGCTTCTGAAGTTGGGGTAGGAGCAGTCCTCTCCCAGCGATCTCCTCATGATGGAAAAGTACACCCCTGTGCATTTTTTTCGCACCGCCTAAGCCCGGCTGAACGGAACTATGATGTCGGAAACCGTGAGCTGCTTGTGGTAAGGCTAGCCCTGGGTGAGTGGTGCCACTGGCTGGAGGGCGCGACGGAGCCCTTCTTGGTCTGGACGGATCATAAAAACCTCGAATACATCCGTTCGGCCAGGAGGTTGAACTCTCGGCAGGCCAGATGGGCACTTTTTTTTTGGTTGGTTCCATTTCACCCTCTCATACCGGCCGGGGTCAAAGAACGTCAAGCCTGATGCCCTGTCTCGTCGTTTTGACTTCCCTAGGAGTAAGTCGTTGCCTGACACTATTGTACCTGGAGATGTTGTGGTGGCTGCCGTGTCCTGGGGGGTTGAGCGACGGGTAAGGGAGGCTCTGCGAGGGGTGGCAGTTCCTGTGCGGTGCCCTGATGGTCTGTTGTTTGTTCCTGAGTCGTTGCATGCAGCTGTGTTGAAGTGGAGTCACTCATCGAGGCTGGTCTGCCATCCAGGAGTGCGAAGAACATTGGCTTCTGTCCGTCAATGTTTTTGGTGGCCCACTATGGACCAAGATGCCAGACAGTTTGTGGCGGCCTGCTTAGTTTGCGCTCAGAATAAGTCTTCTAACAAGCCTCCCGCTGGTCTGCTGCAATCTTTGCCCGTTCCCTCCCGTCCCTGGTCTCACATTTCCCTAGATTTTGTTACTGGCCTCCCTCCCTCCAAAGGAAACACCACGATATTGACGGTGGTTGACCGTTTTTCTAAGGCGGTACACTTTATACCCCTTCCCAAATTGCCCACTGCGAAGGAAACTACACTGGTTGTCGATCACGTCTTCAGGATTCATGGTCTTCCGATGGACGTGGTGTCTGACGGGGGCTCCAGTTAATTTCCCACTTTTGGAGGGAATTCTGTCGTCTTATTGGAGCTACTGCAAGTCTGACTTCAGGATTCCATCCGCAGACCAACGGGCGGTCCGAGCGGGCCAACCAGGATTTGGAGCGTATGCTTCGCTGTCTGGCATCACATAATCCTGCCTCTTGAAGTCAGCAGCTCACCTGGGCAGAATATGCACACAATACACTTCCTGTGGCATCTACTGGTATGTCCCCTTTTCAGTGTTCTCTTGGTTATCAGCCTCCTCTCTTTTCTTCGCAGGAATCTGAAGCTGCTGTCCCCTCTGTCCAGGCCTTTGTCCAGCGGTGTTGGAAAACCTGGAAAAGAGCCAGAGAGGTCCTGCTTCGGGCAGGGAGACGTGCCAAGGTGGCAGCAGACCTACCTCTTAAGGTGCCGGCACGCAAGTTAGCACCCAGGTTCATAGGGCCATACCGCATTTCTAAGGTCCTGAGTCCAGTGGCGGTGCGGCTCAGACTCCTGCCTGCTCTCAGTCGTGTGCACCCAGTCTTCCATGTCTCTCACGTTAAACCTGTTTTTTCTTCCCCTCTGTACCCTATTGTGTCAGTCCCATCCCCCCCATCCCCCCCCCATTTTTTTCGTTCTTCTCTCCTTGGTATAAGTTTTTTCTGGTTACTTATTTTTGTTTTATTTTTTTCTCTTGTGGTTTTGCCTTCTGATCAGTCAGTTTATTTTTTCTTTTACTTTATTTTTTTTTTTTTTTCTCCAGTCTCCAAGTTTCCCTGGCTGCTGGATTGTGCTCATCTTCCCGCTTCTTCCGGCTTCCCCGCTCCACCTACCATCTCTGCCCATTGCTCCCCCTGTCTCGTTTGCCATCATCCTTGACCTCCTGAGCTGCAGACTGCTCTTGGTTGGACATTTCAGTTCCATGGACTGTGTCTTGCTACCTGAGGTCGTCATTGACTGTGGAGATTATCCAGTCTAGCCCTTGCTGCTATTTTGTTACTCCTTGATTTGTTTCCTTAATAAACTATGAATTACTCTGCAAATTGAATCCTCTTCTTTCTGAACCCTAAAAGTAATATTGCTTTTATACAACAATTCAATAAACATGAAGTTAATATTAAGTGAGTGACTTACATTTTAGATTTTGCTTCAATTCATCAATGAAAATAGTTTCAAACAAACTGAACCTCAGGATCGATACTCACAATATCCACCTCTTCAGAGCTGGACATGTTAAGTACCGGTGCCTCAACCCGGAGGGAAGAAACCACAGAGCGTGCTTACGCCTGGGAAAAGGCACTGGACCTGGCAGGTAAAGGCAGAGAAATGGCGAACCCCATGATCTGAGCCGGCATTCTGCCTCGGCAGAAGCGGGACCCGAACCACGAAGAACGCAAGCCAAAGTGCCCTCCTCGAAGAGTGCCCGGCGGGACCGGAGAGGTTTTATATTAAACTTATCACAATGCTCACAAGCAACCCCCTCGAGGGCTGCCTGGGCATGCTCCGCTCCCAAACAAACAACACAAAGCTCGTGTGTATCCCCATCCATGATGTAACGAGGGCAGGGGAGAAGCACACGGTCTAAATTGCTGTTTGCTCACCATTCTCATATAATATATTGTGTTTGACAGACAACAATAAATATGACAGAGAGAAGACACAGAAGGTAGCATTCGTTGTTCTGGGTATGCTTTATAGTTTAGCCTATGACGTTCCGTCACGCTATTGGACAGTTTACACGTGCTTCACGACGCAATCACGCAGAGGCGTTCCCACCGTGTCTCGACGCTGCTCGAGTTCCCATAAAAGGGAACTAAATGTAGCCGTCTTGAACAACTTTATAAAAAAATATTCCCTTCTAGTGCATGCAATGTATTTTTCAGATTCAGTAGTGAAATATAAAGAAGCAATGCATGCTCTACCTTTCTACTGTCATTAATAAAGCCAAGTGCAAATCTAAAGCTCTCTTCTCTGAGATAAACAGACTTGTCAAACCATCGTGTCTAGCGATGAATGGCTCTGTTGATCTTTGTGAAAGCTTTAAGTCATTTTTTCTATGTAAATTTATCATGCCTTTTCCCCAACTGTCTCTTCCTACTCATCTCCATGTCTAATAGGTTGTCCGCTCAACACTTTTTTACACACAAATAAATCTGTAGTTGAACAACTGATCATCAAATCTAACTCTGACTCCTGTACACTTGATCCTATTCCAACATACCTACTTAAACCCTTTTGCCTTCACTTATCCAACCTATTACTCATATTATAAACAGATCTCTTTCCACTGGTTGTGTTCCGCATGATCTAAAAGTAGCTGCCATCACCCCAATTCTTAAGAAGTCTGGTCTTTATAACACTGTTCTCAACAACTATAGACCAATATCAAACCTCCCATTTGTTGCTAAATTACTTGAGAAGGTAGTTGTAGCACAACTGCAGTCACATTTAGAGAAACACAATTTTTTTTTATAAACAGTTTCAATCTGGTTTTCGTCCCTCTCACAGCACAGAAACAGCACTTTTAAAAGTGGTAATTTATCTCCTTTTGATTTCTGATTCAGGTGCCCATAGTATCCTGGATCTCCTTGATCTCAGTGTACCATTTGATACTGTCTGCCATTCTATACTTCTTTCTTGACTATCTGAAATAGGTATCACTGGTGCTGCTTTTCAGTGGTTAACTTTATATCTATCTGATAGACAGCAATTTGTTAGGATAGGTAAGAATAGATCTCGTACTGTCACTATTCCCCATGGTGTACCACAGGGTTCTGTACTTGGTCCCCTTTTGTTTCTCATTTATGTGCTGCCACTGGGTCAGATCATCAGACGTTATGGTCTCAATTTTCATAGTTACGCTGATGGTATTCAAATTTATTTTATGGTTAAACCCAACTCAGTTTGTCCACCCCTTTCTGTTATTTCTTGTCTTCAGGAACTTAAAACCTGAATGTCTTATAACTTTTTACAACTTAATGCTGATAAAACTGAAATCCTGCTGATTGGCCCTAAAACACAGAGCTCCCCCCAGAATGACATTTTCATTTATATCAATGGTGTCCAGATTATGCCTTCACAACTGTGTGAAATCTGGAAGTATTGTTCGACTCTACGCTATGTTTTGATTCACATATTAGTCAGATTGTTATATTATGCTTTTACCAATTACGAATTATTGTTTGTGTATGTCCCTCACTTAATTTTGGAGATGCTGAAACTGTTATCCATGCTTTTATAACCTCCAGATTGGACTATTATAACTCCCTATATATCTGCTTACCTGACAATTTATTAATCGTCTTCAAATGGTACAAAACTCTGCTGCTCAAGCCCTTACCCATACCAAAAATCTGCACATCACTCCCATCCTTTTCCAACTTCACTGGCTTCCTGTGGCCAATCGTATCCAGTTTAAACTTTTAGTCTTTGTTTATAAGGCCTGTCACGGACCCGCACCTCAATACCTTGCTGAATTGGTGCAACCATATGTTCCTGCCCGGACCCTCAGATCTAGCAATGATAACTTGCTTGTCGTGCCCAAGTATAAACTCTCAGTTGTGGGTAGTAGTGCTTTTAGTATTATAGGCCCTAAGCTATGGAATAAGCTGCCCCATAATCTTCATGCTACCTCCTCTCTTCAGACCTTTAAGTCTCGACTTAAAACTCATGTATTCACTATGCTTGGTAAATAATTCATTTTCCTACCTGCTTCTGTCTCCCATTATTCTGTTTGTATGTTACTGTACATGACCACTTTTTTTAAATAATTGATGTTTATCATCTGATTGCTTGACCTCTCGTGTTAATTATCTGTAGTTATTTGTTGTCAACATCTGTTTGTCTGAATGTCCCTTCTGACTGTCTGGTTTACTTTGTGAATTGATTGTATTAATTTGTGAAGCGACCTTGGGTTCTTGAAAGGCGCTATAAAAAATATAATAATTATTGTTATTATTATGTGCAATATTACTAGAGAGAAGAGTGGCACCATCCCAGAAGGGATGAATACGATCTTTTTTCAACACGTCATGATAAAAACATGACAGACAACAGAACACACGTGACATTAGCTCCCCCTCCAGAAGGCGAGGCCTCGCGCCGTAACAGAAAAAGGTTCACAAAAAAAAGAGGGCGGAGGCTTTGGCGGAGGGCGTGGAGCTGGAGACGGACTGAACCCTGGAGAAGTCGCAATACTGGTGAGTCCATATTTTTCTTATCTCCTTTTGAGAGGTTGGTTATTCTGTCACGGATGAAGAAGGCATACAAATGCAGATTCACAAATATAAACGGTTTAATCCAACAAGCAGGCAGAAGCGCAACAGTGTGCTACAAACACAAACAATAACTGACAGGGACTGAACTAAACAAGGAAAATATATACACAGGAGTAAATGAGGGAACTAAACGAGAACAGCTGGGCAAGGATTAACATAATCAAACACCATGGGAACTGATAAAAACATGACAGACAACAAAACACACGTGACAGTGCCACTTATTCAGCTGTACCTAGATGAACAAGCTTATATGCATTTGAATTTCCGTATTTCTCGAACATCCATGAACAATTTAATCCAGATAATGGAGGACCATGGTTGGGAATGCACCTAACATTTGGTTCTAACATTTGTGTATTGGCGGGCAAGTCAACTGTTTGTCTTTTTCTTCTTCTTCTTCTTCAAAAAAAAAAACACACACAAGGGTCAAGTCATAAGAGAGATCAGCTGGACAATATTGGTCAAGGCTTTGCCCGTGCATTATGCCTTCAGCAAAGCAGTTGGTGCCGCATAAATCTAGCAAGTACACACAAAGAAGTCTTTTTTCATTACAGTTTCATTCAACCCAAATGCAGGTGATATGTGATGAGACAGGATATTTTATAAATGTTATCCTGGATCTGTGCATGGCACAAGAATTTTTAAAAAACAGTCCAATACTTAAATGCTGAGCACCCACCTCAGGGTTATTTTCTTTTAGGTGAAGGAGGCTACCCCTGTTAGAAACACCAGTTGCAATACTCACATCATACATTATGCCACAAGAGAGGGTGCAGTGAAGATTTAACCATTGTCATTGTAAGGCATGTTCAATCACTGAGCGATGCCTTTAGTATCATGAAAACAAGGTGGAGATTCACTCTGTTCAAAGCTCTGTAGGTGAAGTTCTCCTTCTCTTTCATTACAGGTGTTGTTCTTGCCTGTTCATTTCTGCACAACATCTGTGTTGCTAATGGGGATATTCTGGAACCAGAGGATGATGCTGACCATGATGAACCAACCCTACCAGATGACAGAGAGGGCCTGCTAGAGAGGAGTGGATCTCAGGGACAGACTGTGTGCTCAAGTGTCTGCTGCTGACACTCAGGCTCCATATTTGTTCGATCGTGATTATTTGTAACCAGGGATACAACATTACATACAACAATAAGATTAATGTCTAAACAGCTTCCATAGATCTGTTGCACAAAACACCTTAAAAAATTTTTTTCTTTTTCAAACACAAAAAAAGATTGTTGTTGATCATCAGCAGTGATGTGAGTACAAATCCCTATTTTACTTAGCATCATTGGATGGGCGAAAGCAAAATCACTACACTGCTGAGGTACTCAACTTTAGAGCTCCCTCTATGAGGAAACTTTATGCTCTCAAGTGGAGAGTATTTACTGTATGGTGTAGGAGGCGTCAAATTGACCCAGTTAACTGCCCAGTGCTGTAGTCAAGTCAAGTCACCTTTATTTATTTGGTACAAAAATTAGAATCTCTGTTTTTTCTGAATTTAGAAGTAGGAAATTACTGGTCATCCAATTTTTTATATCAGCTATGCATTCTGTTAATTTTGTGATTGGTAAGTTTCGTCAGGGCGCGAAGAAATATAGAGCCGAGTATCATCAGGGTAACAGTGAAAACTAACGCCATGCTTCCTAATGATATCTCCCAAGGGTAGCATGTACAGAATGAAAAGCAACGGTCCTAGTACTGAGCCTTGCAGTACTCCATATTGAACTTGTGACCGATATGACCTCTCTTTGTTTACTACTACAAACTGATAACGGTCAGATAAGTATGATTTGAACCATGACAATGCAATTCCACTAATGCCAACATAATTTTCGAGTCTATTTAAAAGAATGTTGTGATCGATAGTGTCAAATGCAGCACTAAGATCCAGTAACACTAATAGAGAGATACAACCATGATCTGATGATAAGAGCAAATCATTAGTAACTCTAATGAGAGCAGTCTCAGTACTATGGTACGGTCTAAATCCTGACTGGAAATCCTCAAAGATACTATTTCTGTCTAAAAAGGAACATAGTTGTGATGATACTGCCTTTTCTAGTATTTTTGACAGAAAAGTGAGATTTGAGATCAGCCTGTAATTGACTAATTCTCTAGGATCAAGTTGTGTTTTTTTAATAAGAGGTTTAATAATAGCCAGCTTAAAAGTTTTTGGTACGTATCCTAGTGATAAAGATGAATTGATGATATTAAGAAGAGGATCTATGACCTCTGGAAGCATCCCTTTCAATAGCTTAATCGGTATAGGGTCTAACATACATGTTGTTAATTTTGATGATTTAAGAAGTTTAGACAATTCTTCCTTTCCTAAAGCAGTAAATGAATTGAATTTTTCCTCAGGGACACTACAATGCACTGTCTGACACGATACTGTAGTAGACGGTTGCATGGTTATAATTTTTTCTCTTACTTTACTTACAAGTAAAGAAGTTAATAAAGTCATTACTGCTGTGCTCTTTGGAAACATCAGAAGTTGAAGCTTTATTTCTTGTTAATTTAGCCACTGTATCAAATAAGCAGATCTAGTAGTTTTTAAGGCCTTTCTGTACTCAATCATTCTCTCTCTCCATGAAATGCGAAAAACTTCTAGTTTTGTTTTCTTCCAGCAGCGCTCCATTTTTCTGGCTGCTACCTTTAGGGCCCAAGTGTGCTCATTGTACCATGGTGTTGGATTAATTTCCTTAATCTTTTTTAAACGCAAAGGAGCAACTGAGTCTAATGTGCTGGAAAGGATAGAGGCAATAGTTTCTGTTTCAACATCGAGGTCTTCTAAGCTGTCTGGTATGCTAAGGTGATGAAACTGATCAGGAAGATTATTTATAAAGCGATCTTTAGTGGTAGAAGTGATGGTTCTACCATATTTATGGCAGGGAGGCAGTTTAGCTGCCTTGACTAAATGTAGTATACATGAGACTAGATAATGATCTGAGATGTCTTCACTCTGCTGCAGAATTTCAACGGCATCAATATCGATTCCATGTGACAATATTAGATCTAAAGTATGATTACGACAATGAGTGGGTCCTGACACGTGTTGTCTAACACCAATACAGTTTAGAATGTCTATAAATGCCAATCCCAATGAGTCTTTTTTATTATCTACCTGGATATTAAAATCACCAACAACAAGGACTTTATCTGCAGCTAGTACTAACTCCGATAGAAAATCAGCAAATTCTTTGATAAAGTCTGTATGGTGCCCTGGTGGCCTGTATACAGTAGCTAGCACAAATGTCAACTTACATAAAGTTACGTAAAGCACCATCACTTTGAAGGAATTATATTTGGAAGACTTTTGACTAATACTGTAAATATTACTATAAATTACAGCAACACCTCCCCCTTTGCCTTTCTGACGAGGATTGTGTTGATAATCATAACCTTGAGGGCTAGACTCATTTAAAGTAATGTAATCATCCGGTTTTAGCCAAGTTTCTGTCAAACACAGCACATCTAGATTATTGTCTGTGATAATATCATTTACAATAAGTGCTTTTGAAGAAAGGGATCTAATATTTAACAACCCAAGCTTTATCATTTGTTTATCATTATTATCTTTATTTTTTATTTGTTTTTACTAATTCGGGGTACAGACACAGTCTCTATGTGATAATATCTAGGTGTAAGAGTTTCTATGTGTTGGGAATTATCTGACTTCTGTAACGTGAGGCAGCCAGCAGATGGTCAGTTTAGCCAGTCTGTCTGCTTCCTGACCTGGACCCCAGTTTGTCATGTTTTAGTTCTAAGACTATGTGCCATATTACTAGAGAGAAGAGCAGCACCATCCCGGGAGGGATGAATACCATCTCTTTTCAACAGGTCAGGTCTGCCCCAAAAACTTTTCCAATTGTCTATGAAACCTATATTATTCTGCGGACACCACTTAGACAGCCATCTCATCACTCCGATGAACAGGGAGGGGACCAGAGCAAATTACTTCTTCTGACATTGTACTTGCGAGTTCACACACCTCTTTAATGTTAATTTTAGTGATCTCCGACTGGCGAAGTCGAACATCATTAGTGCCGACGTGAATAATAATTTTAGAGTATTTACGATTAGCATTAGCCAGCACTTTTAAATTTGTTTTGATGTCAGGTGCTCTGGCTCCCAGCAAACATGTGACTATGGTGGCTGGTGTCTCTATTTTCACGTTCCGTGTAATAGAATCGCCAATAACTAGGGCACTTTCAACAGGAATCTCAGTGGGTGCATTACTGAGTGGGGAGAACCTGTGTAATGTTCTTATTGGAACGGAAGAGTGGTGTTTTCCGCGGTTAGGCTGCCTCACCGTTAACCAAGTGCCCTGCTGCGCGGGCTCTACAACTGGAACCGAACAATGTACAGAGTTCACTAAGCTAGTCGCATCCAAAGCAGTATCTGAAGCCCTTGCATTCTTAGTATCCTCGATTAAAGTTTGGATGCGTGTCTCTAATTCTGAGATTCTCTCTGTCAGCCTGACTATTTCGCTACATTTATGACATGTAAATCCCTCGTCGCTGACAGAGAAAGCTATACTGAACATGTAGCAAATGGAACACAACACAATACTAGGAGAGGATGACATGACTCACCGTGTTTGTAGACTGATCCGAGATACCACAGCTGTTTGATGAACGCGTGAGAGACTGATGACAAGTTAACAAGCTAGCAAGATGCAAACGCGTTGTAACAGTGATTTAGATTCAAAGATTACAAGCTAGCGACGTCAGATTAATGTGGTAGGCAATATTATATAAGGTATTGATAATATAAGCAACAATGAACAAAAGTAAGAGATTCAAAACAAAGCTATACGGAGTTACAGATGCAAACCACTCTGAGCAGCGAGGCAGACAGGAGCAATCGAGCAAATGTAGTTCCTCCAGTTCCTTGTAGTTCCTCCAAGGCCGCTTCTGTTCCAGTCTTTCACCATCTACACTAAAGGTGTACGTGCCGACCATATCTGCCTTTGGATGGTGCATCTCTGGGGAGACACCATCTTGTGACTCGTTTCTTCCATGGAACCTTGAGGATGAGGCCTACGGCTCAAGTCAGGGTTCCCTCCTGGGACCTGACAGTGTTTTTGGAAGGGTTATCTTTGGCCCTTCGAGCCACTGGACAAGTGTATCGTTCTAAAGATGGTGCTCTTATTAGCGATTATGTTCCTCAACAGAGTTGGGGACTTACAAGCTTTGTCAGTTGCTCCCTCCTGTTTGGAGTTTGCTCTGGGTGATGTAAAAGCTATTTTGCACCAGAGACCAGGTTCAGGCCTTTCATCCTCCTCAAGTGTTGGCTGAATGTGAGAAGCTACGGTTGCTCTGCCCTGCCAGGGCCCTTGAGATATATGTGTGGAAAATCTGATCAGATCACTTCTGGAATGCTTCGGGCCCCCTAAGAAGGGCTGCCCGGCAACCAAACCTACTATAAGCAGGTGGATTTCAGAGGCTATTTCTACGGCATACAAGGTGTGTTCCTGCCTTCACCTCTGCTCCTCAAAGCCCATTCCAGATGAAGTATGGCATCTTCTGCTGCTTTATTGTTGGGGGCCTCCCTCCAAGATATCTGTGATGTGCCAGGATGGTCCTCCCCATACACCTTTATCAGGTTCTATAGTTTGGACCTACTGGCCACGCCAGGTTCTCAAGTGCTCATGTCCTGAGCGGTGCCTTAATTTGCTTCACACCAGGACAGGCATTTTGTCAGTGTGGCAACGTGGGTATATAATTCTCCAAAGTGTTGTCATGGTGAGGCAGCGCAAGTTCCCTCGAAAGGGAACGTCTCAGGTTACACGTGTAACCATGGTACCCTGAGAAGGGAACGAGATGCTGCGTCCCCTTGCCATATTCCTGCATGTCTGGGAGCAGCTTGCTTCAGATCAGTAGGATATATGAAATATTTGGGGTTATGTCTGAATGCCAAGAAGAGTGTGCTGTGTTCAGCACAAAGAACCACTTTTCTAGGCGTGGTGTGGGACTCAATGATGATGCAGGCATGTCTTTCTCCTACTCATATCGATTTACATTTTACATTTACATTTACATTTATTCATTTGGCAGACGCTTTTATCCAAAGCGACTTACAAGTGAGGAATACAGTAAGCGAGTCATCATGACGAGGCAAATAGGGACAAGAAGTGCTCACAATACAAGTTTTAGGCAGAGCTCAGAGTATCATAAGCTACAATTAAAGGAAGTGAAGGAAGCAACGAAAGGTAGGATAGAAAGGTATAGATTTTTTTTTTTTAAGATGAGGATAAGTGCTCACGAAAGAGATGAGTTTTCAGCTGTCTTTTGAATATTGCCAGGGATTCTGCATTGCGGATGAAGGCAGGAAGATCATTCCACCAGCGAGGGACAGTGAACGAGAATGTCCTGGAGAGTGATTTCGTGCCTCTCTGTGATGGTACCACGAGCCTTCGCTCCTTTAGTGAGCGTAGGCTTCTGGTCGGAGTGTAGACTCGTAAGAGTGAGTGGAAGTAGATTTGATCCTCACAGTCCTAAACAAGATAAAGCTAGGCCAGTCACTCACTGTCAAGCAGTTTCTGAGACTGTTGGATCTGATGACAGCTGCGTCCAATGTGATATTTTTGGCCTGCTGTCCATGAGACCCTTGCAGTGGTGGCTCAAGACCATGGTAGTTTTCCCCGAGGGGGAACCCACTCCGCATGATCAAGGTCTTTGCACCTTGGTAATATGGAGGAAGCCTTGGTTCTTGACCCAAGGCAGTATACATTCAAGTCTACCAAAATTTAGGAGCAGACATCCTGTCGAGGCAGGACCTGAGGCCCCGGGGAATGGAAACTTCACCCTTAGGTGGTGAAGCGTATATGGGAGTTTTTTTGTCCAAGCAGAATTGGATCTGTCCGCATCTCAGGATACGACGCACTTTCCACTTTGGTTCTCCCTCACACACCCAGCTTCCTTGGGGCTGGGTGTTATGGTATAGACAAGGCCGAGGCTATGTCTGTACACTTTTTCCTTGATTGCTCTGCTCCCAGGAGCTCCCAGGTCCGCCGGGACTGAATAAATACTACCAGTAGCGCCGTACTGGCCGAGCCGCCTATTGTTTTCAGACCTGGTGTCCCAGTACTTGTAAGCATGGCATTTGGGCATTATCGTTTCCAAAGCGGCATCAACGCAGCATCTCATTCCCTCAAAAGGGAACATCTCGGGTTACGACTGTAACCATAGTTCCTTGAGAAGGAAACGAGACGCTGCGTCGCCCTGCCATACTTCATTCATCCCTGTGATCAACTTGATTCGGCTAATTGAAGCTAACGCCGATCATTCAAGTTTAATGGAACACTGACGATTTTAATTACCAAAGAAACGGTAAGTCCATGGAAGGGGTGAAGTCTGGCCTCTAAAGAGGAGGAAAAATTATTTATTTCTTATAAAAGAAAAATGTATCACTTATTAACTAAGTCAAACTTTAGCGCGCAACAGTACTGCCTTGAGCAATCCCATCAAAGCGAGTATATTGAAGATACCCTTTGTGTATATTTTTGTATGTATATTTATTTCATCTTTATTTTCCAGTTCGTTGTTTCTTTCTTTGGGGATATCTGTGGTTTTTGTGTACGCTGTATATCTTAACGTCATCACTTTTGGACTTTTGTATATATATCTTTGGTGCTGTAAATAAATTACTCCTTGCACGACAGTGCTGTTGTGGGTAGAGCCATCATTTTTTTTCTCACAAACAAACCCTCACGCTATCCAAAGCAGATCTCCAGGGGTCGCTTTGTAACAATATTAAACATCTGAATCTATAAATTTCCTTGTCATTCATTTGATTTCTGTTGGACATCTGTTCTGAAATGAACATTCACACATTATCTACACTTACCTGAAACCAAAAAATTATTCAAACTGAGCAGCATTTATTAAGTCTTGCATTCATGCAAAAATCTGGATAGCTAGAGCTAGCTTGAATGTAGAATTTTATGTTCCATGTCACAAGAAGAATTGTATCTTTATGATTCATGACCTGTCTTCACAAGTAAAGAGACCCCTTTCCCTTTCCAATCAGTCTCTCGTCATTGTGTAGCTATGCTATGAGTTAAATAAGGATGTCAATTAAGGAGTGTTGCACATGCGGTGGAACAAATAGAGCTCCCCGACACGCATGATGCATGTATGTTCTGCTCGAATGTGGAGTGTCTGTGCAAGCAGGGTTATGGTAGGATGCCTTGGACGGAAGGGACCACGCACCATGTGTGAGAACCCATAAACAACTGGTGCCCCATGTGGTGCAGTCTGAATTGGATTTTTGGCTGTGTACACTGCAGTAATGAATGGCAAAAGTAATCATCTATCCATATGGGTTTTCTGCTGCCAACACTTTATCAATTGCAGGAAAAGCTGAAGAGGCTTGAGTCAACCTGTCAAGTCTATGAACCCTTCCGTAAGTCACTAGAAGAAGGAATCCAGAAACGCTTTGGAGAGGTCATGAAGGAATTATAGCTGATGGCTGCAGCTATACTGCTTCCAAAAAGCAGAACCTCCTGGACAATAAACACACATACATGTGCACGCACGCACACACACACGTTGTGTTTCCATGTTTTATGGGGACTTTCCATAGATGATTTCCTCATGGGGACAAAAAAAAAAGTCCCAATAAGATAAAAAATTTCTGGTATCACTATTTGTGGGGAATATCTAAACCACCTCAACTCTAAGTACTTTTTTTTTTTTTTTTTTTTTTGCATTCTTCAATTGTCCAAACTTCTTCGGGATGAATACCAAATTTCTTTGTAGAATGTATTGTGACTGACTTTGTCATTATTATTGAGTCAATGTGCTCTCCTAGTCCATCATTTTCAGTTGTTTGAATTAGTCTAGCATTCCTTATACATTTTGTAATGTCATTCAGACTCAACAGGACACTTCCAACACCTCCCTGACAAGCAGAGGATGAACTTAATTGTTTAACACAACAGAATTGTTGTTAACCTTCCCTGGCAAAGGAAATGATATACCAATAATGTCTCTGACAAAGCAGAGGATAATCTATTTGTTAATACTTATTAATGTATTCAACCTTGAGTTGTTTTCTCCAGGGGGAGAGAGTGTGGCGGAATGAAAAAAAAAAAAAAGAAAGAGCCCTTACAATGCTGGTGCAGCTGAATAGAAAGAGGAATACAATCTGTTTTACAGAAATACAATCTATGCTTTCCAAATTTACCTCTGTACTAATGCTCCTCTTACGTGAGAAGATACTGTTTTCATTGATTCATGAACATTTAAAATTTCACTACAAAAATACTAATGTCTTGAGGAAAAATACTACAGACTATGAATATTCTGTGCAGTCTAGATTACAGTGATATCACAATAAATTAGTCATAAATGTGTGTGTTGTATGCATACTGTATGTGAACTGCATGTTTAGGTTAAATTGTGTGTAAATGGGCATCTGCATTTAAGTTGAACATCTACACCTTTCTATCACTGATATTCTTGTTTTTATAAATGCTCATGTGTTGTGTATGTGTGGGTGTTGACTTCCTGAAGATGATGTGGTGTCCAGCAGTAATTTAATGTGCTGTCAGCGCAGTCACAGCAGAACTCTCATCATGAGAGCACAGAGTCTGGGTGAAATGCCAGGAGATGTCATAGTGGGGGCACTATTTAATTTACTGTTACCTTTTTTACTACTGACCGGTAAGTTCTGTTTAAAGCTTTCTTGTAGGTAGTTTGAAATCAGTTGACTTGTTGAAACAATCTTTGGCATGTTATTCCATAATAATGTAGCCCATTCTTCGTAAAACAGGAAAATATTCTGCTGTCCACAAAATCTTAGGGCATATGTTCATGTTGCAGGTAGAAAGATTAAAATATCTCTGCACAACAGAAATATTTTATGGTAGTTTTTCTGCATTTCTGTACCAATAACTGGAAGCCGGTATTATTACAGTCTCTACCACTTTTTACACTCAATGTAAATAACAACTGCCTTTTTTTTTCTTTCTTTCTTTTTTTACAATTATTGTAACTTATCTGGGTAACATTTTGTTTTGCATATCGAGCATTAGGGTTGATTGATTATGACAAAAATCATAATCACGATTACTTTGTGCAGTATTGAGATCACAATTATTTAGCACTCACTGAGTTTGGAAACGTTTTTATTAAACATTAAAAAAAAAAAAAAAAAAACATAGCAGTGGACTTTAATACCAATAATTTAAAACATGCCAATAAGGGTTGTAGAAAGCTAGAAAAGAAGGCTCTTTCTTCTAATCTCTGTGTGCGTTTCTTTTTTTGTGTGACTTCAGCTAGTGCGTGTGGCACAGAGTTCAACAATGGCTGGAAATATGTGGAAAGAACTTATAAAATTACAATCAAATTTATTTATACATTTCTAAAAGAGTAAATATGGGAGTATGTAAGCACTTCAAAGAATATTTTATATGCATTTAGGAGGCTAAAATGTTGCAAAGACTAGCAATGATTTTATATATATATATATATATATATATATTATATATTATTTGGGATAATGTAAGTACACAAGTCAACAAAATATATAACTGTGCTAGTGGTTTTTGGATATTTTAATGCAAAAATCTTACGATTGTGCCTTTAAGTCTCTGTTCCGTTCCTAGATGACCATAATGTGTTCTTGCTGTAGCTGACCATAGGGATCTGTACAGAGGGCTTGTCTAGTTGTCAATGTCTTGGATGAACTGGATCTGGCTGACTATGTTAACCACCAGATGAGGGTGAAACAGACTAATGTAAATGTAGATGTCATTCCTCTTTCGATGTAACAGAGTACATTTGGTGTTATGGGAAGTGTTGCCATAGTGTTCCGGTTGGTCTAATTAAAGCAGCATAACAATAACTTATAGAATTTGAGTTTTAAAAAAACAAAATACAAATTGTGTTATTTGTATGCTTGGTTAAAGTCATTAGTTGTTTAATATAGATTTAAAATGACAGTGTGTCTGCCTCCCGAACAACACTAGGAAAACTTTTTTCCTCAGAGTTTAGGAGCTAAACAGGAATAGGATCTACCACCCACAGCGGTAACAGTTTGATATTCTAGTTTTTAATCGATTAGCCAGAATTTTTAAACCTTATTGAACATGAAGGATATGATAGATGCTCACTTAACTCTGTCCCTGCCAGCGTTTATCTTGCCAGTAGGTGCCAGCATTTTTG
Source organism: Hypophthalmichthys molitrix (assembly GCA_037950675.1). NCBI lineage: Eukaryota > Metazoa > Chordata > Actinopteri > Cypriniformes > Xenocyprididae > Hypophthalmichthys > Hypophthalmichthys molitrix. Next base: position 1,559,840 of record CM075500.1, read on the forward strand.
ACCATATTCACAAAACTTTCATGGCCCTCAGAATATTTTTTTGTATTAACGTGTAAACAGTGAGTATATCAAAAGAAAGAACAGAGCCTCTGCTTTCAAAAAATATTCTAGCTTTATTCATTCTTTTTTATTAGCACTTAAATGTGGGTAACTTTCATAAAAAAACTAAAACAAAAAAACATTTAGAACAAAAAGCTGAGAAAAGACTTTGTCCGGATCAGATTCAGAAAGATGATCTAAAAACGGACTGAGTAGTCCATCAACACCCTCAATGCTTGCACAGTCATTACTTCTTGATTCATTCAACATTTTTCTCTGTAACATAAAATGTTTGGTGATCATGTTAGCTTGCATAAACATGTTTTTGATTCCAGAGATGCTGTACTATTTCGGAAGATCCGTCATATACAGTAACAGTGAAAACATGGATTGATGGAAAAACCTGTCAATGGCAGGGAAGCGTTATGTCATAAATGGTGTAAAATCTCTTCAATGGCTGGGAAAGAGTTAAGCACTGAGGAGCAAATCCATATATGGCTTTATAAGTAATTAGCAACGTTTTAAAATGTATACAATACTTAATAGGCAGTGTTGACAGAACCAGGCTAATATGATCATACTTCTTGGTTCTTATAAAGCACTCTAGCTGCTTCGTTTTGACTGGTTGAAATATATTTTTATAAACCTGCCAGACATCCACCAAGGAATGCATTACAATAATCTAGTCTTGAGGTCAAAAACGTGTGAATTAACATTTCGGCATGGGAGGCTCTGGTAACAAGGCGAGAAATATATTCCCTATTCCCATTCCCCATTTTTTTCATTCTTCCTTTCGACCTGGTCTTAGTTCCTCAGGTGTTTACAAAATGTATGACCACATCTCTGGCCCCTGTTGAGGATACAGAGAGTGAAGGTACTAAATTATCTCAATGATTCCTGATTTTAGCACAATTGGAGGAGTTGCCAGTCCAACATCAGGTTTAGTTCTTGATTATTTGTAATTAGAGGTTGACCGATATGTGTTTTTCAGAGCCGATGCCGATATCGATTATTACAGATCAAGTAGACCGATATATATCTGGTGTAAAAATGTCAAAATTAAGAATAACAAGGGCTCTGACAAAAACTTTTAAATTCTTTTAAACATACCTTTAATTTTGAGAACTGTTAATAATAACATTAATATTAATAATAATAATAATCCAATATAAAATAACCCTACATAGCTTTAACTGTATAAATTAATGTATAACTGTATAGATTAATCCTTATTAAAGATTTTCTTTTGTTGTTTGATTGTGACAGGCAATAGTAGACAGTATTAGGTTTAAAGGCTGCTGTCTCTTTAAGACATAAAGGAATACACTGTTACACATGCTGTTCACATTCACTGAAGACAACCGACGTGCTTACGTTTATACTCGCCCAGATGGGTATTTTAACATATCTGTGTATGTAACTGAACGTTCATGTGTAATAAGTCGTGAAAAATAACTCAATCTGACATTTGTTGCGAGCAGTTTGAGAGGCGGCTGTGTCCTGTGTGTGTGTGCATTGGTTGAGAGCGCGCTGACTGAAGACCATCTCTTGAGAGCTCGTGAGCGCTTTATGCTTTAAAATGGCTTGTATTTTTGAGTGCCAATTCCATCAACTGTCTGAAACGTGTGCTAATGTTGCAGCGTACAGCTCACTTGCAGAGCAGACTCAATGTGGATACTATGGACGTGAAGCCATTTGCGCATTTAAAGAGAGAGGGAGACTCGGTACCGCTGAATCACTCAAATGCTTTTGAAACTACGTCTCACAGAAAGTTGTAAAATAACTGATCTGCTCTGATTTGAATTCAATCTACATGCTATAGTGCATAAATGTTTGCGGGAATTCCCCTCTTAATAATCGCGAAACCTGCGGGAATGTGTAGAATTATGCGCAATACCGGCAGGCCCTGATTATATTGAGGTATTTTCAGTGTAGTGGATTGTGATTTATTGCAACTTCAGCAACGTCTGCTGCTGCCTTACATTTGAGCGACAACTGATGCATGATCACTGAAGCAGCTCCAGTTAGCGACTCCTAACAAATCAGATGGGCGGTGGGCGGAGCTTGCTCTAGGCCACAGTGGTGCGTTCGGACAGAGGCGGCTGCATCAGAGCCAAATAGCGCATTTCAAAATTAAATTATTTTATCGGCAAATCGGTTTTGAAAATGACCAATACCGATAACCATAAAAATGCTTAATATAGGCGCCGATAATCGGTCGACCCCTATTTGTAATGTTTCTCCCATGCATTCATGTATTCCCTAATAGACAGGATAGTATAGATTATTGTGCCACAAACAGCGCTCATTAAGTGTTTTGTGTGCTCCCTTTTTGTCCATTTTGAATAATAGAATTATACATTTGAAGATCCATCCTTTCCTTGTGGCTTTAAAGGGTTAGTTCACCCAAAAATGAAAATAATGTCATTTATTACTCACCCTCATGCCGTTCCACACCCGTAAGACCTTCGTTAATCTTCAGAATGCAAATTGAGATATTTTTGTTGAAATCCAATGGCTCAGTGAGGCCTGCATAGCCAGCAATGACATTTCCTCTCTCAAGATCCATAAAGGTATTAAAAACATATTTAAATCAGTTCATGTGAGTACAGTGGTTCAATACTAATATTATAAAGCGACGAGAATATTTTTGTTCTGAAGATTAACGAAGGTCTTACGGGTGTAGAACATCATGAGGGTGAGTAATAAATGACATTATTTTCATTTTTGGGTGAACTAACCCTTTAAGCCACATGACCAAACATGCTTTTCCTTTAGGTTCTAAGAAATTATGATCATTTACAATTGGGGAAAGGAATCAGGGAGAACAAAGCCATCATTTGACAAGACTGTGATCTGCAATATTTTTAATATTTTTAAGCCTAAAATTATTTATAGTGTGGGAAACTGCATACTTCCATCATTCATCCATGCACAATTACGTCATACCTGTAAATTAACCATCAATGGTCAGGATATTGAATGCACACATAGCTTCATGTTTCTTGGACTATTGTCTCTGCATCATTTTAAATGGGATCATAATCTTAGTACCATTATAGGCTTTTCTTCTTAAGAGAGCTTAAAATGTTTGGTGTATGTTCAATTTTTATAGAGCAGTAATGGAAAGCATGTCAACGTTCTCATTCACAGAGTGGTTTGGCAATTCCACATGCAGCTCAACAGAGGAGACAGATTAGTGGCATAATATGATCTTCCCACCGTTGCTGACATTTGAGTCATGCCTGCAGAGAAAAGGAATGTTAATTTTAATGGATCCCACATATCCGGCCAGATACCTTTTAGCCCTTCAACCTTCAGCCCTTATTCAACACACCTGTCTGTAATTATCAAGTGCTCCTGAAGATCTTAATTGGCTGGTTCAGGTGTGTTTGGTCAGGGTTGGAGCTGAACTTTGCAGGAAGGTAGATCTCTAAAAAACAGGATTAAAGCAATTAAATCTAAATCCACATGCTTTTAAAACAGTACTGTAGGATTGTTCATGTTCTTAACGCCTCTGGTGCTTAAACATCTGTATCCCATACCATACTACCCCTGAAAGCACAAAACTCACTGAAGTTTCCCCACCGCGTGTCTTTGTGGAATCTTTTTGTAACAATTGACAAACTTTCCAAAACAGCATCAATGGCCTTCTCTCGTCATTTCACACATATTTAACAATAGGTAACATAAGCTGTTAATATACAATCTTTAGTTATTCATAAACAGTAATACATCAATGAATTAAAACATATTTTATAGCATTTTAGAAATATATGGAAGTCCACTTGTTCTTTTTAACCAGTCAATAGTACAAACAATTCTAAATAACATGTGAAAACTCTAATTATTTCATATGAAAATGCATAGATATCTCAAATGGTCTTTATAATTAAATTTTCACATTTACATGTCTCAATCTATTACGTTTTTTTCCAATAAATCAAACAACAAACAATAAACATAATTAAATGTTAAATACAAAATATGGAAATGTTAATCGTTCTCTACATGTGGCCTCGCACCATCAATTAAACTTAACATTTAAATCAACACGCAAATCGATAAAATACTCGTGTCTGCATACTCTTAAACAGTATATCACATAATTTCACACTATTTAGCTAATCATGAGAATTAATACCTAAAAAGAGGGAGAAGATAAAATCACACAACTCGCTTAAGTTTTCTCACTGCGAACTTTATGTGGAATAAAGAAACCCCGCGAGTTCCCCCCCAGTGTTCAAGCAGACAAGAGTAATCGATTCCACATCGCATTGTGCCAAACTAATAGAACACAGATGAACCAAAATGACATATTTACATTTTATCAAGTTTTAAACATACTCACAATAGCATGAATGTAAAATATTTTCACTGTTTCACAGATTCATGAACTATTTTAAATACGTATTTCAATCTGTCGCAATACCATTTAATTGTTGGTTTCCCATTATAGCCTACTCTGCTTTGTGTTGTTGGATTGGCATTATTTTTATAATTTGCACGGGCATATCTTAAAATATTTTTTTCTTTCAAGATGCACTGTTTTTTTCTAGTGTGTGTTTATAAAATCTACTTAAATATCTTAATTGCACTGAGGCCTAATCAAAGCCCTGTCTGTGAAACCGGGCCACGGTGTGTCAGAGTGTAATGTTAGAAGATTACGGGAAAAAAAGAAGAAGAAAAAAAGATAGTCTTAAAAATGCTAACAGTTCAAGAAAAGCTTACCATCTAAGAGCCATGTGACAGTCTTGTTTGTGTGACTCGTTAACAGACGTGATCCCCTGTACGTGATTTTAAAACTTAAGATGGTACCTCAGATTTCAGACTACAATAAGATTATCCTTCTACTGTTAATGAAAGTTTGGTAGGCTAGGTTTTCACTATGAGATAGCCTAATTGTTATATAATTCAGATGGGCTAGAGGTTATTTTCATGGTATGCCAAAAAGTGTTTATTTTTAAATGTGATTGATGGTACATTTTACCAGTATTTACCATACTTTCAATTCAAAAAACAAAATATAAAAAATATGCAATATAAAAATTATTTTTAAATAAAACCATTTTATTTTGTAAAACAATTCAGGAATCAGGGCCGACTTATATTCAGAACAATACAGTAAAAATCAACATCAGCTTGGCTTTTCAGAAAGGCATTTAGTTTGCATAAAATCACATTTGGTGTGCAGTGGCAAGGTTCACAAAACAATGTTTATGTTGGTAACAATATCAATCTCTTCACCAGTTACAGTTACTGTTCATTCTATCATATTTTATCTTTCATTTTAATTTTCATTCCGGTTGAATGCATTTACCTACACTATGTAACGAAAGAAAGGAGATTCTTTACCATCAGTTAATGTTAGTAATATGTTCCTCATTTTACTTTCTTTGCTATTGACATATCTGACTGAACTACAAACTTTCCAGCAACGTCTGTGAAAAAGAGATGCAATTGCGCGTTTGTGCCGTTGTGTGTTTCACTCATCAGCTATGCTTGAACATTTAATTTGTTTAATATTCTGTTAATTGGATAAATTAATATAATATATAAAAAGACAAAAGAATAAGACAGAGATATACAGTCATTTATTGTTTGAACATCTTTCTTTTGTTAAACAGTGTAAGTAAATGCATCCTAAGGGAATAATTTAAAAATATAAATATAAATCATTTTTAAAAAGTTGTGAAGTTGGTCAGATGCAAATAGGCTTGTTTGAGATGCATCGGCACTGCATCTCAAGTAAAAAATCGAGTATTGTATGATGGACACAGACTCCGATTTTTTTTAGCTTCAGACCATGATTCCATCGAATCTGAGTATATCAAAACATGTTTGATATTTTGGGCTGATTTTAGAACACATATCTTAGTGTATGACTCGCCCCTCCTGAAACCAAAGCTGTCCTCTATCTACCAGTTTTACAATAAAATACAATATAAATACAATAAAGTAAATTAACAGAACATGTGTAACAAATTAACCTCAATATTTGACTCATCGGCACAGATAAAACTGACTGCTCCACTCACCTCTAACTCCCGTTGTAATCTGTAGAGTCCATACTGACCGTGTCTGTCCACCCAAGACCACATCCAAAAGCGCTTTGCTCATTTTTTTCTTTTGCGACTCGGCGAAAAAAAATGGGCCAAGCTCAAAATGGCTAAACACCAAGCTTTTAATTGACTTAATGGTCAATAAGACTACTTAAAAAGCAATTGCTATCTCAGAAAAACATCAAAGACAGAATTAAGTTTTTGGCACAATTCGCAAAGGTGTCTGGAGTGCTGAATAACAAAGAAACACAAGTTGCATGGTGATGCTCCAGAGCGTGTCTTTGAAAATCTAGTGAGAAATATAATAATAAATGCATCTCTACTACAGTGAAGCATGTAGAAAGATCTGTCATTGTGTGGGGAGACTTTTCAGCTGCTGATATTGGTGAGCTGTTTCACTTTGAAAGACATTCAATGCTTTGGAGAACAGGAGAATATTGCAGAATAGGTTGCTGCCCACAAATGAAAAGTCGTATCCTAAAGAGGAATGATCCGATGTTATTTTTCAACAAGACAAAGCTCCTGCCTAAAATAGACCATAAGTCCATAAGGCTCATGTTTTGGCCTGGTCAGAGTCCAGATTTGAACCCTATAGTGAATATATGGTCTCACATTGAACTCAAATGAACTAGGAGACATTTTTCAACTATTCATGAACAGTTTGAAGCCATTGAATGGAACAACACTGACTCTTCTTCTTCAGCTTTTTCTTCCTGTAAAAGGTGTCTGCAAATTGGTGAAGGCTATTCTGTGCTAAGTTACTTTATCTACAGTAATGTAATTCTTGCTAATTACCTGACTAATAATTTCTGGTTAAGACCATTAAAAGTCCACTAAATATTTTGGCATTTTTGGCTTGGCCCTTTCTTTTTTCTTTTCCTTTTTTTTTTTTAGCCCAGAAGTGTATGTTTGTATTTTTAATGCGTCTCCTAGCAATGTAACCATTTACAAAATCAGCAAGTATACGATGCCTTAAAGCCGTGTAGTGTATTCCAGCCTTTAGTGGAATAAGTTTTCTCACTTTGTTTTTCAAATGGTTTTGAAGTTTGAAACTGGTGTGTGTATTAAAAATGTCTGTAGGAGCTTATTAGCAACATGTGGTTTTAAAGAAGTGAGTAGTTTTAAAATTCATGATTCATGTTTGAAGTATAACTGTGTATGATTATTATACATTATTACAATGACTGAATGACTGACTGAGTAACTCTATAGGCATCTGTAGTATAAGAAGTCAAACCTTTTTTTAGAGTCAATTCCACATTAACTGGACAAGCCTGAAAAGTTATTTTTTCCCCAGCATACCATTTTTTGTTAAATGCTATAGATGTTTATATTTCCCCATTAAAGTAAATAGGTTTTCTTTCCTATCTGGTTAAAATATGTTCTTGCAGATAAATAACTTGCGTCTGGAGATTGTCCCTGGTAAATTTTTAATGAAGAAATATTTTTAGAGTAGGAATAATTTTGCCACTGGAAAAGCATGGTAGCATAAATAAATAAAATAATGATGCCAAATGATAACCCATGTATTCTTGTGTCTCTTATACTTTTTTCTTTACTTATACTGTAATTACTTTCCCCCCACAGCAATTTCACTGAGGTACAATGGGCTATCAGTCGTATATCTTCTTTTCCTTCTGTCGGTACCGCTGTTGCCCAGTCCAAACTTGGCTACTATGAAGGGTAAGTAATTCTTTGCATATAATAAGTTAATGTTTAAGGTAATGTAACATTTTGTAACCGCTTTTTTTTTTTAGAGAAGACAAAAGAGTATCTGTTGGAGAAATGAGTAAAAGATTAAAGGGATATACACATTTGTTTTGTTGTAGTGTTGGCACACAGTGTATTTTTGCTTTTTATTTGGAATTCTTCTCAATTTAGCAAACACTGTTAAAGTTCTAGCCATCTCATCAATGATGCATTACAATAATTAGAGAGAGTTGTGCTGTCAGCAGAGTCAAGCTCCAGAGATTACCTTCAAGTGGACATTTGGTTGAGTGCTTTATAGATCCATATAATCCTGTAAGACATTTTCTCACATATTTCCATATATTTCCTCTGTCCTTGCTTTAAACTAATTTAGCCTCATGCGCGCGCACACACGCACACACACACACACACACACACACACACAGTGTTTACTGTAAAATGTAAGTTAAGGATGGTATGATTCTATAAGGTCTCAGCTGGAAAAAGATAACAAAGCTTTTAGTAAAAATTAGGAAATAAGTAACACATTTGCTGCATCAGCTAAGTGTTTTCACAAATATAATTGATTTATTGCTAAATAATCAAAATCTAACACTTTATGAAACCAAGATGATACAGCATTTTCATTTCCCATTCTTTTTAAAAAGGTTGTATTCAAGTTTCATAGTAATTTTTTTTAATGTGTTTATGCTCCGGGTAATCTTTTAAAAGATGAAGTACTAGAGGAAGTTGGCTTTATGGACAGGGGCTCGGAAACTATGGATCAAAAATAATAAGGATTTAAAAATATATGTGCGTTCATTGACCAGATCACCAGGAATCAGTTACTTTATTATACAGTGATCTTAAAAAGCTTACGTTCTACACACTGAAACAACTATGTAATGACACACACATAAACACATCCACAATAATAATAATTTGCCAAAAAAAATCTAATCCAACCTAAACCAAAACACAAATTGAATGCACTAAAACAGACACATGGGTCAAAAGACGCATCCAGTTAACTGCTCCACTGTTGTGCCAAACAAAGAAATGTGTGGGGGAGTGGATAGTGTTCTCGAATGGGTTCAAATCCTGGTCAGAAGAGTGTTTTGCTATAAAAACTCATGCAAATAAACACCTTTTACAAACCCATTGCAAATGTTTTATTGAAAGTAAAATCTATAAATCATATAATAAGATTGAATATCAAGTGTATGTATTAAATGCCTTCTTTTATCACTTTTCAGTGCTTGTTTTTGTTTGATACATAGATAGCTCAGCTACACAGGCCAATAAGAGACTACTATTATTACTATTACTATTACTAACTACTATTATTCTTCTTAATTATAGGCCTACTAATGTCTAATTAAAATGTCTACTAATGTATAAAACTGAACAGAGATCAGGTAAAACCTATAGACTTGATTCATGGGTTCACAGAGATCATAAACGCAAAGTTTAATATTAATTGTCATCAATTGTCATATAATTATATGAATATTTTATATGAATTATAAATGCTTATTTAGTCTTATATAGTAGTATATATATAGTCTTAATGCTTATTTATTAATTAGAGGCCCCTGGGCTTTACCTCTTTAGGGGCCCTTCATTCACCAGAACTATTACCTACATTCACTCTTCTTAATCACAAAGCACAAGTTATCAGCCTTTTATTTTGCAGGAATAAATGCCTTTAAACATCTCCTGTACCTGCCATCATGTCACTCCCCAGCACACTCTCACACTATACTAAAATGAAAATGTAAATGCAATGATTTGACTGATGCAAAATTGTATGTGTTTGTATATACAGGGAAAACGGGCAGGTTTCTTCGGGCTATTTGCTCCACTGGAGTAATATTTTTGGCATTGCAGTGTGGGATGCAAATCACCTTCACATATATTCCCAAGGATGGTAAGATCTTTTCTTATTTGTGAAAGTATTATTGTAATAATTGCTTAAAAGTAGATCACAGTTAAACGTATGAAGGTAATCGTGAAAGTTTAAAATAAGAAATACAGTCAAACTGTGAACAGACAAAAGTTGACCAGCTAAGTGTTATTATATTATTACTTATATATTATTATAGTATTTAATATTTTTTATTTAACTTTTCTGTTAAGTTTTCTATCAAGGGCACAGAGTATAAATTAATGGTCCGGTCATTCGGCGTGTCACTGGTCACATGCACAGTCATGAAATGTGGCTCTGTGAGTGGAATGTGCATACTAAATTATTTAGATGATTGGCTGATTAAAGTCCACTCAGACAATGTTCTGAACAGCCACAAGTTCAAGCTTATTAACCACCTGCGGTGTATGGAACTTTCAGTCAATGCACAGAAGACAGTTTCATATTGACTTCTATTAATGAATTAATGTTATAAGTTAAAGGTAACAAATGATTACAAAGAGGCAGTATCAGAATACATATACATAATGTATGGAGAACACTAAGTATGAGTCCTACTGTTGTGTTTAGTAATGAGTGCAACTCTGATGTGCATCTGAGTGAATCATTGTAACTCTGTAATTGGCCAAAATGCAACATTCAACTTTTCCTAGACTCTCTACTCTTTCCTGTAGAACCTGGAAGCTAGACCTGTGTCCCACTTTCTCTCTGATCTGAATTTCTGCATTTTGAATTTTAGAATTCGAGTTAAAAAAAATTTAATTCAAAACTATATAAAACGTCACGTAATATTCAATTTTGTTAAATGACACTTGTCTCTAATTCAAATTTACACAATTCAAGTTCAAATTGTTTTGTCATATTTCTGGCTCCATAGACACTCATCTCTATTTGGCCATTCTGGGAGCCAGTATAACACACTCTCGCACTTTTAGCTTTTAACCATTTTGGGAGGAGAAACATTTACAGACAGTATGTGGCTTGAACAACTAGTTGCATTTACACTTGGCCAGTTGTGTCTGGAATGCATGTTAAACCACCTCCTGAAGTGGTTGGAGTCAAGACACTGGGTGGGTGTCATGATACCTTTACATAGGACAAGCGAATGAATGGATTGTTGAATAGATGAATGGATAAGAGTAAAGTCCCTAATCACCTTACTTTGAGGTGAGAAAGGGCTTACATATTCATCAGCTTACTTTTTTACCCTATACATTATCCATGCATAATAATGTATGCTTGTTATTCTTCAGTGACTGGGCCATGGGACAACATTTTCTTTCACCTTGGCATTGTCAGGTATGAAAAATATGAATTCTTTCAATTTTGAATCTCAGTTTTATTTAATTAAGTCTGGCATTCAAGATGCTAAATAACTATGCTAATTATAATATGATTATTCAAAACCAGCTAAAATATAAAACATTCTGAAACATTATGAACATTTTTTTTTTTTTTTTTCAAAGTTAGGAAACATCTCCGGTTATGCATAAAACCTCAGTTCCCTGAGATGAAGGGAACAAGACATTGTGTCAGTAGCAAACATTTGGCCAATGATGTTTGAGTTGCCTTACTTGGCACAAATGATATATAAAGTGGCAGTGAACACAATTTCCTTAGATTCTGCCCAGAAGGAAGCCATACCTCTTGTAGAAATGGCTCTCATTCTCCCATACCTTTTGTAGAATGAGCTCTCAAACACTCAGGTTATATATATATATATATATATATATATATATATATATATATTTCTGACACTCTGCAGTACATTTCACCCTAGAACGCCTTGATTGTGTTGAGATTTCAATAGATTTTTTCCATCTTGAACATGGAGCTGCTGTGCCTATCAATATGCATTTTAGCAAGGTTTTCTTTACTGTGTTTAAAAACTTTTTCTGCTAAAACTGTCTCAATGATTCCAGTATATTTGCTTTTCTTAGTAAAACATTTTTTTAAACTCTTTCCAGGTTTAGTGATGTGGACACACTCAACATAATACGTCTGCTAATGCCAGATTTTGGTGTCTTCCTGTCCACACTGTTCATCATCCGTTGGTGCAAGGCCAAGATCCCACATCACAGTGAAAACTGCAGGCAGCTCTACGAGACTGAGGTAATGGGCATCTAGTCTTGTTATTGTAGAGCAGGGCTGCTCAGTCCACCTTTCTGTAAGTCAAATCAAACACACCTAGGGCAGGTGATCTAGAACATGTATTTATTTTAATTACATTTTTAGTGTTGGCTGCTTTTGTCCTGTTTCCATATTTGACAGGGTTCAGCTGAAGAAATTTCAGACTCAGAATGTGATGGGGAGAGTGGGACGTCTGAGGGTTCCTCCTTTGACACCTCTGTTCAGAGCCGCAGCTCTCCTGCCTCCTCTCCCGACGTTCTGCAGAAACTCATCATATTTATGACTGGACTGAGACTTCTCATGTCTTCAGCAATGAACACTGCTGGAAAAGTTTTGGTCACTGTTCTGTTAGGGCTGGCAGGTAATGCATATAAATATGAAAGTGTGTATGCATTCTAGAAAATTATCTGTAGATGCAGTCAATGATGTTACATTTTTTGGCAGGTATAACATTTCCCTCTCTGACGTCGGCACTGTATTTCATGGTGTTTCTTGGCCTTGTGTGGTGCTGGGTGTTGGACTACACCATATCTCTGCTGCACTACAGCTCTTTGTGTGTAATGATGACCATCTTCAGTGGAGGACACGTTCTTATCCTCTACCTGTACCAGCTGCCTCTCTTCCAACAGCTCATTCCTCCACAGGATGACTTTGCCAGGTGCAGTTCAGATCTCTACTAAAAAAATCTAAATCATTCAGTAAAACCCAATGTTATTCACATCAGGCATGCTTTAAAAGTATGTTTTGCCATGAAGAAGCATAATCAACAAGTCACATTACACACGATATACAGTGGGGTTCAAATGTTACAATTATGGTCTAATTTAATTTCTTTTTTCTTTCTATTTTACCTATCTAATTTTAATAGCCTTCCCCTTCACTTCTTTCAAAGCTTATGATCTTTATTGTCTTGTTAAATTGTCCAGGGATTCAAAACTGGTGTAGTGATCTTTACAGAAGATGACAATTAGTGCCTGTGTATTGAATTTTGGTCACGTGTCACTTGTGTATAATAATAGTTTTTGTTTGTTTGTTTAATCAGAAGCATTTTTTTAGGAGCAAGGAACATGTTTTCATGCAGCTAAAATAACTGAAAGGTGGATAAGAACAATCTGAGGTTAAATTAGGGGTGTTTGATTCTGGGTTTTAAGAGTCCAATTCGTGAATCCCACTGTAGGATTGCCATCATTATTACACACTAACCCTCTATGGGACTAATTGTAAAATAACAGCTAGAAAAATATAAATTACTTTATATTTTACATATATTTAAGACTAAATCATTTTCCAAAATTAAGTTTTCTACATCTGACCTTTGACCTTTTTTAGGGTGCCGTCATTTATAACTGACTTTGTCTTATTAGAGTAAATTATTTTTATCTGTGAAGGAGTAAAAAGGTCTAATTTAAAAAAAAAAAATGGGGAAAAAAAAACATTAAAAAGCTTTATTAACATTGCATTTCATTTGGAACTCACATGTCAAAACCTTGACAAATTCAGATTTTACTGCCTGAAAAAGATCGTCAGAAGGGCAGATAATAAAGCCTGATTCAACTTCTTTTTTTATTCAGATTGTCTACTGTGTCGGGCACTGCAAGAGAAGATTGAAGATTATAGCAAATTATATATTTTTTTATAACTTTATACAAAGTTATAAAGCTTCTGCAGGAAAGAAAAAATTAACTGCCTCAGGCACTGATTTTACAGCAGAAAGCTTTGCTCTCATGACAGTTGCACCATCATAGCCTTGCCCCACAAGATTATTTCCAGGCCATGTTTTTCAAGGCAATTTATTATAATTTTGTGAGGCCTGTTTGTAGGCAGTCCACTGAGGCAAGTTGCAGGAGAACCCAAGGTGGAGTTTTATTTTAATCTACATGATCAAACATAAAACAAACTAAGATCTGGCTTGACATGGCATGGCTTGGTACAAAATCATCAACAAGAACACCCCAACAGTGGTTACAGGGACAATACTAGACAAAGAACAAGGCAGACATGAGAGCTTAAATACACAAGGACTAATCACAAACAAGGAACACCTGTGCACAATCAACCAATAAACCCATGAACCAAAACACACGAACAGGGGAGCACATGGCAGGATCAGATAAGGACAAGGGAATCACGACATGCGAGCATACGGCAAACAAAGCAAACAAGGCAATGCAAACATGAAACATGAACTAGAAAATAAACCATGAAACCATACGCATGAACATCAAAACAAAACATGAAACAAAACCCAACACCATCCATGACATATTCCCCCCTCTATGGACAGCTCCAGATGCCCAAACGAAACAAAACCCCACACCCAAAGTTCAGGAGAGTGGTGCAGCAGAAGCAGTCTTGGGGGATGGATGGTGTACCACATGGAACAGGGCATAGGACACCTCTAGGGTGACGCCGACAGTTCAGAGGACCAGGGTGGCCTGGAGTGGGTTCCTGGGCTGAGGCAGTCACTGGACGCTGGTCAGGGGCTGGAATCTCCTCTGGACGCTGGTCAGAGGCTGGAGTTCCCTCTGGACACTGGTCAGGGGCTGGAGTCCCCTCTGGACACTGGTCAAGGGCTGGAGTACCCTCTAGACGCTGGTCAGGGGCTGGAGAGGATGCATGTGTGGTCCAAACGTGGCCATAATGGTCAGTTCTGCACAATCTGGAGACTCTGGTGTAGTCATCTTGGCTGAGGGCTCAGGTGTGGTAGCTATTTTGGCTGAGGGATCAGGCATGGCAGCCATCTTAACTGAGGGCTCAGTCGTGGCAGCCATCTTGGCTGAGGGCTTAGCTGTGGCAGCCATCTTGGCTGAGGGCTCAGATGTGGCAGCCATCTTGTGAAGAGACTCAGGCATGACAGTCATGACTTGAAGAGACTCAAGCTGGGCAGGCGCGCCGTGAAGAGACTCCGACTTGGCAGGCACGATTTTAACAGTCTCTGGCTGGGCAGGCATGACGTGAACAGGCACTGACCTGGCCGGCATGACGTGAACAGTCTCTGGCTGGGCAGGCATGATGTGAGCAGTATCTGGCTGAGCAGACATGACATAGTCTCTGGCTTGGAAGACATGACGTGAACAGGTCCTGGCGTGGGAGGCATGACGTGAAGAAACTCAGGCTGGGCAGGCATGATGTGAACAAACTCAGACTTGGCAGGCATGACATGAAGAATCTCAGGCTTGGCAGGCATGATGTGAACAGGTTCTGGCTGGGTGGATACTGTGGGATTGTGGGGCTCCTCATCCACAGTATGTGATGAGCCGCTCAACAGAAGGGCATGGTCAATGTATTGACCAAGGGAGAAATTAATTTTCCCCCAGGCAGGCCAGAGTTTTTTTTTTTTTTTTTTTTTTTTTGTCAATTGTTCTACCGGCAGCTGTCCAGCACTTATTTGCTTTTTCCTTTCTCCTCGGACAGCATGACAAATATGCATATTTTATACTATATCTGATTATATGTAAGTGTAAGCTCATGAAACAAGACTTCACAAACTAAGTGTACGTTTATATGACAATGATGTACTAAAAACAGAAAAGTTTTTCCTTTGCATTTTTCGAGTATAGAAGACAACATTTTCAAAATGATCCCTGTTCACACACTCCATGAAAATAATTAAAAAACGCTGTATTATGCTGCCAGGCCAGTTGTTGGCGATGCCACTTTGGGTAAAGTAAGCTACATGTAGGATAAACGTATATGACTGTTATATAGCAACAGCTCCAGCTCTTTAATGCACAAGTGAGTGATTTCAGACACAGTAATGAGTGGACAATGAGAGTCAATTCCTGTGCTGGAGCCGACCCCAATACTAAAGCTGTTAACAATTGAGAAATCGTCCCTTTTGGAGTCAACTTGATAATTGATAGTTACAGACAGGTGTGTTGGATCAGGGTTGGATCTTAACTCTGCAGGTAGGTAGACCTCCAGGAACAGGATTGGGCACCCCTGCTCCAAGGTAACTGGAGTGCAACAATCTCAGCTTAAAGGGATACTCCACCCAAAAGTGAAAATTGTCTCATCATTTACTTACCCTCATGTTTTGAAAAATAATCCATCTCTGTGAGTTCATATAATACAAGAGAATGTGTCCCGGAAGTTGATGCTTCAATAACCACACAAAGCAAACACAATGGTAATCTTCTGAACTGAACTAAATCTTCCATCTTTTATGAGACGCTTCCCTGCCACTGATGGAATTTTCCGGATTTTCATGTTTTCACTGTTATACAGTAGGAGAGTGCCATTACACATCTTCTGAAATAGTACAGAATATTTCCTTTTTATATGTAGCGCATTGACAAATTCCTATTGCTCTTGTTCCAGTCGTTTCTTGGTGAGATAAATCTCAGTCTGTTTGCTCAATTGCAAGATATGCACACGTTACTGCACCACTGTAAAGTTCTTTTTGATGTTTTTATATCATAAATGCTTAGCACCAGATGTATTAAATGAAATTATGTTTATCATATAGTCGATTAAAGAATGCCATATAGTTGTGAAGGGAATGCATTATTTTGATGATATTATTCTCTGATATTCTAAGTAGACTACATATCTAGACAAAGAGAGAAAAGCATTACCCATGTTTAGTTTTTATTCCATATGCAAAAGAAATAATTAATCATGCATGCTTTTTTACAGTTAAATCCACAATTAATCTTGAGTCATTCTCACACTTGCATTATATGGTTGTTAATGAGTATTAATAAGTGAACTTGGAGCAAGAGAAATTGTTTCAATAAAAACTACTCCACGGTCCGGTCAAAACCATGCAACATATCTCTGCTTCCACTCCACACCATTACACTCTGCATGCAACCATTTTGGCTTCATTGGAAAAGTTGCCATTTTTGATATATTTGATAAATTACATTCTAATAATAATACCATTAACTAAATAATTTAGCCAAAGGTACAAAATGAAATTGAGAATGCATAAAGAAAAAATATTTTATGCACGTTTACTGCACCCTAGAAAATTCTGACACTTTGAAAATAATTGGATGTACTGGTTGGCCACTTGACAAAAAAAGACCAAAAAAAAAAAAAACAATTCTAAACTCCATTATTATTAACACTTGCTAACATTAGTAGTTGATCAAGGTTGCATTTAATTGTTTTAAACTGCTTCTTGAACAAGTTCAATAGTCAAATTCGTCTGGCTATTGGACAACCTCATTGCCCAGCCCTCACACCGGTGTACATGTCATCAGACAAGAAATCTTATGATGGGGAGGAGACATCAATGTCTTTGATTAAAATATTACGAGGGCACAAGTATACATTACCACATCTCAACCCAATTAAACACCTCTTGGAGATTTTGGACTGGCATGTTAGACAGTGTTCTCCACCACCATCATCAAAATACCACAGGATGGAATATCTTTTGAAAGAATGGTGTTCTATCCATCCAGAGACTTGCAGAGTCAAGGCACATTGAAGCTTTTTTGGCAGTATGTGATGGTCCAACACCTTACTAAAACACTTTCAGCATCTGTTTGCATCTAACATTTCTGTCTGTTTACCAGGTTGTTTGGTTTGACAGCGCTCATCCAAACCAACATGTCAGAACCGTATAGTCTGGCTCTGCATGAAGATGGTAGTTGGCCTGCAATAATGAACCCACTGGTGCTTCTACTGCTGTATTTTTCAGTCATGAGTCTACTACACAAGTGGAATCATTCTATTGAAGAGGTACTGTGATGCACTTCACACATGCACAGACATGAGGCTACCAAAAAAAAAAAAAAAAAAATGTGTCAGGGCGTCCAAACCTGCTTCTGGAGGGCCACCTTCATCTTTTGCAGAGTTTAAAATCAGATAAATGCATACGCCATATATTACCTCTCCTCCTAACTCATGTAGTTACAGTGCTAAACAGCTGCTGCTAAGTACTCACATCGATGACACAGCAGTCAGGAGCGTTTATCTCCAACCTTTTTTAAACACATCTGAACCAACTAATCAAGATCTTCTGGATTACTAGAAACTTCTAGTCAGTTGTGGTAGGGCAAGCTGAACTCTGGAGGAAAGTGGCCCTCCTACAGCCTGATTGAACACCTCTAACACAGTGGTTCCACCCCTGATCCTGGAGTACACGCAACATTGCATATTTTTGATGTCTCTCTAATCTGACACACTCATTTGAGTTTTTGGAGTATTTAATGAGCTGATGAGTTGGAGTTTCACAAGTGGCACCAAATTAATATTGTGAGTTTTGATCATGCCACTTAAGGTGAGTGTGAAAGTGCGAGATGACCTCTTACTCCTTTAACCCTGGGGCACCAGCTAAGGAATTTCAGTAAACATAACAGTAAATTAACAACCAAAGATGAGAAAGTTTGTCATCGGAGCAATCTGAAATATGTACCAATACGTACATTTCACTGCAGTTTCGATGTGAAATGTCCACTGAGTGTCGCTAAAAGCCTGTTCATTTTTTTTTGCCAGAACAGATAATGTGAATATGGTACGTTTTTATGGCGTCAGTTTTTATACGAATCACCACAGTTCTGATTTGAAATTTACGCTCCATTGCGTTTTAAAATAACATACCACCAACACTACACCTAAACCTACCCGATAGTGTTAACAAAAGCAAATGTGACATAAAAATCATCCGTAATCGTGTTGTTTTAGCTTGTTTAGATCTCTCTTTGATACTCTTTTACCGTGACTCACCTTTCACGGGATTCAAACCCAAGGCTCCCTCATCTTAAGTACAACTCCGTATCAGCTGAGCTACAAAGCAAGCTTGTTATGTCAGAAAAGCGAAACATATGGAGCTGGTTAAGTGATGCAAAGTCCAAAATATATTTGTTTACAAATCGTGCACTCTGGTAAAAAAACGTTTTGAAGTCGAGTCTTTATTCATCCATAATCTGACCCCGTAATCATAACTGTGTATGAAAAACACTAGAATGATTCCCCTGTGGAAATCATTTGCATAATCTAAAACACACAGTTAAAACAGTGTCTTTAAATTTTTACCAGTGCATCTCTCACTTTCCAAACCACCTCCAGAATATGAATATGATGTTGCAATACAAATACCTGTCACTGAGAATACTTTTTTCTAATGAATGTGTTGTAGTTTACATCAGTTTTAAGGATTCCAAACATGGTTATGAATGGATTTGGATGGATTCTTGTGGCTTCTCTTTCTTTCAAAAGGAATTTTAAAGGTGGTTTAGATGTAAACCTTAAGGATTAGTTTCAAGATGGGTGCAGGGCAGAAACTTCCTGTGGACCAATGAGAAGTCCTGTCCTTCCAGTGCTTGAGGTGTCTGTCACTTGTCCTAGCTTCCTTATATGATAATGTTGGGGAATCCAATTGAAATGTAACCTTTCTCCACTGTTGCAGTCAGAGAGGTGGCCACACCATAAATCTGTATCCTGAATATGCTGTTCACTACACAGGTGTGTTTGATTAGGGAGACATGAGATCTAAAATGTCAGTGCTGGGGGTACTCCAGGACCAGGGTTGGGAACCACTGCCCTAGCATATCCAAAATACTGCAACCCAAATTGTTTTAATTACTGGCAATCCTGTAACATAATGTTTGAATAATATTTCTTCAGTTACTGCTAGGAGTTACTTAATGCAGTTGAGTAAACCCACATAGTTGTCCTGTTAAATGTTGCACTCCAGAAGTATTGCCCAGAAGTATTGCTAAAAAAAAAAAAAATTATATATATATATTTATATATGCAGTTGAGTTTTGTTCATGTTTATTTATTTATCTGCATTTGTAACCTGAATATATATCATGCTCAGGAAAATGTTGAAAACTATGCTGAAGACTCCAGCATCCCATCAAACTTCTCCCCTAAAAGAAAAGAGGTGAGATATAATTTATCTATAGAAATCAACATCGAATTGCTCATGAAGTATCCATAAGAGTTTTGAGCGCACACATACAAATACAGCAAAATGTGCACTCACCAATATATTCACAGGACAGGCTACAGGACCAGCGAAGAGAAACACTGCCATTAGTTGGTGATTACAAGCAATAGACCTCTTTTTTTTAACAAGGTTAATAAATCAGGGAAGGTTTGTTACTTAGGCCTTTGTGATTCCCTTAACACATAGAAGTCAGAGTTGACATAACCCTCCTGCTAGAGTCTGTACTATGCTACCTCACCAAGATTTTGAGGCATATTTTATTTATAAAACAACCTGACACACAAAGTGAACTGTAGGCAAGTCAAGTAGAAACCAACAGCAGCTTATTACAGAAGAGAACAAATACAAAACCAACGAAACCAGACGATGACTTGGCTTGACTAAACTGTGAAACGTGAGACTTACCGACAGAAGGTTGACACAAAGCTCGACAATTGACTAGGGAAACGTGAGGTCTATAAATACACAATAACTAATAGACAAACAAGAAACAGCTGGGAATAATCAAGGAAATAATAAACAAGAAAACTACAAAGGGACTACACACATGGCACAGGAAACAGGCTTTGAACAAAGCAAAATATAAACTAAATGACTACACATGACCACAAGAAACAGTATACATGACCCAAGCAAACAAAGTCACAGAATTCTAATCAGAGAGCACATTACCATTTGTAAAGGGTTCTCAGTAGCCTACCTCACTTTTTAACTCCTTTCCAGGTTTAACATGATCTTTTATATTATTTATCCCCCTAGCGTTCAAGGATCGTCGACGGCCCCAGATTATTGTCAGATTGACAGATAAATAGTCTAAATTATATGGTCCTATCTTGCTCCACAAAACCACTTGGGATTTTTACCAGGCCAGATAGCATGTACTTCTAAAGGGAAATTAAAATGGACAGTCAAATTAAATGGACCAGCAATAATACTAGTATTTGAAAAATGTGTAAGAATTTACAGCTCTCTGAAGCAGCACAAATCTGAACAGGTGGGGACTGTGTGGAACCAGAAAGAAGACATTGTTCAGCAGAGGACTGATGGGCAACATATCTCGCATGTTTGCATATTTGGCCTACATGAGGTTGCAGGACAGTTGTACGTGGGATTATGGCTACAGATCTCATAAACCTTACAGGAGGGTGCAGGAGATGGATGAGCAGATGTCTTTTTTTGTCAGGTGATGTCTTTTTTGCACAAGGCCATTTGTGAGGCACCTTGTGCTCTGTGTCGATGTATGGTGTTAAGTGGTCCATGTTTACCTTTCGTATGACCTTAAGTCATAACAATTGTGAAAGGCCTCAGCTTGGTATTTTCCATTTTTCCTCCATTTCATTGCCCCTGGCTTACATTGTCCCCCACTTGTCTTCTTGACAACTTTGAGCCTTCCTCTTCCTCATTTTTTATGACATCTTTACATTTTCCTGGACAGTATCATGTACTTTTGACAGGAGGAGGTTATCTTGGCCAGTTTTTACCCAAGACAAAAACAAACTTATCCTAAACCACTAACCACTTTAGCTAAATGCTCACCTGGCCATACACAAAGTTCTGTCATTAAACTCTTGCCCTTGGTTTCACAGACGAGGCTTAAGCCTAGTCCCATACTAAACTGCATGTTTGAGCTGTCTTAACTGAAAGCAACTTGCAACAACCATTATTTTGTCTCAATATGTAAAGCAGTAATGTTTTTTTTTTTTGTCTAATTATATGTCTTACTTGAACTAAGGCCTAATCCTGGTTTAATCTAAGCCCTGTCTGCGAAACCGGCCCTATATGAGACAGGCTAATAAGTCCTTAACCTGCTTGCAATCACATCATTCTCTATAGGGCACAGATTGGTTCCTGCTATATCAGTAGCCAATGAGGTTGCGTTCTCAACCTTCAAATACTTAGTCAGCATTTGCCTTAGCAGTGCAGCGTGCTTTCAGAAACCCTCCACCTTCCCCAGCTCCACCTGTATAGATCTGCTACAGGTAATTCATGTATGCTATATTGTACAGCAGCAGCATGTCTTCCTTGCTCACAGCAGTGTGTCATGTATGTATTGGCAGTAGCAAGTCCTTCACTTGCGCTGCAGCAGCAACAGCAGCAATAATCAACAGCAGCAGCGTAAGAGTTGTCATAACCGAACTGATATGATATAAATAAATTAGATTAGAAGTCATTCAGAGCTATATACTGTGCCTGTGCTACTGGAATCACAATCTTAATTGTTGCCCTTCTCTTTATAACAAACCTGTCCCATTTTGTTGACCTAGTCAGGTATGTGCCATGGGGAAGAAATGCATGCAGCTCTCACTTTTGCAGGATCCCTTATAAGACTGTGCAAATCCCGGACCTTCCATAATGCCCTATTTTGCATCACCAATCAATGCCCTATTTTTGTTCTACGTTAGGTCGTTAACACAGGCAGGCAGGATGATTTTCACATCATTCTACTAGATTCAGTACTCAAAAGTCTTATGGATACATATTTAGTATGTCTTTCCTGACCTTATTTTAAACTCAAAGACAGTCGTACCATTATTTAAACATATGCTTTCTGTGTTGTTGTTGTTGCCGTTTTTAGGCTATGGTGTTGGTGTGGAAGAGGATGTGGCAAGACCAGGAAGATTCTGGGGTGAATTCCCTGATTCTGGAGGATGATTACCCAAATTGCTTGGCTTTGTCTCCATACACACAAACGATTTCTTATTGTACCTCAAAAAGTAAATATAGAAAGTCTACATTATTCTACATTATCCCAAATCCAAATACACACAAAACAACAGGACAGATAAGAGCATGAGAACAAGATCAGCTATGACTAAAGGCTAGACGATAAACCCAATGAATAGAGGAGCTGGGAAGGAAGTGGGTTGGTGGCGAGTGCTGAGTGCAGACTGAACTGAGAGAAGGGCTGAGGTGAATTTAAATAGACTTCCCATGATAGAAAAGTCACTGGCTAGAAGATGGATCAGCTGGAAGTCAGCTGATATCTGAACTTTCTAAACTATTGCTAAACTAGACATAGTTTTGTCATTACAACAGTCACAGATACATACAGGTGCTGGTCATATAATTAGAATATCATCAAAAAGTTGATTTATTTCACTAATTCCATTCAAAAAGTGAAACTTGTATATTATATTCATTCATTACACACAGATTGATATATTTCAAATGTTTATTTCTTTTAATTTTGATGATTATAACTGACAACTAAGGAAAATCCCAAATTCAGTATCTCAGAAAATTAGAATATTACTTAAGACCAATACAAAGAAAGGATTTTTAGAAATCTTGGCCAACTAAAAAGTATGAACATGAAAAGTATGAGCATGTACAGCACTTAATACTTAGTTGGGGCTCCTTTTGCCTGAATTACTGCAGCAATGCGGCGTGGCATGGAGTCGATCAGTCTGTGGCACTGCTCAGGTGTTATAAGAGCCCAGGTTGCTCTGATAGTGGCCTTCAGCTCTTCTGCATTGTTGGGTCTGGCATATCGCAACTTCCTCTTCACAATACCCCATAGATTTTCTATGGGGATAAGGTCAGGCGAGTTTGCTGGCCAATTAAGAACAGGGATACCATGGTCCTTAAACCAGGTACTGGTAGCTTTGGCACTGTGTGCAGGTGCCAAGTCCTGTTGGAAAATGAAATCTGCATCTCCATAAAGTTGGTCAGCAGCAGGAAGCATGAAGTGCTCTAAAACTTCCTGGTATACGGCTGCGTTGACCTTGGACCTCAGAAAACACAGTGGACCAACACCAGCAGATGACATGGCACCCCAAACCATCACTGACTGTGGAAACTTTACACTGGACCTAAAGCAACGTGGATTGTGTGCCTCTCCTCTCTTCCTCCAGACTCTGGGACCCTGATTTCCAAAGGAAATGCAAAATTTACTTTCATCAGAGAACATAACTTTGGACCACTCAGCAGCAGTCCAGTCCTTTTTGTCTTTAGCCCAGGCGAGACGCTGTCTGTTGTTCAAGATTGGCTTGACACAAGGAATGCGACAGCTGAAACCCATGTCTTGCATACGTCTGTGCGTAGTGGTTCTTGAAGCACTGACTCCAGCTGCAGTCCACTCTTTGTGAATCTCCCACACATTTTTGAATGGGTTTTGTTTCACAATCCTCTCCAGGGTGCGGTTATCCCTATTGCTTGTACACTTTTTTCTACCACATCTTTTAATTCCCTTCGCCTCTCTATTAATGTGCTTGGACACAGAGCTCTGTGAACAGCCAGCCTCTTTTGCAATGACCTTTTGTGTCTTGCCCTCCTTGTGCAAGGTGTCAATGGTCGTCTTTTGGACAACTGTCAAGTCAGCAGTCTTCCCCATGATTGTGTAGCATACAGAACTAGACTGAGAGACCATTTAAAGGCCTTTGCAGGTGTTTTGAGTTAATTAGCTGATTAGAGTGTGGCACCAGGTGTCTTCAATATTGAACCTTTTCACAATATTCTAATTTTCTGAGATACTGAATTTGGGATTTTCCTTAGTTGTCAGTTATAATCATCAAAATTAAAAGAAATAAACATTTAAAATATATCAGTCTGTGTGTAATGAATTAATATAATATACAAGTTTCACTTTTTGAATGGAATTAGTGAAATAAATCAACTTTTTGATGATATTCTAATTATATGACCAGCACCTGTATACTGGTAATAGCTTGCAAAAGGCAAGCTCTTAAAATATATATGATTTACACTGTCACTCTGTTCACATCTATTTATTAAGTTAATTTTGTTCACATTTAAGAATCTCTGTGTGTGATTGTGTGTTAAATGCATGCACAGAATATACTGTGGAGAATGAAAGCTGCACCGGAGGCAATGAAATATTGAATGACGTGGACCCTCTATCTTCCACTAATCGACCTGGACCCAGTGCTTTGATGCTGCTTGGACAGTTCATCATGAAACAGAGCTATATAATTGCTCTCATCATCACAATGGTAACGTAATGTTTCTTGTATGCCTAGTAAGACCTTGATTAGCTGGTTCAGATGTGTTTAATTGGGCTTGGAGCTAAACTTTGCAGGACAGCGGTCCTCCAGGAGCAGAATTGGACACCTCTTCACCCTGCTCAAGAAAAATAGTCCCTGACAATGACAGTAAACAGCAAGAGAATGTTCTTAGGTGTAAAATGCTTAATCTGATGAAATTAGATACTGTTCTCATGTGTCATTAATTTTGCTTTGAGGGATTAAAAACATTGTTCCATGCAATTTCTGTCCTTGTTACATATGATAATTAGCAAAATTCTTAATGAAAGTGAAGTGCACGTCACTAATGTTGTTGGAGTGTCTGGCCATTAACAGAGCAGGTTATGTTCCAGGGTTAGTTTACTTCAGAGGTATTCGGCTCCAGTCGCTGTGACAGATTTTGCACAATATGAAATATATATAAAGCACTACTGTAATATGAAGCAATGTTTTTTTTACTCTAATTTCTTTTCTTTGCAATAGGAAGTTTTCTGTAATATATTTATATAATAAAAAATACATATGTACATATGTATACACCACAAAAAAAAATGTGTAAGCAAAATAGTTAAGCATAAAAAAAAACCTATTGGCTCCACCTATATTATCTTTGCAAGTGTAACCGGTTGAATGATCCTAATATTTTCTTATTAGAACCTGAATACATTGTGCATACTTCCCAATGTAAGATAAGCACACAAGTGTCATGCCTTGTTCCATGAAATTGAGGGCACCTGCTCTTCTTCTGGATGGAGGCCCGCCAAGTTACATGCATGTTTTTCTTTATATGTGTGCAGGTATGGAGCATCAGCTATAACTCATGGCTTACGTTAATATTACTGGTGTGGTCATGTGTGATCTGGATGTTGAAGGATCGGCGGCGGTTTGCTATGCTTAGTGCTCCATTTCTTGCTGTCTATGGGACATTGCTGCTAGTGGTTACATTCATCAGTCAACTCCATCTTAACCATATTGACATTTTCCCCACTTTACCGAAGCTTGTCTTGATTGACTTTGATGTCTATGGTTATCCAGTGCCTTGTGTGCACCTTGCTGCAAAGGTATGTAAACTTAAATCTTGTGATAGAGCTTAACAAAGTGTTCTCCGTGTAGAGCTGCACGATTAATTGTTAAAGGACAAACACCATTGTATATTAATGTATGATCACATCGCCAATACATTGTCATGTATATGAGTGTAATAGCGTCACAAATATACTTTTTAACAACACAGTATCTTTAGTTTACAAACATTCAAATATTTGCAGTACTGAACTAAGTACTGAAATCAATATTTATAGTTCAGATCTAAACACTGATTTCTATTGTAGTGATGAAACATAGAGTATACATCACCTTTCAATAAGTAATGCTTCAAATAAAGATTAGATACCTTAGGTATTCCACTTGAGTTATTCCACTTCTCCCAGTTCGACAGTGACTCATTCTCTTCTTGAACAGCAAGTGGATGGGCTAGTTGAGAAAAAAAAAAAAAAAAAAATCCAGCTCTTTCAGACAGACTGTCAGTCTCAATTCACATAACTACACCCTATAAATAATATCCCAGATTAAATTTAGTGTGTCCCAAATCGTAGTATGTTGAAACGAGTATGCCAAAAACACCCAGATGGTGTACTATTTAATTGGATCTGTGCACAGTTAATACTGCCCGCAGCTGTGGAGGAGGATTCATGCTGTTTCTGTTTAGAACTACAAGCATTAATAAAAAAATAACTACAAACATGTCGGATGTGGTGCTTTATCACTTTTTTCCCAATTAAAGCTACACTATATAACTTTTGGCCTCTAATGGTTAAAAATACAACTGCATGCATCAGAAGGACACAGGACATGACATGCACAGGGAAATTACATTGATGTATAAATTTTCCTGTGAAATCCGTCCTGACCGCTCTAAAAAAAAAATCATTATTATAGGTGTAAAGCGTATATCCTGTTATGTTCTGTTTTGGTTTCATTGTCTGCTCTGTTCCCATTTGCCTGTGTTCATAATTAGTTTCCTTGGTTACTCATTTACTCAGTTTGTTGCTATAGTTAATCATTGGTTAGATTCTGTTTACCTGTGTTCAATTAGTTTCCTTTTGTTTGTTCCTTGTATTTATATCCCTGTTTCAGTTCATAGTTGTCGGTTCTTGTTTACGTTTTTTGTTTACGTTTATATTGAGGTCTAGTTTGTGCACCTGAGGTCTAGTTTGTGCACCTCGGACACACGTCAGGCAGGTTTATAGTGACAAAACACATGTAAATGAGCAACAAAGCGGTCAGTATTTTAAGATGCAATTTTATGACGACGTAGTATGTTCCCAAACTTGTATACTCTCAAATTTCAATTTCACCACAATCGTGCAGCTCTAAGTGTTTTCAAACTGTTCCTGGAGTCTCCCAGGCACTCCTTTATTTGAACCAGCCCAGCAAGCAATAACCATCATTTCACCGTCTAGATTAACTATAGACCCGATATAGTCCGGCTGAGTAACCCACTTCTAGCCAAAATAACCTTGAATTTTGTTACATGTTGTTTTTGCCCAAATAACTTGCGAGATGTATGATATTCCATCATGTAAGCAAAGTCAACAGTGATTACAAGGTGTTTGGTTTCATTTCTTTGACATGTCTATTCTAGTCTATTCTTGGGCTATGGTTGAACATCTATTAAATTTTCACTGACAGCCCAAATGTTGCCTTGTTTTAGCCGAGACATCAGGGCTGTGTTTGGACAGCTATTAGACGTCTTTTAAATGCAAAATTGCTTGCTGGGAGATTATCAACTTATCATCTAATTAGTAGAGTACTCCTTGGCCTGAGCTGGGAACTGGTTGAAAATCTGTTTTATATCAGTTAAAGAATTAAATCTTCAACATTGCTCTATTATTGTATTTTTATTAGATGTTAAATATCTATGCATAACTTCCCATATCTGTTTTAAAATCGATTGATTTCTTTGCAGGTTGCTTATTCATTTAGTTTCTGGATTTTACTTAGGCAACGGCTGAAAGAAAAAAACGAGGAACTGCAGAGCACAGATGATTTAATGGAAGTCAAAGTTCAAGCATGTATGGATATCTTTTTGATCTTTTCATTAAAAAATGTTTTAACAGAATCTGTGCATGATATACAGAAAATACAAGGTGTGGTTGTTCTGCATTGAAAAGGAATGTGGGTGATTGGAGAACACAATGTTTACACTTGATGCATGCATCAAAATATGGCAATTGAAGGCCACAAAACAAAGGCTGCCTTCCATGAGTCCTACACTCACTGACTGTTTTCTTTGCAAACAGTATTAATGCAGATCCTAGAACTTAAACACATATCAGGTTTCTTATATTGATTGGCTCCCTTGCCTAAATTAATTATGTCATGTGAGTTTCCATTTATTAATTAATACTGTATATGGGCTAGGTGTGCATTATACGATTTTAATGCACAAAGTGGAGTGCTTTATACAATACAGATTATTTTAAAGCAGCTTCACAGTAACAAACAGGAACATACAGTAATGATGCAAACTTCAATTATGAGACAAATTCATATTCTGCCGTAAAGAAGAGCTACAGAAGACAGTTCAGTGTGGATTCAATTCAGTTCAATAACAGTATCGATGTTGCAAATTTCATCAATTATGAAACAATTATGAAAGTTGATTGCAGTTGAAGAGCATTTGACAGAAATGGAGAAAAAACCTCGGGAGAAACCTTGGCAGTTCTATATTGGCCAAATGAATGAACATAGTGTGATTTATTTCAGGCTGTCAGATTGTGGATTGATATCATTCAGAATTTTTCATCCAGATTGGAATAAGCCATGCCGGCATTTGGTGGGAGAAGAAGCTGGCCATAGGGGTCTGTGCAGAGGACTTGTGTGATTCTCGTGGTCTTCACTGAATATCTGTGCCAAGGGCTGTCTAGTCTACTAGGTCTTCACAGTAGATCTGTCCTTAGGGCCTGTCTAATTGTTGTGGTCTTCACAGACATTCAGAGCTGTTTTGTGGTTGTCTCTGGGAGCAGGTCCACTATCTGGTCTGGATACTGACTGGATCCGGCTGACTACGATAACCTTGGGATAAGGATATGACATACAGACTAATAACTTTCGATGTAACAAGACAACATCAGGTTTTATGGGAAGTGTTCCCAGTTCCAGTTGTTCAAAATAATGCAGTCTAACAATCCCTTAATAGATTTGAACAATGCAATTGTGATTCTATGTTATGTGTATGCTAGATTAAAGAGATGGGTCTTTAATCTAGATTTAAACTGACAGAGTATGTCTGCCTCCCAAACAATGTTAGGAAGACTGTTCTAGAGTTTGGGTGCTAAATAGGAAAAGGATCTACCGCTCGCAACTGGACAGAATTTTGAGACTGCAAAGAATGTGAAGGGCGATAGGATCTCCTTCCAAGTACTGAAGAGCTAAATTGTTCAGGGCTTTTTAGGTAATCTGCAAGATTTTAAAATGTGTTCAATGCTTAATAGGCAGCCAGTGCAGAAATTGTTCTAGCCAGTGCTAGGAAGGAGAGAGTCCATAGTTTCTGTTGCAACATAGAGTTCTTCTAAGCTACAGTATCTAGTATGAAGAGTTGCGAAAATTAGAAAGATTGTTAACAAAGCAATCTTTAGTGGTAGAAGTTATAGTTCATTTTACAGCCTGGCTAAATGGAGTATACACAAGACTAGATAATGATCAGGGATCTGTTCTTCATACCTCGCTTAATACATCTAAGATGATTTGACAGATGCTAGATCTAATCGTGATAACTGAACTCTGGCTAATTTGGTTCTTCAAACGAATTTGTGGATTGGATTAAAATATCAGGGTTAAGTTGTCTGATATTACTGCATGTTCTCGTGTTCCTTGAAAAGGGCAGATGTATCGATACTCAAAACCACGATCAGCAATGCAGCGATTGGCTGGAGTCAAGACAGCAACGTAATGACATCATATAATTAGAAAAGACACCTGACGAAAAACTTGAACGAACTTGAAAAACTTGAAAAACCTGACGAATTTCTGGACCTTTATAATGAAACAGCCAAATTAACTAAATGACAGAATGACATAAATGTTACAATAGATAAATGAAATGTGCACTTTTTTTTTTTTTACACGATTCCCAATTATTTAGATTAATGAGCATTTGTACAGTCAATACGTTTTAATTTCAATGTTGTAATTCACAATTCATTTAATTTTATCTTTGAAGCAGATTTGTCACGTGGCAACATTGATTAAATTTTTAATTAAAAATTAATTCAAGTCAAGATCAAGTTATCTGCATCTCCTGTGCTGCATCAAGCCACTCCCATAATAGCATCACCATTCAAATTAATGCACGACTCAGAATAACTGTACAGTACAAGCATGTGTGTAAGACTCATAATACAATAAAATAATTATTCCATCATGGATAAATCTTTCATCGAGTAAAACTGGCTGTTTCTATAATGTTATAGACTACACAGCATTATAATATTTTCAAATTAATTTGTAAATTATCATCATTTTAAATTATTGTCCCTGGATAAGTAGAGTATTCTTGAAATAAAGTAGCAGTGGCTGGTACAGATTTTAAGTATCAGTTCCGCTTAAAAAGATGCAATCTTGTCACGGAGCTCTGAGACTTGAGGTAGATCCAATTGCAGCTTTATTTAGGGATATCCAAATCAATGTCATACAGCCAGGCAAGAGTCAAAAACCATAAATCAGTCCACACAAAACAAGAAAACAAAAACCAAACAGAGAAACAAGAATCCAGTGTGCTCAGACGTGCATGTAACGATAGCTAAACCTCGATGACAAATGACTGAAACAACCGGGTATAAAGCTGAGTTCACGTGGCCTCGTAATTCCTGTAGTTACGAGATTCTAGCTTGTAAAAAGCATTCACGTCCTCGTAGAGCTCGTAATTACAGCTTGTAAGCTGGGAGTTTTCTGAAAGCTCCCAGATGTACCACGTGGCCGTTGTACCACCTGACTGCTGTAGATTCATTTAGGCGTTGATAGTGGTGCCATGGAAACGCATAATTCCCAGTCCAAGGACGTGAACAGCTCTGAATATAATGTCACGTGTTGTCATCTCAAGATTCCGGTAAATACGAGGTGTCGTGAACGCAGCGTAAGTAGACAGACACTAATAACATAAATAGTCTGGGGTGGAGTGCCCTGGTTAGCCACTAGGGGGCACTCCACCCCAGACTATTGTGTCACTTTTGAACTTCATTTCCCATGATCCTTTGTCCCAGACTCATTATCTCTTCAAACAGGTGATCATGACATTACCCCCTCTCTACGGAGCGGATACCAGACGCTCCAACATGGCAAAAACACAAACAAAAATTCAGGAGGGAGGTGGACTGGAGGAGGATCAGGGGGAGGGATGGTGGGCCAGGTCCGTGGAGGGGCAGGGGAACTAGAGACGAAGGCTTTTGTAGGCAGCCAGGGCGGAACAGGCCAATCAGGTGGCCAGTGCGGGGAAGGCTGCCACCACAGCAGCGCAAACGGGCTTGAAGGTCTCCAAAGTGGAGCAGATGACAACCACTGCAACGTAGATGAGCCTGAAGACCCCCCACGGCGGGGTAGACAACCGCCACAGCAGTGCAGATGGGCTTAAAGACCCCCATGGCGAAGCAGATGACCACCACAGCGGTGCAGACAGGCTTGAAGATCCCCACGGTGGAGCAGATGACCACCACAGCCGTGCAGACGGCCTTGTAGACCTCCACGGTGGCGCAGACGACACCACAGCAGTGCAGACAAACTTGAAGATCCCCACAGTGGCACAGATGACCACCACAGCAGTGCAGACGGGCTTGAAGATCCCCACGGTGAGGCAGACGACCACCACAGCAGTGCAGATGGGCCTGAAGATCCCCACGGTGACGCAGACGACCACCACAGCAGTGCAGACGGGCTTGAAGATCCCCACGGTGGCGCAGGCGACCACCACAGCAGTGCAGACGGGCTTGAAGATCCCCACAGTGGTGCAGGCGACAACTACAACAGTGCAGACGGGCTTGAAGATCCCCACGGTGGATCCGGTGGATCTACAGGCCAACACAGCTGATCAGACAAAGCTGAAACATTGAACACAAAGAGGTTAGCGTTGGCCACTAGGGCCGTAACAGGACAGGCAGGGGGCTCAGGAACGCCCTCCAAGGCTCTATCAAGAACCTCCACTCTGGTCTTGTTGAGGCAGGCAGACAGTTCAGGAACGACCTCAACGGTCGTGTCGAGGCAGACAGGAAACTCAGGAACCACCTCTGTGGTCGCATCAGGGCAGACAGAGTACTCAGGGACGAGCAACGTGGTCGTATCAGGGCAGACAAGAAGTTCATGTGTCTCAAGGCTGGGCTCTAGGACAGCGGCAAACTCTGGAGTGAACTCATGGACTGGAGTGGGCTCATGGTCTGGAGCTGATGTGCGCACAGCCCACACACACCAAATGGCTGTGGCCATAATGGCCAGTACTGCAACTTCTGAGGGCTCAGGCGTGGCAGCCATCTCGGCTGAGGGCTCATACATGGCAGGCATGATTGGATAAACTAAATTGGCTGTAGGAGTGAGTGAGTGTGTTGCACGACTTGCACAAGTTAGTGCACTCTCAGTGCTGGGTTGTGCCAGGAAGGGCATTTGATGTAAAACCTCTGCCAAAAGGCTGTGTGGATAATTCTGCTGAGGGGACAATGAATAAATAATTTTAGACAACTCACACATGTATTTCAATGGGCCGCAGCTGAATTTTTTTTTTTAACCAGCTCATGCTAGTTTGCTAGTCATAGTTTGTTTATGATGGTCTTAGCTCATTCAAGGTCTTATCATAGCTTAGCCAAGATGCTTTTCCTGCCCTGACCAGCTGAAAAGTGCCCCAAGATAGCTGCACGACCACACAGAATCCTTTGAGTGCATGATAGAAATAGCGTGCTTCCCATAATGTTTACGTATTAGGTCAATAGGCAGAGAGTAGGCGGTCTTTTCTGGCTGTTCAAACCGTTTTGGACTACCTCTGGAAGTGGTCAAGAGCGGACAAGATCAAAACATTTTAGACCCAGTTTACACCGTTATTTAGCGTCATCCACTTGTGCTCGGATTGGCAAAAATGCTTCTTATTACCAGGTGTAAACAGGGCCTTAGACTTTAGTTACAGCCTGTAATTTACAGTCTTTTAAATCATAATTCTTATCAATTACTTCAATTTCAGTTGATGTCAAGTGATAGAAATGCTGCTGTTTCTAAGACTATAAATGGCAGTAGATTACTGTGTCGAAACCTTTAATAATGTGTTGCGTAATTGGGTATAACATGGTGAACATATAAATACCTTTTGGCTACCATATTTTGCTTTCCTGAAGGTTAAGCAACAGTTGAGGACACAGTGTGGAAGTTTCATCTAGTTCCTTCAAGTTTGTTTGAAAATATATCTCACTTGCAAAATAATTAATATATTATGGAAATGTGTTTTTATGTTTCTATTACAGGTGACAACAGTCAAACCTCTCAAATGATGACTGTGCTGGGAGCATTAGTAAAAGGCATTTTGGTGAAATACTGGATCTTCTGCTGTTGCTTCATGTTCTTCTTTGTCAGTTTCTCTGACAAAGTGGCAGTCTACAAAATTCTCTATATCTGCTTATTCCTTTTCGGTGTGGTTCTGTACGAGGTGAGTTAACACCATGAGTCAACCTTTTTAGGGCCAGAGATAAGAAAGTACAACCTCTTTTAATTGTATGGTTTTTCATATTAGGACATAATAAAAATCATCACCCCTCTAAAATTAGGTAAATACAAACTCAGATGAATATAGTTCATGAACAGAAATTAAGAGGGTAAGTAGCAGTCAGGCATTGCTAATCAAATGCCTTCGATTAATTGATCATCAGCTAGCTTGACCAACTCTATAAAAGCTGAAGTTCTGGCATTTTGCTGGTCTGGAGCATTCAGGTGTGTGTTAACACAATGCCAAGGAGGAAAGACAAAAGGAAAGATCTTAGATAAGTAACTGTTGCTGCCATCAACCAAACAATTTGAAGTCCATCATTCTAAAGTGAGGAAGTATTTTCACAAGTGGAAGACACTCAAGACAGTTGCCAATCTTCCCAGGAGTGGACGTCTCAGCAAATTCACCCCAAAGGTCAGACCGTGCAATGCCCAGAGAAAATCGCAAAACACCCAAGAACTACATCTCAGACACTACAGGCCTCAGTTAGCATGTTAAATGTTAAAGTTCATGGCAGTACAATTAGAAAAAGACTGAACAAGTATGGCTTGTTTGGAAGGGTTGACAGGAGAAAGCCTCTTCTCTCTAAAAAGAACATGGCAGCACGAAAACTTGCATCTGATCAAACCACAGGACTTCTGGATCAATGTTCTTTTGACAGACGAGACCAAAGTGGAGATGTTTGGCTATAATGCACAGAAAACCAAACACAGCATATCAGCACATATCCTCTGTTTGTAATTACCAAAAGTGCTTCTTAATATGTATACATAGAACAGTGCTGGTAAAACATGTCTGCAATAAACTTTTTTGTCTGTACCTGTAGAAATGTATTGGCTAGATGAAGTACATATATTTGTGCTACTGTCACCCTTAATATATAGACTTTATATATTAATAATATTGAAGCTTACATGCTTATGTCTGAAAATAATAATCAATCATTAGCCATTCACTTCAGAAACACTTGGAAGAACTCATAAGAATTATTATGGTATTTCATAGGGCCTTAGGCAAACACATGGACATCAAAAACATTGCAACAACATAGTTTTATTAATTTGGGTTATTCAGATCCCCAGGACCTGCAAAAGACATTGTACAGTAGGATGAGTCATAACTACATATAGAATACATTTCACATTGCACAAGAAATTACAGAAACTTAATGAATCCCTATTGAACAATAATCATATTACCTGACCCTTCTGGCAAGATGATTGGCACAGAAATGGAGGGCCTTGCAAACTTCATCTCCTCTAGTGCAATTCTCCTCTCTCTTCTTCTTGAGCTCAATGAACTGCTGTTGAAATTTGTTATCCCTCTCGTTGGCTTCTTTAAGGCATTCTCTAATGTCTTTCAAGACATCTAGTTTCTCTCTCTCCAGCTGAACTAAGTCATGACTACAAGTACACACATTATGACACTACTGAGGTGTTGTGGCTGCAGTCTGGACAACTGAAGATGGAGGCTGAGGCCTGGGAGGGTTGTTTGGAGGACTAGGAAATGGCAGGTGAAACTGATAGTTCCTCTGAACATGAAGGACCTGGCTCAGCCTCAGGCTGAGTTACCCCTACTCCTCCGAGGATGTCAATACCACCACTAATGCCATCTGAAGCCTTTGTGCCTAGTATTGACAATGCCTTCTCTTCCTCTGCTGTGAGAAGGGGGGACTCATTGGTCCCACCACCTGTTTTTTTAATTACAGTCCTCTTCCTTTTTGCCAGACTTGCAAAATCCTGCCACTTCTTGCGGACCTCATTGCCTGATCTTTTAACCCCCCTGGTTGCTGTTAATTTGGTAGCAATGTCCTCCCAGATGTTTTGTTTCTTATTTGTATGATGATTATTAGGTGAAATGTTCAGGATACGATTCCATATAAGGTTTTATTTCAGCACTTCGCAAACGGACAGCGACTCTTAAATAGCACTTAGAACACGTTCCCGCACGTTCATGTTAAGTGCATTTTTGGGAAACGTGGAATTAAGGAAAGCGTTCGTAACCTTGCCCATAGAGAGCACTCTTAATAGCTAAGATACATCGTTATCGGGAAACCCGGCCCTGGCCATTCTAACAAGCAAACTCACTTTCAAATTTGACTGGAATTTTCAAATTTTGAGAATGGAATGCTCACTTTTCACCATCCAATCATTTGCAGATGCATAAAATAAAGTCCCTACATATTGTTTGTTTGTTTGTTTTGTTCTCTCATTGAATTTCATTATGGAAATGTCACAGTACCCAAGTAAAATGGGTTGTGAATTCTGTTTAACTTGAAAATTGATGTAACTGTTTTGTCCAGGTGCATTATCAAGTATGGAGAAGTCAATTGAAGAATTTCTGGGCGGTTGTGGTTGGATATTCAATGCTAGTTTTGATCCTGATCTACGTGTATCAGTTTAAAAGTGTCTGTAAACTGTTCCAACAGATTTTAGGCATAACAGAGGAAAGGTAAGTACTGCCATGAAAATAATAATTTCTTATTAATTTTTGGTGGCATTTTTGCCCCCAAAGCCCTGTTAATGTTCATAAATGAGTTTGCTGATAGCATGTACATATGATTATGAGACAGCTTTTACACATGAAATCCGTGTGTTCACTCCGTCAGGTTGCGAGATCTTGGTCTGGAACAGTTTGACACCGTTGAACTATTTGCGCGAATCTTACGACCAGCTTTCTTCCTTCTGGCCTGCATTCTTCAGCTGCATTATTTCAATTGTGACTTCCTCACTTTAACCGATCTTCAGACAGTTTCGACAAAGAACAGAACAACCAGGTGTGTCAAAATACGCAGACACACTTTGCACTTTTGTCTTTTGGACTCAATAAAGGAATTGTTATAGAATTCAATAAATAAAGTCTGTGGAGTTTATATTCTGATGGTATTATATATATATGTATTACCATCAGAATAAAAACTCCACACCGATCCCTGCATACTCCATAGCCTACATTCAAACATTTCTTTTAATTTTGTCTTCATTTTCCTGTGTCAACCAGTTACATCAGCAGTAAACTGAACAAACATCCTCTTATGTCTAATGCTCACTCACCTGCCTGTTACACTGAAAAAAAATGTATTCTTAAAGGGTTAGTTCACCCAAAAATGAAAATTATGTCACCCTCATGTCGTTCCACACCCATAAGACCTTCGTTCACGCAGGCCTCATCATTTTTTGAGTAAACAAAGCCTCGTTTACTGAAATCATGGGATTTTGGCGCTCCGAACCACTGATTCGAACTGTTTTAAATATGTTTTTAGTAGCTTTCTGGGCATTGAAAAAGGGAGTGTTATTGCTGGCGATGCAGGCTTTACTGAGCCATCAGATTTTATCAAAAATATCTTAATTTGTGTTCCGAAGATGAACGAAGGTCTTACGGGTGTGGAATGACATGAGGGTGAGTAATTAATGACATAATTATCATTTTTGTGTGAACTAACACTTTAAGAAATAGTTTTGTACAATTTTCCAAATAAAACAAAATGAATTTACTTGAGAAGCAACATTGCTCAAGATTTTAAGGAAAAAAAAATGTGTATATGTATCTTTAATTTTAGCATATTTTGCATTACTGCATTGGCACTGTGTTGCATTACTGATTTTTTCCACTTGTTGAAACTGCCAGTGCAGTAAGACAAAATACACTTCTATCAATGATACATTCTTTGAAACAAAATTATATCTTATGATATTGATATGATATGATTTCAGAGAAGAAGATCTGAAGGAAACACTGAAGGGGATTTTTGATATGTGAGTATTTCACCTCTTGATTTAAATTGTTTCCTTTTTTACTTCATTAAATACATTTTCCATAATGAATTGAACTAAATGAACACTATCAATTGACGGCTCTAATATATTTTTCTTAATCATAACTGCATCCTTTCAGCCCAGGTGACTGGTGATTTTGTGCATTTATTTAAAACAACCTGATCCAGAAGTTATTCCTCATCCTTCCTCTCCAAAGCACCTTCATATGTTGAGCGTTATAAGAACTACAAACTGTGACTTTGTTTTTTATTTACTGCAGGATAAAGAAAAACACAGAGAAGCTAAAAAAATGGTGAGTGAGCTTCCTTTAGGTTTGCAGGGCTTCAAGTGAGAGTTTATTAGAGAGCTAACGTGCAGCACATTACAGATTGCTTTATGTTAGCATCTCCCCCTTCACCCTTATTTTTCTGTGTTGAATGAGATGCTTTGTTCTAACTTATTGCAAGGATTTTTTTTCATTGTTCTGTCCATAATTTATTGTTGTTCAAAAACATTTTGACCCAGGTGCACTTTCCCATATAACAACAGTAAATGGGGTTAGAAAATGCCAAGTGGCGCTGTACCACATTTTCTGTTCCCCAATTAATAAATCAAGCAACTGCATGTAATTGATTGCATGGAATTAATTACAACACATTTCACCAGGGAGGAATACATGATTCAGTCTTTAGTATAGTTTTCTTTTCTCCATTAAAGGCTGAAAGCAGGGCAGCCCCGTGGAAAATGTGCTGATCAAATGAATATTTCATCTTCCTCCTTGGACAAACATCAAGAAATAGAATTAGATGATGATGGTAAGTACAATTCCTACTAGAAAAATTTGGTTATTTACTGGAAATCTTCTGCATTTTTTTTCCTCCAACAACACTCAAAAAATTATGTGTTCGATGAGCTTATTTCCTGAAATAAATTAAGGAAAACATTTCCACACAATTAGTGTGGAGAATTTTGTAGAGAGTATAATTACTCAGATACAAATGTATAGTATAATGCAATGTAAGTTGCTTTGGATAAAAGCGTCTGCCAAATGCATAAATGTAATTCAAACAAATGTCCATTCAACCCACCAGGATTGACTAAAACACAGGGCTGTACGCTCCCTTCATGTGCTATCGGATTTATCATAAATATGAGTTCCCCAGGTAAAAATTGGGCATAAACAAACTCTCAAGCCCACTGAGAAGCTCTGGGATAATTTTGATACCCAAGTTCCTGAGTTGGGCAGGCCATAAACTTTAAACTTGGCAGAGGGGAGACGATGGCTGCTGTGACTGATATTCGTTTTTTTCCACAACAGCTACATTGCCTTGTCTTGTCATTAAAGTAGAGCATGTTTACATATATGAATAATAATTTGAAGGCTGTATTTGGTCGAAATTCCAGAATTCTCAGCAAGCTGACTAGATAGCTCAGTGAATGTTTATATGGTGAATGTTTATACCTAAATGCAATGAGCTCGCAATCACAAAGAATTTCTGATAGCATGTGATGGCAGCATTAATACACAGTGCTAACAAAGGAAACTAGATGACACACAGGTGAAAGGAATCAATAACAAGGGAAACCAAATCAGTAACTATGACAACAAAAGAGAAAAAATATTATTCATCTATTGCACAAAAGCAACAAGAACAACTAAAATAAAATAAAAAAGAATTACAGGCACAAGCATAGGTGGAGTGTGTTTGTAAAGCTGGGCAAGGCTTAGCTTTTCCCTGCCTGCTGTTGCTTGTGATTGCTTTTAGAGGGATCCGTTTTCTCCGTAATAATAGCATATCGGCGGAAGAGATTAGGCAAGAGATCCAGTGCGTATCTGTGTTTGTGCTCTGGAGCGTTGGCTGCAATTGTTGAGCAATGTAGCCAATCCCAAGCATATCTGTTGATTTCTTGAAGCAGTGGCCAATCAGATGTGTTTAAGTTAGAGTCCACTCACCGGTCAAAATGCAGGCGTTTTTGTTCAGTGCCGAGTTCTGCATGCTCGTGAATCCTCTCATTATCACAAATGAAGTGTAGACGCGATGTAAATAAATGATTTATTGTGCAGTGTAGACAGCTTCTGATTATAATGGAACTTTGTCAGATTGCAATTAACTAAAATGAGTGACAGCTTTTTTGTGATTATAAAGGGAATGCTCTTTGCAGACTTTCTGCCATGCCAAATCATGCATGCAGTAACCTTTGCTTGCTTTACTGTTAAAATGAACAGTGGTTTATGAATGTAGATGTTTTAATTACAAATAATTTATCGGGAGCATTTATGCTGGGATGTGTAAGCTGTGGCTAGGCGACACGTAACTTGAAATTATTTTCATTGATGCACTGAAAAAATCAGTATACTTTACCTGCGGGCTTTTGCAGGTGGGAGCGGGACAAAACATGAATGTTGCGGGTGGGAGTGGGAGAAGATAACATATTTTTGCAGGAGGAGGACTGAAAAATCTGTCCCGTGCAGGGATCTAGTAGGAACAAAGGAAATAGGAACAGAAATGCAGGAAAACATGGTAATACAAAGTAAAAGTCCATAGAACAGAATATAAATCTGACAATAACATTAGATTTACAAAGTAACTGCTACAGGCAAACATTAGCACATATAAGCTACTAGCCAACAATAGCACAACAATCTTAGTTGTCTAAAGGAAAAAGGATTAATGTAGTCTAAACACAAAATAATGAAGTTAATTTTCATTTTGCACATTGAAAAGGATTGGGTGTAATAAAATTGATTTGTGTATTAATTAGGTGTAATGAAATTAATTAAGTAAACTGAACAAGCAGAGGGAAAAATCCACAAGACAGGCTCTATAAGAGTGGGAAAAAAATGTAATGCAGTATATTGAAATAAGCAGAATGTGTGCATGTATTGTAGCGGATGCAGTGAACCAGTGGTTGGTGGTGGTGGACAGGGTGCATGAGGTGATCCTGCGTGCTGTTCTGTTGTTATGGAGATGTCAGGAGCTGTGCTGGAGAATACTGGAGCTTCACAGCTTCAAACTAGTCTCAACAGGCATCATCTGGGTTTGCGTGCAGGAGGTAAGACTTAAACCAGTATACATCCTACACAAAACTTACGTTAGATTAGCTGGACATGCAGTTAACTTTAACTTGCACCTATATGCTGTTACACACACTCTTACATGCTATGTATATTTCAGGTATCGCTGATGAACTTTTTGTTTTTGGTGTTGTGGACATTTGCTCTGCCATATCCAAAACTGCGGCCTTTGGCCTTCAATGTGTCTTCTGTTTGGGCCTGTGTGATGGTTGTGTGTAAAATGATGTACCAGCTAAAAAGTATCAAACCTTCCGAGTATTCTTCAAATTGCACTGCTGTAAGTATTAATTATGTGACTGCTGCCTTAGAAACAAAATTTTACTATTATATTACTAATGCACCAGGAATTCTTATACACACACACACACACACACACACACACACACACACACAGTGTTTCCCATTCATTTCATAGACCGTGGCGGCCCACCATAGTCTATTCTGTCTTGCTACAGTTTCATGATGAACCGAAAATCTAAAAAAAATATTTCAATTCAGCTTTACACACATACTTATGCACATGGTTACCACAGAAATTTGTGCATGCCAATGAGGTTTGTTTGACGCACACACAAGCTTCCATGTTTAACGCCTGGAGACTCCATAGTTCTGCTAGGCAACTTAAACACTTATTCTGGGGATGACGGAGAAACCTGTAAGGGGTTGATTGGGAGGAACGGCCTCCCAGATCTTAACCCAAGTGGTGTTTTGTTATTGGACTTATGTGTTTGTCTTGAATTGGCCATAACGAACACCATGTTTGAACATAAGGTGGTTCATAAGTGTATTTGGTACCAGACTACTTTAGGCCACTACGGCGGCAACCCAAGGACATGCTGGTGGACACTGGGAGTGAGGGAGCCCATCAAGCGGAAGGAGGCCTTTTGGATTTGGTTAACCTGTATGGTGAGGAAAGCACTCGGGTATGGGAGGAGCTCGGGGAAGCTATGGAGAAGGACTTTAGATCAGCTTCAAAGAGGTTCTAGAAAACCATCAGATGGCTTAGGTGGGAAAAGCTTGGGTTGATTCAGGCTGTGGTAAGTTGGGACGGGGACTTGATGACCTCACCTGGTGATGTAGTCTGGAGGTGGAAGGAACACTTTGAGGATCTTCTGAACCCAGAGGACATGCCTTCATAAGTTGAGGCAGGGTTGGATGACTCAGGGGAACCCTGGCCAATTTTCCTTGCAGAAGTTTCTGAGGTAGTTAAAAAGCTCAAAAGTGGCAAGGTGCCGGGGGTGGACGAGATTTATCCTGAGATGCTGAAGGCCCTGGATGTAGTCGGGCTGTCTTGGTTGACACGCCTATTCAACATCACATGGGAATCTGGGACATTGCCTGGCAATTGGCAGATGAGTGTGGTGGTTCCCTTTTTCTTTTCTTTTTTTAAAAAAAGGGGACCAGAGGGTATGCTCCAATTATGGAGGGATCACACTCCTCAGCCTGCACTGGAAAGTCTATGCAAGAGAATCTGTTCAATTGTTGGAACTTGGTTAGTGGAATAACAATGCGGGTTTTGTCCCGGACGTGGAACAGTGGATCAGCGGATCATCTTTTTACCCTGGCAAGAACTTTAGAGGGGGCATGGGAGTTTGCTCATCCAATCTACATGTTTTGTGGATTTGGAGAAGGTTTATGACCATGTTCCCGGGATCTCTTGTGGGGGGCACTTCAGGAGTATAGGGTACAGGGGCTACTAATGTGGGCTATCTGGAATTTATACCAGTGTTTCCCAACCCTGTTCCTGGAGGCACACCAATAGTGCACATTTTGGATGTCTCTCTTATGTGACCCATATTTTCTGGTCTTGGAGTCTCTACTAACAAGCTGATGAGTTGATTCAGGTGTGTTTTATTAAGAAGAGTTTGAAAATGTGTAGTGTTGGTGTGCCTCCAGGAACAGGGTTGGGAAACACTTCTCTATACAACCGGTGTGAAAGCTGCGTTCGTATTCTCAGCAGTAAGTCACACTGGTTTCCAGTGAAAGCTGGATTCTGCCAGGGCTGTCCCTTATCATTGATCCTGTGTGTAATATTCATGGACGGGATCTCAAGGC
This sequence comes from Hypophthalmichthys molitrix, assembly GCA_037950675.1. Taxonomy (NCBI): domain Eukaryota; kingdom Metazoa; phylum Chordata; class Actinopteri; order Cypriniformes; family Xenocyprididae; genus Hypophthalmichthys; species Hypophthalmichthys molitrix. The sequence goes on from CM075500.1 coordinate 1,602,198, forward strand.
ACAGGTGAGGGGCAGAAGGTGTGCAGTTTGGGGATCTTAGGGTGGTGTCTCTGTTTTTTGCAGATGATGTTGTCCTGTGGCTTTATCAGGCTGTCATATTCTGCACCTCTAAATCCAAGGTCATGGTTCTCAGCTGGAAAAGGTGGATTTCCTGCTTTGGGTATGGGAGTGAGTTGCTTCCCTAAGTAAAGGAGTTTAAGTACCTCTGGGTCTTGTTCACGGGTGCGGGTAGGTCGACAGGTTTATAGGTGTGGCGGCAGAAGTAATGCGGTCATGTACTAGACCGTCGTGGTGAAGAAAAAGATAAACCTGTAGTTAAACCTTTAGTTAAACCTGAAGGCACCATCACAACTAAAAAGAGGTTTGAGACCTTTAAAAGTCCAGGTACAAGTCAATGCAAAGACAGTATTTTGCTAAAAATGGTCAATGAAGAGTGATTGGAGCTCAGTTTAGTCTTTAAAGTGCAAAGATTGATGCATTTAATATTAAAATGTACAACATCTTCTTTACAGAGAAAGCCCAGTATTCATTACTGAATGCTGGTATTAATTTCTGGCTATTTGACTGGCATTGTTAGGGATAGACAGATCACTTTTCATGCACACAGTAACTATTCATAGTTCCTAATGTTGCCAAAAGATGAAAAGTTAAACAATATGTGATCCATACAATTGTTGTCCTTTTAAATGTCCAAATTTTTATGTCCAAGTTCTTTAATAGCCCAACTTTTCCAAAGGGCCTGTCATCATCTAATGAGAGTTGGACTGCTAGTAACACAGAAGAGCTACTGAGGAATTCAGTTCTGTATGTGGCACCAGTAGATCCAGCGATGTGGATCGGCGGACTGAGGAAGTGTGAGGATCGCATCCTGCCCTGTCTCTGGGTATTCTGCTAAACATTTTTAAAATAATAATGAATTACATTCCTTTTTTCTTTTATTGAATATTGCTGATCTAGGGCAATTATATCCTACCTAGCATGTCCTGTTTCACCCAGAAATATGTCAAATTACAGAATTTAAATCTGTTATGAATGGTGCTAATTGTTGACTTCAACTGAATTGTCTATATATGCACACAGAAGAATAATGTTTTTATTTATTGGTGATTCCAATAGAATCACCTGTTAATTTTAGGCCTCCTTGTGTTTGATGTGACTGTCAATCGCCACCAGCTGCATCACCGTCTTCAATATGGCCTTAAAGCAGCATACAGCAGCACGGTATTTCAGGGTGTGACACATCATCATCTGAACCAAGGCATTCTGCCCTCCCTCAAATATTTTGCTAACTATTTCTTCTACAAGTTTGGTTTGGAGGTACGTAAAGTTAGTATACATTACTTTAGAACTTGTACATAGCATATATTACATAATAGTTACGTTTAAGCCATGTAATGTCTTTTCATGTTGAAATTAGTTTTTGCATTACCTTAGTGTCTGCTCATTATTGTTCAATTCAAACATTCTATTAGAAATAAGCATGTCTTAATTTGGCAGAGTTAGACGCCTTCCTGGGTGAACATATTTTGTTGATCCTGGAACAACATTCCTGTCCGAAAATTTTGTTCTAACCATATCCTTGCCCCTAATCCTAACCTTTATACATTTTGTGTATTCTTTTCTATTCAAAAGTTCCTTTTGTTATATTATAAAAATAATAGCTTGTTATTAGCCATGTAAATGTATGCATTAAATATGATCCAGTAAGATTTATAGGGTTAAGAGGACAACACTTAAGTTTCTTGTCAGTGTTTTTTTTTATTATTATTTACAGAGCCCAATGTTTCTTGAAGTGAGAAACATAATAAAAATGTTAGAAGAATGTTGTCTGTGGTATATTTTTGTATGGCACAAATTTTGAGATAAGCCACCGCAAATTCAGTCATTTTATTTTAGCTTTTGCTGAGAATGCAAATCAGATGCTGATGGGGTTTCAAACTAGCATCATCTTTGAAATTAATGTACTACATTTTCCACTTTATTTTATGTATCAGGTTTGTTTTGTGGTAGCAGTAAATGTCATTGGCCAACGGATGGATATCTGTGCACTTCTGCACTCTTTTGCTCTAATGGCTGTTCTGGCACGTCGTCGTAGGAAGGCCATAGGAGAAGTGTGGCCAAAATACTGCTGCTTCATCGCAAGTTTCATGGTGCTGCAGTACCTGCTGTGTATTGGCCTACCACCAGCACTCTGCATCGGTCAGTTACTCAACATTTACTACTGCAAAGTAGACTTGTAAAAAAGGAATACATATATTTGCAGGTCTGTTGCTGAGGAATTTAATGTTCAGGGAGACATTGTACAAACAAATGTACAATGTGACGGTATAAATAGCTGTTTCACAACAAAAACATTAGGTTGGGTTATGGATTTAACCCAGCAAGGTTGCTCATTTAACCCAAACATCAGCTTATATTAACTAGTTCTTTGCATCATTTTAGCTAGTTTTTAGTTTTTCTTACTGCTAAAAGTGTCAGCTGTGTTAAATGTGTAACTGAGAAACATGCAAAAAGACATATGAGAAGAGGTAACTTACTATTTACCAATCTGATGAAGATGTAACCTTTGGCTAAGGGTATTACGAATAAAAAAGCCAGACAACGGCACCTAGATGATATTATCACCCGGGAAAAATACCAAATAATAAACACACACACACACACACACACAAAAAAGGTCACAACATGAAGGACCCTGCTGTTTCATTTTAGATTAGGAGACCGAGATGTGACTTCCAAACTCAATACAAGGATTATTTTACAAGAAATTAACCTTTATTCCATAGTAAACATTCTAAAAGAAATCAGTTGTATCTCTGATTAACGCTCATGTACTCTGTCTTGCTCTTGACTTTCATTCCCCTTCACTTCAGTGTGTAACTCCACCTCTATGAACTCATTTTAGTCTGTTCTATACTCTCACTACAGATCACAATGTCATCTTTGAACATCACTGTACGTGGTGTTCCTGTCTGATCTCATCTGTCATCCTTTCCATCACCTTTGCAACCAAGAAAGTGCTGATCCTTGATGCAGTCTGTCATTCCTAATGCACACCTCACACTGCCCTCATACATGCTGTACTTCTCCGCCACTCCTGAATTGCTCATTCAGTACCACAGTTCTCGTGGCACCCTGTCATATGCTTTCTCTATGTCTACACACACACACACACACACACACACAGGCCTTCTCTATACTTTGTCATCAACACTGCCAAAGCAAACTTTGGATACTCTTTCCTGGCATAAAACATATGTAACGGGTCTGTTCAAGATGGGGATCAAACCCGGGTCTCTTGTGTTTAAAGTCACTGAATTTACTGACTGAGCTGACTCCCCAATAATGAATCCAAGAACAGAGGTAACAACAGCACAGGGTCATAGGTCTTCAAAAAAAGACAACAATACAAAGAAGTCAAACTTCCCAAGACAGAGAAAAACAAAACAGACTTGAGAGTCCAAACAAAACAAAGAATGAAACAGACTTAGCTTTTCAGCAGGCAACGGGTAACAAAGGCCTAAAACTGAACAAAATAGCATGACAAAAACCCCCACTTTTATAGGGCAAAACACAGGTGTCACACATGAAGCTTAAAGAGTGGTAGTGTTCAGCAGTTGCCTGGAGAGAGGCGCCACCTGCTGACCAGGAGGAAAATAACAGTCTAGTAATGATTTCTTACACCATATTGTTGCCCACAGATCATCTCCTCTTCTCTCAAGTCTAGCTTCCACTGCTCTTACTCATAACTTCATGGTGTGGCTGATACACTTCATGTTGTCCACCTGCATGCACCTTCCTCCACTTTTATATGTCATCCTGTGCTCCTCCTTATTCTTAAAAGATGTACCACCATTTGCTCTTCAACATTACTTCCATGACACTATAGCTACCTATCAACTCTGTTCCCTTCACCAACATGCCCATTGAAGTTTGCTCCAATCACCACTCTTTCTTCCTTGGGTACCTTCTCCACTACTTCATCCATCTTACTCCAAAAATCATCTTTCTCCTTCATCTCACATTCCATATCCACTGGTGACATTTATCATCACCCCTTCAATTTCCAGCTCCAAATGCATTATTCTGTCAGACACTTCCTGTCTAATACACTCTTAACATACTCTTCCTTCAGGGTTACCCCTACACCATTTCTCTTCTCATCCCCACCATGGTAGAACAGTTTGAATGCACCTCCAATGCTCCTGGCCTTACTCTCCATCCACGGTCTTGTCTCTTGTATACACAGTATGTCTTTTCTCTGTTCCAACATATCAGCCAGCTTTCTTCCTTTACCAGTCATAGCGCCAACATTTAACGTTCAGACTCTTACCTCTACATTCTTACCCTTCCTTTTTCCGCTGTGACATGCCTTCTTCCTCTCCTTCTCCTCCTCCTTTCTCCTTTGCCCAACAGTAGCATAGTTTCCACTGGCACCTTGCTGGTCAACAGTTCTGGTGGCGGTCGTTGGTAACCCGTGCCTCGACTGATCTGGTATGGAAATCTGGTTTATGTTCAGCATTTCATTTGGCACAAGTTTTACACCTGATACGCTTCCTGACACAACCCTCCCCATTTTATCTGAGCTTGGGACTGGCGTCGAGAGAGCACTGGCTTGTGCAATCCCAGTGGTTGGGTTAAGCCAGAAAAGAAGTACAATGTAGAGATAATGATAAAAAAAAAAAATGTCTCTATTAATTAGCTGATGAGTCAAATCATGAGGAAGTACAAGAAAAGGGCCAGGATCATTCTAGAATCAAAAGTAATTTTTTTATAAAGCACAATATCCAAAAAGCATGTGTCCTAATAAAACACTTCCACTCTCTGCTAGATTATCCCTGGAGGAAGTCATCTCCGGCTTTGAGCTCTAATCTGATAAAGTGGCTGTATCTACCAGACTACGCCATGAGTCCCAACGCCACCTTCATCCTTTGTGATTAACTTCATCACACCACATTTAATTAGCTTTTCTTCCAAGAGAAATGTGTGTATCACTCTAATTTTCTAATTTCTTTTCGATCAGATGACTGCCTGCTGTTGTTGGTAGCGTCTCTGCAGTGGCAGGTCTTTGAGGATGAAAATCAGGCTTGCGTGAGACTCCTGGCAGGAGAGAATGTGGAGATCAGTCGAAATCTGGATCCTCAAACCCTCAACCAATACACTCCAGTCAACAACTACCTTCATTGCCGGTATTTGGTGGCTTTCCATTAGTGTACATTTTTCTAAACAGAACAATGTATATTAAACAATGTATATTGTAATTGGTCCTTAGCAAAGTATAAGACAATACAATTTTAAAAGCTTGTGCTTGCTCTTTCTGAATACAAACACATAAAAATTGTCATGCCCACAAATAGAGGTTGGATACTACTGTGTACGCCATTTAGTTTGAGACACAGTGCTAATGAAGAATATATTATTACTGTTTCACTACGGTTGATGCACTGAGCAGCCATATTGGGATCTGAAGTCAGGGTTGTTGCAGTTCCCCTGAGTTTCCAAATTACTATTCTGACTTGAGGAGGCATTCCAGTTAAAAGTTTCTACTGGGAACTAGGAATTTTCCACTTCAGAGGACAGATGGAATGCACCATTAATTCAACTCTATTCAAATGTTGTTGTTTTTTTGCATCATAACTCTTTTATAATTAGCTATAAGTCTTTTCACTAGCTGTAGTCCGTATTTATCAACTCATGTTTGATGTATGACTGTCTGCAGTTTATGATGTAGAACAAAATAACATACCTTATTTTACTTGGAAATCAAAAGCCACCATTGTAAAAATGCACAAATACATTTGGTGCAAAGATGGGTAAACAGGGTGAAATTAAAGGAATATGGATGGGTATGTAAGACAGACAGTAAATAACAGGTGTCAATGTGCAGAATAAAGACAAACAAGTAACCAATGGACACATACTGAGTTTCACACTGACTGAATGGATGCTTAGAATGTGACTTTCATTTGTCCTTTTGTAGCTTAGCCTAGAACCTTCAACATGTAACATTACAAAAAGAAGAAGAAAAAAAAAAATAATCAAGGTTTTCAGTTTGTGCAAAATGTAGTAATGTTCAGAGTGCCATTTATTGCATTGCTTTAGCCTAAAAAACCAGCATATGCTGGTTAAGGTAGATTTTGGAGCTGGTATGCTGGTTTGAGCTGGTTTATGCAGGTCCATGCTGGTCCTATGCCTATCTAGCATTGGACCAGCTCAGGACCAGCATGGACCAGCATAGGACCAGCACTTGGCCAGCATAAACCAGCTCAAACCAGCATACCAGCTCCAAAACCTACCTTAACCAGCATATGCTGTTTTTTTCAGCAGGGTTATATGTACAATGTTGTGATTTGTCTAGCTTTTGTGTATTTGCCTTCAGGTCGTACCTGGACATGGTGAAGCTGTTTGTGTTTAGTTATTTCTTCTGGCTGGTGTTATGTCTCATCTTCATCACTGGAACCACAAGAATTAACATCTTTTGTCTGGGTTATCTGGTGGCCTGTTTCTACTTCATGCTGTTTGGAGGCACGTTACTGCTGCAGCCAGTGCAGTATGTGCTCAGACTGTGGGACTGTCTCATAGCATACACCTGCGTGGTCATCAGCCTCAAGAACTTGCTCTCAGTAAGTGTTCTGTCACACCCTGTGGGATGATACTGTGACCAAGAGAGTTTGAAAAATATAACCATACTGTGCCACTTTGGGAATTTCACACAGGGAAATTCTGTCATTTCTACCATTTAAAGGCAGTTTTTACAAGGTCAACACAGAGGATTCAGAAATGTAGTTTTTGATTACAAAGTTTTATTAAATGCCATGCATAGATAAAACCAGATTAATGAATAGAAATAGTTTTATTAAATACCAAACACACTACAGCGGATGTAAAAAGTCTACCCACCTTTAGGAACAGAAAGGCAAATGGAGAATAATTAGCGTAGCTGCTTTCCATAATGTAGTGGACTTCGCTTTGACTTTGTAATCGATACGAACTATAGCAGCTGCATTTTGGACTAATTGTAGCTTGTTTATTGAGGATGCAGGACAACTAGTCTAGAGTCATGAATGCATGAACTAACTTTTCTGCATCAGAAACAGGTAACATATTCCATACCTTGATGATGTTTTGGAAGAAGGCTGTTTTTGTAACATGCGGAATATGATTTTTGAAAGACAAGTTGCTGTCTAATATAACACCCAGGTCTTTAACTGTAGAGGATGAAGTAACAGTACATCCTCCTAGATGCAAACTGTAGTCTAAGAGATTCTGTGTAGAGGTTTTTGATCCAATAAGTAATACCTCTTTTTTTATCTGAATTTAATAGAAGAAAATTACAGGTCATGTTTTATATCTTATATCACACTCTGTCAACTTGGATAATTTAGAAATCTGGTCTTGAAATATTTAATGGAATATCATCCCATAACAGTAGAAACTAATCTTATGTTTTCTAATAATGTTACCTAGGGGCAGCATGTATACTGAAAATAGATGGTATTCCTCTGAAGTACAACTACTTATTGTGTTTGTGTGTTTGTGTGTGTGTGTGTGTGTGTGTGTGTGTGTGTGTGTGCGTGTGTGTGTGTGTGTGTGTGTGTGTGTTTGTGTGTGTGTGATCAGCTTGGCTCTTGTGCTTATCTGGAGAGTCTACAGAAGCATGGCTGTTGGCTCATTCAAGCTTTTAGCATGTTCTGCACCATCAAAGGCTACAAGTTACGTAAGTAATGTAATGGAAAAGGATTCCAAATATATCAGTACACCACCAGAAATGTCATATTTCATTTATATTTTCAAATCTTTCATAGGCTTTGTACACACTGAAAAGTTTTAGGGGTGACAACTGCATTTATTAATGCACACCTGAGGTGTAATGGCAATTCTACTTCGCATTGTGGCCACATTACCACCTCAGCTGTACATACATTTTCAATAATTCAATGATTCATCATCAGTAATTCATTGCATATGTATAATAAATACAGGAACCACGATGGATGACAAAACTATACGAATGTATTGGCACTTCATGGCTGTTAATGAGAAACACAGATGCCAATTTAACTTGTTTAGTGTAAGCTGTTGTTCCTAAAATGAACATTAGTTGCTGGAGTCCTGTTATTGTCTGGAAAAGGTTTGTAAACTGCCATCGACTGTTGTTTGTGCTCATTAAGCTTTTAATTGTTTTTTTCTTGTAAACTGTAAAAAATAACCAAAGACTACTTACTATCCTTAAGTTCGAGCGACTTATAACCTTTACAAACAAGCAGTAATGAATCTCAATACAGCATTTATTACAATATAAGGTTCTGTGATTTATTTATTCTATTTATTTATATATTTATTTATTTTTGCTGGCTATTGGTTGCGTGTATATATAGCACAGTATATATTAAAAAGTCATTTTCAGAAAGTGTAAATCTACATTAAATGTACTGCAGGTTAATGCTGGAGATTTAATTTTCAACCAATAAATTGACATTTTAGCAGAGAAGAGATTCTGCAGCAGAGATTAGAATTAGATCCTTTCTAAAATCTTAAACTTAGCATAATGGGAAAGCAGTTGACCAGGGGCATTACATAGGTTCAATGACAGACCTCAATCAGATTTGTGTTATATCTTTAACATGTATGTATTTGTATAGCCAAGCCTGACAATCAATGTGAATTGCCGGAGGGTGAAGCTGGTATCGTCTGGGATGCGATCTGTTTCATTGTGCTGTTGGCTCAGAGGAGAGTCTTCCTCAGCTACTACTTCCTTTATGTCGTGTCTGACCTTCGGACTTCTAAGATCCTCGCTTCAAGGTGAGAAAGGAGCGTACAACATGGGCGTATTGACAACATCTAACCCTTAAACATATCATGTGTTTTATCATTATCATAAATCCATTTTTATCATTATCATATACCCATAAACATTATCATGTATTTCAAATACACATGAAAATGACTGCAAAAAAAAAAAAAAAAGCAGTACCAAAGTAGTCCTACAACATAATAAGTTAACATCTAGGGTTATTCTAATATTTCTTTATTTTAAGAGGTGCAGAGTTGTTTGAAGCCAAACTGAAGAAACAGGTGGCAGCAAGATTGGAGATGGAGCTAAAATCTGTGGAGATTCTGAAGAAACAGTATGGAGACTTTTTTTTGTTAATGATTAATGAAACATGTTAATATTGTATATTAGTGTAAAGCTGGTTTCATTCTTGTCCCATAGAATGGAGAAAATCAAGTCAAAACAGAAGAATGCTCCTCATGAGCAAGATACATCTTCTGCTGTTCATCCTGAATCCTCACATTTCCCAAAGCGAAATGGTAGCCCATTTTGAACAGATAATTTAATATCATTTAGTTGTGATGAAATCCACATGTCAGTATGAACCATAAGTTAATTTATCTTCTTACTGGTGCTTATTTAATCTGCCAGACCATATCACAATATCACCAAACTTCAGAATAAAATTTAATGAACATCATATAATAAAATGTGACTGTGAAGAGCTTACTGAGATGTCTGTGTGTGTGTGTGTGTATGTCTGATTGTATGTTCAGATGGGGACTCCGGTTATGATTTGTTTGAAACTGACAGTGAGGAAGAGGAAGAGGATGTGAAGGACAGGACACAGGAAAACATTTTACCTAAGAAGAAAACTGCTTTTCAGGTACAGAGAGAGAAAAGTATGCATTCACAAATGCAAAACACAATTTATAGATATGAATTCATATATTTTGCACTGAGTACATTTAACATCATTGTAGGGATTCTCACACATGGCACCAAAATATATTTTGTGTTTTGGTCACTCGTCACTTAAGGTAAGTGTGAGAGTGTCAGATGACTCTTTAGTTCTTTAACTGCGGGGCACCAGTCAAAGAGTCTCACCTTGAGAGTAAAGACAATCCAGGAAGATTGTTAAATATATTCAAATTATATAAACTGAAGGGAGTTTATCATCTGACCAATCTTAAGGATTTCTGAGATACTGTATCTGTAACTTGTAGAGCCTCTAGCTGCATTATCAACAAGCACAGCCACAGGAACATATTGTATCAGGGAGTGGAGCTTGATGTTGTAGGGCGGTTCCACAGTGGAGGATTCTGGTTCCCGCGGCCACAAGTGTAATAAAAGTGGGGGAAATTGAATAGGAAGGACTGTCTCAGTTTATGTACTGATGGGGCTGCTAACATCTAATGTAAATTAGAAAATCATATACTGATAATATACAACAATGCCAAGGTCTCTGGAAAGATTTGGTTAAGTGATATTTATGTTCCACGAGTGAGCAGTCCAGTGGTGGTGACTTCTTCCACTGGTCGTGCTGGGTAACAATGCAACCTTGAACTTGAACACTGGAGCAACAAAAGGGTCCTAAAAACTGTAACATTCAGATGAGGCCCTGACGTAGGTGCAGAAGGTCTTTAACAATCTGGAACATGCAGACGAAGGTTCCTTGAAGTGAAGGTTTGCTTGTTGGAGCTTAACCTTGTTCCAAATGTGCCTGTATGTCTTCTGCCTCTATGGGCCAGAGTCTCAGTACTTGGTCAATCCACTTTTGTTTCTCTGGCATGCAGTCATGGCATCTGCTATTGTCTCGCTGGACAAAGACTCTGGATGTAGTGTGCCTGTTAGTGTGTCTTTCCTCACAGACTGGAGACTCAGAACATAGTCGTATCTGTTGCTGCCTCACAAGCTGTAGACTCAGATCATGTGATCTGCTGATGTCTCTTCCTTCACAGGCCAGAGACTCAGAACTTTGTTGTATCTGTTACTGTCTCTCCTGACAGACCAGAACACTGTTAATGTCTTACTGGACGGGCTGGAGACTCCATACTTTGTATCTGCTATTGCCTTCCACCATTCAGGCTGGAGACTCAGAACTTTGTATCTGTTAATGTCTCTTCCCTGGCGGGCCAAAGAATCAGAGACAGGAGTGTCTGTTGAAAGGGCTTTGCCTTTTCGATGAGGAGATTGCAATTTGTTGCTTCTCTATTCCTGTGCTGTGATTGGCTGCTGGAATTAGAGGTGGCATACACTGTGTGGCCCACAACTTTTTCCCCATCTGTCAAAGTCATTTGCATAATCTAAAACACAAAGTTAGGTCAGTGTCTTTAAAGTTTTATTTGTGCATTACTAATTTCCCAAACACCACCAAAATACATTTGGCAAATATCTGAACTCATGGCTGAGAGAGTTCTAACATAATGGAAAAAAATGAACTGTCATGCATGTATTCATTTGTATGTTAACATTTGAATTTGTGTAAGATGTCTAAAGATCCTTTGTACATATCAGGCGCTTCAAACATTACAATCAGCAAATTCCAAACCAAACTTTTTTTTTTTTTATAGTGAGGGGGTGATCCTAAATCCATTATGTTTTGCACAGATGTCTTTACGTATCATCAACAATGTTAAAACATTTAATTGTGACTGCATGTGTGCATTAAATAATTAACTCGTAAGAGCCTATGTACAGTGGACCAATACAGAAGCAAATACAACTACTGGTAATCTTCTTTTGCACCAATAGTTGGCATATGAGGCTTGGACGGCAGGCTCCAAGGCAGCCCTGAGAGACCATGAACGTCAAGAGCAAGAAGAGCAAAGGAAAGCCAAAAGAAAACTGCATAGACAAGAGGGTACTGTTTCTGAATTATGTTTGCATGAAATACCAAGCTTGTGCTTGACTTGTGTAATTATTAGTTCACTTCCATAAGTCTATTAAGGTTTAGTCTGCGATTTAAATATTCTGTCTAACCATCTGCTCGTTTAATCTCATTCAGGAATTATTTTAGACAGTACATCATTCAAGATCTCTTGATCTCTCTGATTTTTGATTTAAAACATATAGAAAAATCTATATTACAGAATCTTCCTATCTTACAGTAAGTCTTAAGTTAATTACTAACAGATTGAGTTAAGGACCTATCAGCTTGTACTATTTAGAGTTTCGTAACAGAACTTCTTATTAATAAGAGGATCTATGACTTCTGGAAGCATCTTTTTAAGTAGCAAAGAATGACTGGAATTGTTCCTCAGGGGGTCTAAAGTGCTCTGTCTGATCCAATACTGTAGGTTATACTTTTCTCTCTGATAGTATCAATCTCGTAAGTAATGATATTCATAAAGTCATTGCTGCTGTGCTGTTGGAAAATGTCTGAACTTGTTGAAGCTTTATTTCTCGTTAATTTAGCCACTGTATCAAATAAATACCTAGGGCTGTTTTTGTTTTCTTCTAAAAGAGTTGAATAGTAAGCAGATCTAGCAGTTTTTCAGGCCTTTCTGTAGGCAGAAACACTATCCTTCCATGCATTGCAAAATATCTCTAGTTTTGATTTCTTCCAGCAGGGGTGTCCAAACTCGGTCCTGAAGGGCCACTGTCCTGCAGAGTTTAGCTCCAACTTCCCGGAAAGTTTCTAGTATGCCTAGTAAGACCTTGATTAGCTAGTTCAGGAGTGTTTATTTGGGGTTGGAGCTGAACTCTGCGGGACAGTGAACCTCCAGACACCACTGGTCTATAGTTTCTGTTACAAAATAAAGTATTTCTGAGCTATCAGATATGCTGAGGAGTTCAGACAAATCATGACTATTATTTATAAAGCAATCTTTAGTGGTAGAAGTGATAGTTCTACCATATTTGTAACAAGGAGTTGGTTTTGCAGCTTTGGCTAAATGGAGCTGCTGCATCGCACTGCTGCAGAATTTCAACGTCATCAACATCGATTCCATGTGAAAATATTAAATCTAAAGAATGATTACGACTATGAGTGGGTCCTGACACATGTTGCCTAACTCCAGTAGAATTTAACGTTAAGTATTAATAGACAAAACATGTTACTTTAGATTTAAAAAACAAAACAAAAACTTTAGTATTTGTATCAATACTAGGTGCATGCTGGTGAGACTTTTAAAAGTATAAGACCCTCCTCGCCACCTAATAAATTCATATTAATTTTAAAGTAAAACAAACTACTTTAAATAATATGGGAGTAGTGAAAAGCAGATTTAAGGTGTGCCATTACCCCTGTTTTACCCAAGTGGTTTTCATTGTTATATCGTAGCCATGGAGAAAGAGGAGTCTGATGAGGAGCAGCAAGAGGAGTTCAGTCAAAATGAAGAGGAAGAAAAAGGTAAACCTGCTGACAAATGTAATATCCTTCTATATTAATTACAGACCATTAAGGGGAACTTGTCTTTTCTTTTACTAAACAGTAACCACAGCACCTAAGTTAACACACCTGAGTTGCAACACCTCAACTCCCATTTGCAAATGCTCCCCCAGATGCAACCAATCAGAATATAAAGAGATTACTGTTCAAAATGGGTAGACTTATAAATCACTCTAATAACAAAATCGACTGTGAGACTGTATAACATATTAACAGCATCATGACATTGACATTGTAATTACAGTATTACAGTAACAGTATTGCAGTCAATGGCATTGCATCTCTTGCCTCCTCAACGCACAGAGAAATTTAAGTTTAATTTACACACAATATTAAGATAACATAATGATCAATATTATTATGTCAACAGAACTCATGAACTAATGTTTGCAACTCAGATTATACAAATTCACACATTTAATTGTTTTATTTAAACATTTCCTCTCCTTTTCTTGTAGAGCACATATTTAGGCGAATACTTGACACTGTGAAGTTTCTCTGGGTTTTCCTGCACCGTCTTACTGAAGATGTAATATCAGGTCTGAAGTCGCTCTGTAAAGACAGCTTGGACATCTCAAAGGTGCTTCGCCTTGAGAAAACTCTGCTGAGCATACAACAGAACAAGGTGATGTCAGTGTTCTGCCAGTTATATTTTACCTGTCTGCACTGAAATAGAAGATTATTCAGATGATGATTATAGTACAGGGTTATTGCCGTTATTTCCCAACCTATGGAATATTGCTGAACATGGGATGCTTCAGTGACTTTAAACTGTTCATGTATTTGAGAGCTGTCTGATCTTTATTCTTTATTCATATTCTCTAATATGAAATGGAATGTCAAGTTGAAGTCACTAGATTTTGGATCAGGACCCCACTGTGAAGCGGCTAGAATTTGTGGTTTATCATTTATTTTGTAAAATATTTTAAGTTAAATTGGCACTTCTCACTGTTTAGGGTAGGGATGTCACTCACGACAGTATTCATCAGTTCTACAAAAACTGGCTCTCCAGACAAGACACAGAGGCATCATTGGACAAGGCCAAAGAGGATATACAGGAAATAATCTCCACACCGCCAGCCATGAGCAGATATCCATGTGGCTATGTCAAACTCAACAGTGTCCACTCATGGGGCAGCAGCCTTTCCAGGTATGCTAATAACATTATACATACCCAACATATAAAGTAAGCCAACCATGTTGATGCAAGCCAAGCTTCATCACTGCAAAAAAAAAAAAAAAAAGTTTTTCTTACTTAGTATTTTTGTCATTTTCAGTCCAAATATTTAAAAAAAAATTAAATCAAGATGCATTTACTAGACAAGTAAAATGACATAAGATATCTTGTTTTCTAAAATAAAGTTTTTGCTTAAAACAAGCTAAATTGTTTAAATTAAGATTATTTTTCTTACCCCATTGGCAGATAATTTTGCTTGTCTTAAGCCATTTTACTTATCTAGTACATAAATCTTTAAGAATTTTTAGATATTTGGACTGGAAACAAGGCAAAGGGAGAGAGTCAACAAAGAAAAGAAGAGGATGGGAAAAAAAAGAAGAATTTTCTGTGAGCTGCACAAGGGCAACAGAAAAGAATTAATTCTCTTCTAAGCAATGCGTATATGCAGAGAAGGTTGGTGTGAATCGCAAAGCCGTCCTTTCCATTCTAGGTGCTATAATCAATCTGTCAAAGAGGAACATAGCACTGCATGGTAACTGGACAGGAGAACTTTAATCATTTCCTCACATGGAAATCTTCATTCAATGCCACACTGAAACTTTATCTCAAGACAGCACCAAAAAGTACCAAATACAAAGGACCAAGAATTCAAATTGAATTAATAGCATGCTGTGAATCTGAGATTCAGGAGGACATAGTTAAGGAAATAAAAAAGCCAGGATTTTCACAGTTCTTGCTGATGAAACAATGGAGGTGAGCAGACAATGGTCTGAACACCTGTCTGTCTGCATTCGCTACATCAACCAGCTGAAATATGTAATATAGTTCTTGGGTTTCTGTCTGCTTCACAAACAAGATGCTGCACTTATTACAGAAACCATCCTCTCACAGTTGGAGAAGTAGGCTCTGTAGATTGAATAGCTCAGAGGGCAGGGCTATGATGGAGCGTGAATGGAGTACAACAACGCATCAGAGAGCTTTAACCATAGGCACTATCCACACATTGCTGAAGCCACGCACTCAACCTTGTGGTTGTCTATGGATGTTCTGACATCCCCCTCATAAGGAACACCATGGCTACCATTGAAAATGTTTCAGCATTTTTCTCTGCATCTGCTGTTAGTAAGAACATGTTAAAAGAACAACCACAAGGAAGCAAGGAAACTCAAGCTAGTGACAAAAGAAAAACAGGAGGCACTCCACTCATGACAGGCACACGCTGGGGATCCAGAGGGAAGACAGTAGGTGCTTCTGGATCACTTCAATGCAGCCCACTCTGCCCTCATAGAAGCAGAATCAGGTACATTGGCAAACTCCAACAAGTCCAGCAAACTTCGACACAGTTTAGAGTCATCTGACACAATTGTCACTGCTGTCACAACAAATTAAATTCTAGACTACATCCAGCCACTGACTACTGTGTTACAGTCACCAACTTTGGACCTTATGACTGCCTACAAAGAGGCCAGAAAGGTGGCTCAGGTAATTTTTACTCTAAGGAATGAGGAAAGTCAAAGGAAATTGCCAGCACCATTGATGTGGTTCCAGTAAAAAAGCGTTTGACCAATAGGCAGCAAAACAGAGAGAGCATACCCTCACAGTCAATAGAAGAACATTACAGACTCAATCTGTTCTACACTTTTATTCTTTCATGAACACCATTCTTTACTGTTTTTCTGATGGTGGACACATGAACAAAGACTTTAACAGTTTGTAGAGTTTTTGAAGGTGGTAAACAAACTCAATGAATGAGCGCAATTAAATTGAGGGAAGGATTTCCTGGATTTCCTTTTAATTTTGTTCCCCCTATAGAGACAAAAGAGACAAATCTTGGTTGAGATGTTTTTATTTAAAACTAAACTGAATTGAGTAAATTCAACTA
The DNA here is from genome assembly GCA_037950675.1 of Hypophthalmichthys molitrix. Lineage (NCBI taxonomy): Eukaryota > Metazoa > Chordata > Actinopteri > Cypriniformes > Xenocyprididae > Hypophthalmichthys > Hypophthalmichthys molitrix. The sequence goes on from CM075500.1 coordinate 1,618,423, forward strand.
AACTTAGACATGTCCATATAACTTGATTCAGTCAGTTCATCCTACATGATATGTTTGAGTAGAGAAATGTAGAACCACTGTCAATGACTGAATCAAGTTCAGCCAAAGAGTTACTTTTATGAGTGAAATTAAATGGTTTGCTAACACCATATCGTGTTGAATTTACATTTGCATATGTTTTTTTTAGCTGTCAGACTGACTACACTCCTCTAGTAACACACCAGCCAACTCAAGAAGACTTGGATGCCCTGGATCTTATGCAAATGGATGATGTCCAGCCCTGCAAAAATGGAGATGTCCCGTCAGAGTAACTATCAGAGTTTCTACTTTTTTCACTCTCTATCACAACAAAATAGCCACTTTCTGTGCCTGGTTTAGCTCTTGCTTTTTATGTAGTTCCAAACGTAGGTTCGGGAGGAGCCTAAACATTCAGTCCTGTCAATCATCATTACGAGTGTATATAAGCAGCAGTCACTGCGTCATCCCAGCGACAATTCTTCCAGCATCCCTCCTCCTCCCCATCTCCTCCTCTATATCTCTTATTCTCCCTCTATGCAGTACTGTTATGGGGGGGTTTAACTCTGAGCTCAAGCCGAGCCTCGGGTTCAAGCTTCTTTCGAGGACAGCAAGCCAAGTTTGTTTTACCATTAACCATTCAAACTGAATGGGCAGGCGAACTTGTGAAATAACTTTAACATGATATTGTACAATAACTTTCTGTTAGCACACACTTATACAAGAGCATGTCATTTCTGTTGTTGATTAATTTTATTCCTGATTCAGAAATCCTGATTACAATGAAGAGCTGAAGGATCATGATGAAGGATTTGAAATGGTAACAGATAGATGGACAAATGAAGAAAATACACCTAACGTTGTGTTGCCAGAATTTCCCGGACAGAATCATCTTCATGAGGCAAAAAATGAAGAGATCCAAGAGTCCAGAATGCTCAATCAAGAGACCAGAGCACTTACTGCCAGTGAATTGCTGCTTAACAAGTGAGATACACACACACAAACACACACACACACACACACACACACACGCATGTATGTCTATATTACTAACAGGGGACTATCACTCTACACTGGCCAAGAGGGGACCAGTGTTTCTGGTCACTTTGAAGAAACAAAAATGACATACAAAATTTCCTTTTAAGGTATTTTTTTTCATAATATAACTTCAAAAAAAGCATTTTTTAACTTTTTTAAAAATAGTCCCTGACCATGAACAGCAACAGAAGTTACATTATTACGCCATTAGATGGCGGCAAAGACCGTCTTTATGAGTGTGTCAGTCAGTAGCAAAGACTTTTACATTAAAAAGACTAAATTGTTGTGAACATGGAACAAGACGCAACTGACAAATGCTTTGACTAGTGCTGTCAGTCATGGGAAAACCCCTTAATTGTTAAAAGGACAAGATAATACATTGGACATTTAAACCGATTTTTTATTATGAACATAGGACTGACCTGAAGGAAAATGCTAAATCTGAATGCAGGTAATAAACTCGCTCACTCAATCTCTTACTCACAATACTCATCTACATAATGCAGTAAGCTTTAATGAACAAAATCAATTGAGAACAAACAGTTTACGTTGCTAAGGGTGTTGTGTAGTGATACACAGAACCGTTGGGGGAAGCGATCATAGCCGTGTTTTATCGTGAATAAAACACAGCTATTGACCAATCAGAATCAAGGACAGGAACTAACCGTTTTTTAAAAATTCTTAAATCAAGAAGCATTTTCTAGACAAGTAAAAATTATTGTCTTGTTTTCAGAAAAAATAAGTCAAAATTAAGTAAGCAAAATAATCTTGTTTTCGGTTTGCAATAAGATTATTTTGCTTACCCCACTGGCAGATTATTTTGCTTGTTTTAAGGAAAAACAAAAAACTTAATTTTGACTATTTTTTTCTGAAAACAAGACAATAATTTTTACTTCTTTTTTACGTCTAGAAAATGCTTCTTGATTTAAGAATATTTAGATATGTGGACTGGAAACAAGACAAAAAATTTAAGTTAGAAAAGCATTTTTTGCAGTGGCTACTTTTAATAGTTTGCATGCTTGTTTAAATGTGCACAGCTTAAAATGAATAGTTCACCCAAAGAGGAAAGAACTTTCATTTTTGAGTGAGCTATTACTGTCAGCCAGCAATAGCTAACAATGAAAATATATGTATTAATATGTTATTTTTTGAAGTAAAATCATTCATCCTTCCGCTATTAAAATAGTCCCTGACATTTAAAATGTGCAGTGCTGCAGGTACTCAGGACCAGGGTTCAGAACCACTGCATCAGTTCATAAAGACACACCAGGCACACACTTTAAATATGTGGGGTTTTCAGAAGGCTGTTTACTAATTTCTGTTTTCACTTCCTTCATACAGAATATTTGATATTCCAGAGATTGAGGATTCTGAGAGATTCTACTCTTCATTACCATGTGGTGTGCGTCTCATCTTTGCTCTCTACAATTTAATGGAGTCTCAGTCAGAGATGTTCTGTTACTTTGTGATTATCTTAAATCACATGGTGTCTGCCTCTCTGCTAACACTCTTCCTGCCTATCCTCATCTTCCTGTGGGCCATGCTGTCAGTGCCACGACCAACCAAGCGCTTCTGGATGACAGCTATTATATACACTCAGGTCAGCATCTTCCCAACCGCTGCAGCTGATGTTAAAAATCATTGATAATAATAATCATTGTTAATAATCATCTGTTCCACATTTAAAATTTGGGTGCATCTGGAGATATATGCCCAGCTTCACAGACAAGGCTTAAGCCTAGTCCCAGACTAAAATGCATGTTTGAGCTGTCTCAACTTGCACTGAAAGCAGTGCCATTGTTTTGCCTCAAGATGCATAGCAGTAATGTTTTTTTCCTGAGGCACATTTATAAAGGCTACTTAAATGTCTTAATTGATAGAATTAACTGGATATAGCTGAATTAATATTACAATAAATTAATCTGTCCAGAAAACAATCAGTATTGATCGTCTATCTCTTTCTAAGTATGTAGCTGTGATCACAATCGTTAAAAAGCACCTTTTTAACAAGACGTCTGCAGCTTATACTAAACCTTTGTTTAGTTAGTTAAATGTACGATACTTGCAATGCCTTAGCCATTGAATGAGCGTCTGGAGTCTCAGGAGAAAGTCTTGATGGTTCAGTAGTTCGATAGTGCTGAATTTGTTATTGAATTAATTTCTTCCGTGTTGAATGAAGAAATGATGATGAACTTGCGATGTTAGCCTAACTCGGTTATGATTGTGGAAGTTACAATAGTTGTAACTTGAGTCCCCTCCGGCTGCGCATCAGGGGAAAGGTCCAGTCCTTTCCACATGAACAGTAACCCGAAGCAAAACAGAAGAGAGAGAATCCTCACTGGGACAGTGGCCTTTAACTTCTGTGGAGGTCACTCATAACAGAAAAACACAAAATAACCACAAAAGCTTTACAGGTGGCACCAGCTGCAACACTGGAGCAGAGAACATAGACCTGAAATGTTCAAAACTGTCCTCCCATCTTTTTCCCCTTTCTTCATCTGTCTCCACTCAGCTCACAGTTGTGGTGAAGTACTTTTTCCAGTTTGGCTTCTTCCCATGGACTACATCAGCTTATCGTGGCATTAATGCGGAGCGTGCGTTTGCAGTTCCCAACATAGTTGGAGTTGAGAAGAAAGATGGCTACGTCCTGGTAGACCTCATCCAGTTAATTGCTCTGTTCTTCCATCGCTCCATCCTTAAGGTACTTCACCTTCCCAGAAATCTACATAAGACATTTTATGTAGATGTAAGTTTTATTTTATTTGTTTTTATTATTTTTTAAAATAGAAATTAATGCTTTTATTCAATAAATACATTCAATCGATCAAAACATTGACTGTAAAATATTTCTATTTCAAATAAATGCTGAAAAAAATGTCTCACAGTTCCTAAAAAAAAAATAGCAAGTAGCTATTGACAATAAGAAATGTTTCCTAAGCACCAAATCAGCATAATAGAATGTTTTTCAAAAAGCATGGGAATGGCTGCTAAAAATTCAGCTTTGCCATCATAAGAATAAATTATATTCAATAGAAAACAGTTATTTTAGTTTAATTGCAATATTTCAGTCAATGTTGTTTTTACCTTATTCTTACACCATCTTGGATGTAATTTTACTTTGAGCTTGGTACAATGCATTCTGGGATTGCGTTCTCTGCAAAGAATACATGCGATGCTGCGTTATTAAACAAAAATATAGCAACGGGCAGTTTTTGCATCCGGATGCGTAGTTAGGTGGCTCAGTAGGTTTTAGAACAGAGCCAGTGAGATGAGATGTTTGTGTTTTTGTGCTTTCAGGGTCATGGTTTGTGGGATAACAAGGAGGTGGAGATGCCCGACTTTTTTAAGAAGCTAAAGAGGAAAACGGAGAAAAACAAGATGACTGGAGGATCAAGACGACGAGAAGAAAATACAAGCAGACGAATTCCCTTCTTTTCTCTTCAGGCTTCATACACTTCTTTCCTTCGAAGACAGAAAGCAGAGAGCCCTAAGAGACAAGGTAACCTCTCCATATGGAAATTAGTGGGGGATATATATATATATATATATATATATATATATATATATATACATACATACATATATATATATATATATATATATATATATATATATATACATACACAGATAACATATAAAAATACATTTTGCACAGGCCAGTTTGTTCTCTGTGTTTTGTTCATGTCTACTGTTATAAGATGTCATACGTAAGTATTTATATATCCGTGTTAATATCTTTTTAAATATCATATCATCAGATGAGAACCATAGCAGGAAAAAGCTTTCACAGAAGCGCCAGAGGAATGTGCCGTTAAGCAGGAAGGAGCGAATGAAGAAGTACATGAATGACCGAATGCTGGAGGCCAAAGCTGCAGTCATTGAGCTGTAAGAGATGAGCAGCATGAAAAATATACTCAATTTAACATCTGTATATACTTTGAAAATGTATTATTTGAGAAAGCTTTACATAATCAAAAACATTATTTGAAAACATTCTACTGCTTTTTTTTTCAATGCCTGGAATTTTTGTTCATTATATTTATTTTAAAACAATTAAATCTGTATATAATTATGGAATATCATACACAAACAACTCAGTGACGCAGACCATGATTATGATGAATATATACACAGCGACACTCAGCCTCTGTTAATTTTCTCTCACATTCTGGGTGATAAAAAACTCTAGTGGTAATCCAGAATTCACAGAACATAGTTACGTTCATGACTAGCATCTGATTAATTCCTCCTGACCGACATGAGTATTGTCGAGTAGGTCATTTATGAGGAATTCAACTGCAGATCCCCATGAATGAGAGGCAGTGATGTTAACTTTGTAGAAAAGTTAATGTTTTGACAGTGTGCTTGTGCAAAATTGTGATTGGTGAACACTGAACAAAAGTTTGCAATTAATAGAACTCATTGTTTGTGTCAAAGTGAGTTAGAAATGAATGAGGTCCTCAATCCTTAGAGGGGGTACCAGTGTCACACATAGGTCCATCACTGAACCTGGAGAAGTGAAGAGAGAATGTTAATATCTGTTGCTTAACCAACATGTGCTAGACTTCTGAAGCTGCTGGCCACACTGATGATCTTGTGAACCAAACAGGCAACAAAAATATTGTGCATATCATCACTGACGATAACCTGTGTGCAAAGAAGCAAACTCTTCCTAAAGACCATAGTTGCCACCTAAGGGGGAATTATTCCACTTGGCTAAGAAACTGTGTACTGATGGAAGAAAAATCTGACGTGATGCTGCCAAACATGAGTTAATAAGGAGGATATGATGTAGTTCCCTATGGGCATCACTTTGGTGCCTGTTTCTGTATGGCTTCAGACCATGTGACCGTGTTCCCATTAGTCAAGTCACCTTTATTTATATAGCGCTTTATACAATACAGATTTTTTTAAAGCAGCTTTACAGTGATAAACAACAAATAGAGACATTATTCACCTGAAGTCAATTCAGTGTTGATTCAGTTCGGTTTAAGAACTATAAAATGTTGAAGTCCAATTCAGCTATAAAGCAGCTCTGCAGAAATCAGGGATGTCATCGTCCAGTTCAGTTCAGTTCTTCTCCAGTAGTGTCAGTGCACTCAAGTCAGTTATATTGCTGAATGTTTAGTGTCCAACTAAGCAAGCCAGAGGTGACAGTAGCAAGGAACCCAAACTCCTTCAGTGACAGTAACAATTGGGAGAAACCAGGCTCAGTTCTCCTCTGGCCAGACGAACATAATCACACAGCAAAGGGAAGTCAATACTCTTGACATACCACAATGAGATCATTTCCTCGATCTCTATACCATAAGGATAAAACTGGGCAGAGTTTAGCCATGTCGAGGCAGCCCTGGCATTAGTACTGGTGTGAACAGCTTCAGGTTCACAGTCCCCTAAAAGAGGGTTGAATTCAGAGGCCAGACACAAAGCTGCAGACGGGCTCCAGAATACCAAACATAACCCTCCATCTACAGTACATGCATCTCAGCAGACAATATAGGATAGACCGTTTTACAGATTGATTAATATCCATTAGTTGCATACAATGCCAGATGCAGATGGAAATTAGGATGTGAGGGATAGATGTACAGTCTTTACAATGGCACACACCGTATAAAGATCCTAGATCATGTAATTTTCACAATTCACAACTTTTAAAAGTATGAGTTTGTGTCTTTTTTTCGGAAAGACATTTCATCAGCTGAACAATCCACTGAACGCGCTGTATTCTATTCCTCACAGCCTCGTTTTCATTCCTGTCAAAAATTAAATATGGTACTACCCTGAATAAGGGTTATTCTGTGCAACATTTTTAACAACAAAGTAGTGGGGAAAGCATGCAGTAAGCATTTTAGCTAATCCTGACACATCTGTCATGAACATGAACTGGACTGGGCATGCGAGTAACTAACTACCTGACATGACCTCTATGAAGCAAGAAAGACATCGTAAGTTCGGCCTGCGTCACTGAGTATTTTTGTATGTTCTATCCAGCTAGTGCAATGAATATCTAGTGCCAAACTCTGCCTCTGACAGTCAGGAATACTGAGACAGAATCCCTTCTGCTGCTCAGACACAGCACACATGCTCACCAATCACTTTTTCACAATTACCATTTTATCGGCATTGATTGTCAGTCTGGGACGATTTATGTCTATTGCATACTTCTAAATAACAGCATTCTAGTAAGATATTTGCGTGAAATTTACTATATTAAACTAATGCATTAATAATACTCCTGCTCAGTTAAAACTTTCTTTTTCTTTTCAGAGCTCTACACATATACTTACCCATAAGGCAATTCTTCTATGACATCATTCACCCCGAGTACAGCCCTGTGTGTGATGTGTATGCGCTGATGTTTCTGATAGATGTGGTGAACTTCATCATCATTATATTTGGATATTGGGCTTTTGGAGTAAGTATTAGAAATGCTCTCACAATCCTTAAATAATTTTTTCACTCTTCAATTCAGTGAAGTTTGGTGTATTTAATTTTTAAGGAATTTCAGAAAGTAGTATGTCAAAAGTCCCTGGATGGTCTATTATTTCCAGTATATTTTAAAAGCTAAGAACAAACTGGTGTGACATTATTTTGAAGAAAATCAGGCCAAAAACAGTTTATTTCGACTTTGTTTCGGGAGTTCGAAACTACAGAGCCCCTAAAGGGACATGGTGGTGGAAAAAAATATGAGATGGAAGGAAAAATAATAAGTCAATGCTTTTGCGTTCTTTTGCAAATGTTTTGCATTCCCTCAAGACACTTTGTGTTCACTCGCAAAACCTTTTGAGCTCTTTGCGAGGGGATGCAACATTTTGCGAGAGATTTTTTTTTCTTCTCCATGTTCCTTCAGGGGCTCCGTACAAAATAGCTGGCCAAAACAAATGTAGAAAAGTTGTCTCCAGCTGGTAAACCTCTTTAAACTACCATTGGTTTGTAGCGATTATGTAACAGGTAGGTGTGGCTCTGTGACTCTGCCTTCTTTGACGTGGGTTAATTTCTTCTGTTCAGTCCTTCGAGGTCAGACGTCCACGAGTAAAAACACCAACACACTGGACAGCTGCTTTATAGTAGAAATTAAAAGTTGTACTTCTAATTGAAAGCAAAACTGACACTCTGTTTTCATGTTTATTACTGTATAGCTGCTGTTTAAAGCAATCTTATATAAAGTGCTATATAATAAATGTGACGTGACTACTTGACTGGAGTGTTGAATTGCAGAGCTGGTGCAAACATATCCACATCGCTATGATCAGAAGCTTTCTTAACTGCTGTTTTCTCATCCCTGTGTTTTTGTTGTCTGTTAATTTTGTTAATAAGATCAAAAGTGCACTGCACATTTTTACATATTTTACACATTTTACATCTAAACGCCGCTCACAGCAGTGTTGCCCCTGAAGACCCTGAAGCCCCCAACCCACCATGGCGTCCTGAAGCCACCGACCCGCCATGGCGTCCTGAAGCTGCCGACCCGCCATAGCGTCCTGAAGCCCCCGACCCGCCATGGCTTCCTGAGCTCCTAGATCCGCCCTGGAGACCTCGTACCTGTCTGCACCTCCACCCTCACCTGTCTGTAAGGTCTCCAGGGCACCCACCCTCCCTCCCCGGTTGTTCCATCCATTGCGCGAGGACGCGCCTACCAGGAAGGGAGGGTACTGTCACAGTCTCCGTCTGTCCTGGCTTCCAAAGACTCCATTTCCCATCATCCTCCCTGGCCCTCACCTGCACTCACTCCACCATCAACCAGTCACACACACCTGCTTCCCATCAACTCACTAATATCCAGCCTTCTTACACACGCTCACACCTCAGTCAGTGGTCCTGTCTCATTTACACGTAAAGAACTTCTTCATGTTTGATCCCCACGGCTCCAAAGCTTCCTACCTGTTCCACTCCAGCGTGTTTCCTCAGTCTCCGTGCTTCATTGTCTCCGCGTGTGTCAACTTACCTTCCATGTGTGTTCTCTCCATCAACGATCACCCATCCTTCCAAGATCCACGTTCCTGCAAGACAAAGGACAGTATCATTACCAGTTATCTCTCTGCAACTTCCATATCACCTGTTTCACTTACCTGCATCACTTTGTTACCCTGCTGTTTGTTAATAAACTTCCATCTACGTTCACCTCTGTGTTTCTGGTCCCTCAGTCCGTAACAGTGCTAAAGTGTCCAAGACTTTTTAGCTTCATTTGAACATTTGAGCATACTGAATTTCATTGTTGAGATGTGACAAGCATGTCAATTAATGAATGCATTGAATTGATTGATACAGAAACACAGCGCAGCCGCTGATATAACAGAGTCACTGTCAGAAGACCAGGTTCCTGAGGCCTTCCTCGTCATGCTTCTCATCCAGTTCAGCACCATGATTGTGGACCGAGCACTCTATCTCCGTAAAACTCTGCTTGGGAAGTGTGTTTTCCAGGTTGTGCTTGTGTTTGGGATCCACTTCTGGATGTTCTTCATACTGCCTGGTGTCACAGAGAGGTGAGGAATACCTGAAGAAGTGTGTATATTTGTGTGTATACTTATCAAATAAGCATATTAAAACACTTGTTACACCTTATTTTATTTTTTAGGATTTTCATGACTTTTATTTTAAATGAGAAACTGACACTGAGAGTAAAAAAAAAAAAAAACAGGAAAATCATTAGGAAATCATTAGCTTGTACTCAAATGGAGGTATCCACCAGTGTATCAACCAAAATGGGAATATCATGAGAAATTAATTTAGTACACCCCAGATCTTCCCGATTAGAACTTGTGAAGCATGGCTCTTATTTGACCTTGTTCCACCCCTGAAAGACCAGATGAATCTGCTGGCTCAATTTGTTCACAATTTTGTGAGAACACTAGCTATGACCAGCTCTAGCTATGACTCTTTTACATAAGGTTTTATAAAAGTATAAATTACTAGTAGTTAAAGGTGCAATATGTAAGATTTTTGTAGTAAAATATCCCAAAACCACTAGGCCAGTATTATATTTTTTTTCACTTGAGTACTTACAATATCCCAAATGTTTCCAACTATTTGTAAATCGTGAGAAAATTGCAATTTTAACCAAGGGAGCCTTGGTTAAAATTGCAATTTTCTCACGATTTACAAATAGTAAATCGTGTGAGGAGTCGCCTGTCGATTGTGTCATACCCGCATTAACCCTCGGTCTGCCTCGGTTTCAGGTTTTATTTTGTAGAAACCATGGAAACACCAAAGACGCTTTAATATTTACATGTTTTAATAGGCAAGGGAACAACTGTTTTGATATATTTATAGACAGAAAACTAATTATTGTTATATAGCTCAACACGTTTAATCTTATTGTTTAAATCTAATTTTCTTGATTTTTTTTTTTTTAAAGTACCATGCTTTACCATGCCTCAGAGAAAAACACTATTTTGTGACGTAGCTAACATAGCATAATCAGATGCAGCTTTATTTTTAGTAACAGTAATACAGAATTTTCTCCATCATACAATACGTTTTAAAATGAATCCCATGCCATTTATCAACACAAGCCATCCAGCATTTAATATGATATTCTAGAATCGATCTATCTTACTGCAGTGTGTAACAAGTGTATCACAGCAGCCGCCGAGCAAACGCACAGAGTAACATTATTACATTTTCCACACACTCAAATGTATCTAATATGATAAACAGAGCTGTGTTACCTCATACTCATGACCGGAAAAGCGGAAGCGGCGCCGGCGACTGTGGCATAATAAAAGTCACGCTGCTCGTGAGGCGTGTGTTGCTCAATCGCTCCAGTGTCCTCGTTCAGCTCCACAACACTCACTCCTGCTCTGCTTCATACTACAGTAACGTTAATAATCGCATCCATGAACATGATTTCTACCCAAGTCCTATCCCTATTCTTTTGCACAGTCCGTTGAGGTGAAGACCACACGTCCCAAGATTCCACGCTCAAACTTGGCGTCATCAAGCTACGCCTTTGTTTTGAATAGGCCTCTAGCGACCTCTAGCGGACAGAAATCATACATACTGCACCTTTAACTGTGGTGGTTAGAATTTCTCATGTTAATTTTCCTATAATGTTTCTTGTTTCAGGAGATTCAACCGGAATCGAGTTGCTCAACTGTGGTACTTTGTCAAGTGCATCTATTTTGGTCTCTCAGCCTACCAGATCAAATGTGGCTACCCAAACCGTGTTCTTGGAAATTTTCTTACCAAGAACCACAACTACTTCAACCTCTTCCTCTTTCAGGGGTAAGTCAGTTGCCCACTTCACAATGACTGATTGGTTCATTGTTTCTGTATATTCAGCAGAATGAATGAAAGTCAGTACAATTTAGGTTTTTGAGGTATGTTCACACATTAAAATCTACCAGACCATATTTTTTCTTCTTCTTTTTAATGCTAATGAAGTAATCATGAATGACTGGAAATTTATTGGTTGGTCAAAAAGGATAGAAATCCTGAAAGTTATAATATGTGAATAATTTCTATAGCTCAAACAATCAGTTTAGAAGCATGATGCGTTCATGATGCGTTTGCTTGTGTAGTTGTCATCTTAGACCAGTGTTAGTGTGTCTCTCTAATGGGCTGTTTCCCCCCCCACAGGTTCCGGTTGGTTCCGTTCCTGACCGAGTTGAGGGCCGTGATGGACTGGGTGTGGACAGACACCACTCTTAGCCTGTCTAACTGGATCTGTGTAGAGGACATCTATGCCAACATCTTTATCCTCAAGTGCTGGAGGGAAGCAGAAAAGGTGAAAATTGTTCTTTCTAAACTGATGTGTTTGGCTTCATTGTCATTTTAGCACAAACAACAGTTTCAGGTGTGTTTATATCTTTTTTTCTCATTCAGTACCTGTAATATTAGAATGTTTCTATGTTGATTTGATTTTACTACCACAATCTTAGACCAAATTCACAGAAATAAAATACTAATAAAAACCATTTGAAAACTGCAACCTTTATCAACAATCAGTTCATTTTTTTAGTGTCTGTCACACAATCCTAGGTGAATTACCAAACTTACATAGAAAAAAACATAATATAATAAAATCGAGAAGGTTCTAACTTGTGTGTCAGTGATCACAGGTGTATTCAGAATGTTTTCTTGCCACAGAAATACCCTCATCGACGTGGACAGAGGAAGAAGAAGGTGGTAAAATACACCATGGGTGGCTTCATCATTTTTGCTCTCATCTGCATCGTCTGGTTTCCTCTTCTCTTCATGTCATTGGTTAAATCTGTAGCAGGAGTAACCAATCAACCTTTAGATGTGTCCATCCAGCTGAGCATATTGGGATATGAGGTGTGCAATTTACACATTGACATTGTTATCTGCAGTACACCAATCAGGCATAACATTATGACCACCTTCCTAATATTGTGTTGGTCCTCCTTTTGCTGCCAAAACAGCCTTGACCCGTCAAGGCATGGACTCCACTAGACCGCTGAAGGTGTGCTGTGGTATGATGTTAGCAGCAGATCCTTTAAGTCCTGTAAGTTGTGAGGTGGAGCCTCCATGGATCGGACTTGTTTGTTCAGCACATCCCACAGATGCTCGATTGGATTGAGATCTGGGGAATTTGGAGGCCAAGTCAACACCTCAAACTCGTTGTTGTGCTCCTCAAACCATTCCTGAACCATTTTATTTGTGGCAGGGTGCAATATCCTGCTGAAAGAGGCCACAGACACCAGGGAATACCGTTTCCATGAAAGGGTGTACATGGTCTGCAACAATGCTTAGCAGTGGATGGCAGGACCCAAGGTTTCCCAGCAGAACATCGCCCAAAGCATCACACTGCCTCCGCCGGCTTGCCTTCTTCCCATAGTGCATCCTGGTGCCATGTGTTCCCCAGGTAAGCGACGCACACGCACCCGGCCATCCATGTGAAGAAAAAGAAAACGTGATTCATCGGACCAGGCCACCTTCTTCCATTGCTCCATGGTCCAGTTCTGATGCTCACGTGTCCACTGTTGGCTCTTTCGGCGGTGGACAGGGGTCAGCATGGTCACCTGACTGGTCTGCAGCAATGCAGCTCCATACGCAACAAACTGTGATGCACTGTGTATTCTGACACCTTTCTATCAGAACCAGCATTAACTTCTGGAGCAATTTGAGCTACAGTAGCTCGTCTGTTGGATCGGACCACACAGGCCAGCCTTCGCTCCCCACGTGCATCAATGAGCCTTGACCGCCTATGACCCTGCCGCCGGTTTACCACTGTTCCTTCCTTGGACCACTTTTGATAGATACTGACCACTGCAGACCGGGAACACCCCACAAGAGCTGCAGTTTTGGAGATGCTCTGACCCAGTCGTCTAGCCATCACAATTTGGCCCTTGTCAAACTCGCTCAAATCCTTACGCTTGCCCATTTTTCCTGCTTCTAACACATCAACTTTGAGGACAAAATGTTCACTTGCTGTCTAATATATCCACCCACTAACAGGTGCCGTGATGAAGAGATAATCAGTGTGATTCACTTCACCTGTCAATGCTCATAATGTTATGCCTGATTGGTGTATATGTGCTCCCTACATATATGCTTTATATCTGTGAAATGCGTCTATATATTAATATACATAATTATTATATGAATAATGAATATAGCTGGGAAAAATGATGTGTTCATTTCCATGTGCAATATAGACTGGGTTAGGCCTTGCGATTCACACCTTTCCTAGTTATGACTTAAAAGAGCAAGAGGGATATAGCAGCAGTGAGGAGATCTCCAAAGAGGTGTTAGAGAACTCCAAAAAGCAGTGACAGTTAGGAGCAGGAGCTGCAAAAAGGCTTTAACTATTACTGACGAAGCCCAATCCTCTTTGGAAATCTCCGGGCTGCAGCTACTTTACATGACTAAAAGTATGGATGTGTTTATTCCAGAAATTTTAGTGAGGAGAATTTTTATGACATGCCATACAGTGGCATTCTAGAGAATTGTGTGCTTTCAACTTTGTTGCATCAGCTTGAGAAATAGGGTCAATATGGAAGCATATTTTACAGAACTTTTCGAAAACAATTATATCAATAAAATGATATCTCCTTCTCATTACAGTGTCTGAAAGCTCATGGGAGCAAAATAAATTAAACCAATCATCTAAACTGCTAAACTGTGGCAATGACAGTTTGGCACATTTCTTATAGAGTGTGTGTGTGTGTGTGTGTGTGTGTGTGTTTACAGCCATTGTTCAGCATGAGTGCTCAGGAGAACAATTTGATTATATACTCTGAATCAGCCTTACAGAGGATGACCAATCACTACGCCACTTACCCGGTACACATTACATTTTTCCCATATAGTTATCTACAATCACACTTTGAACCTTGAGTTTTTAACAGCTGTCTAGTTACTTGTCATCCTTCTGTTGTCGGTCTGATCAAACTGTCCTCTTTGTGCCTCGTTTAGTCGGCGATGCAGTTCATTGTCAACTATATGGCAGAGGACATAGTGACGGCAAAGATCAAAAGTGACGCCAGTCTGCTGTGGAGCGTCAGTCCTGCTAGCCGAGACGCCATGATCCATGAACTCAGCAACTCAACACACTTCTACATCACACTGCGCTGGACTTTACTGCGGTATACTCTCACAAGCACAACAACTGCACAGTTAATGCAGCCAAGGCTTCTGTTTAAACAAAAACAAGTACTTTTTTTTTTTCAAAATTTAAACAATAAACAAAAACCTTTTTGAAATGGGACTATACTGCATTGCAGTTGTCATGAGCAAGGCTCAAACTCAGGCCTCCATTGCCAAAGGAAGGTGTTTAATAAACGAGCCACAGGAGAAATGCAGAACCCACAATGCAGAGATGGTGCAAGAGGTTAAAAAGGTCTCCAAAAACACAAGTATAGTTAGTTGTTCTCAAATAAGCCATTGCTTACCTCTGTCTTACGACAGTTCTTCCAGCATCCTTCCACCACCTTAACTCCAAAGTTTTGGCTAGTTACCACTAAACCAGTCAAGGAAGTCCAGTGGAGTACTTCAGACTGGGGTCAAGTCTCAAGCTCGAGCACTCCACCATAGACAACAAGCCAAACATGCCTACCTTTGCTTTCATTCAAAGATTACATGAAGATGTCAAACTCGTGAAATAAGTAGAGTACACCAAGACAGTTTCACTGATCATGCAGTATTACAAATCATACCGTTTCAACACAAACTCAGGGAAAACTTGGGACACACTTGGGAAAACGATAGGTGCGTAGGAAAAAAAATCAAACAAAAACCGTTGAATACAAAATAAAAAATAGCAATCCCGCACACTATCAGTACATGCTAAATATAGAAATTCATTGTAAACAACATTTCGGTCCACTGACCTTCATCAGGCATATGAATGATATTACAAACAAGACATTTAAAACAGTCCAAACCAATGGATGTCATCGACGCTACATGTGAACCAATCACCAACAAGGACTCAAATGTCCAATAAAAAGCACTTATCAATGTTACAAATAAGCAATGTTTCATTATTTACAAACAAATATAAATGTTTGTGAAATCACAATATCAGCCAATTCATATCTTAACAAAAACAGACACTTAGAAATACAATAAAAACACACTACAACATTACATTCAATAGTGCTTCATCATTTAACCCCAAGGGTGATGAGGTTTGCAATGTCACAATCCAAAACAATTCATGTCTTAATAACAGAGTATCAATATTGCCACCTCCTGGTGGAACAGACACCTTTTCAATCCCCATTGTTTTTTTGTTTTTTAAATCATACCATTTACAATAGAAATCAAACATGTCGAAATAAACTGTTTAAACTAGGGACCAAAGCAGGTCTTGAGCCCAAAAGATCTGTTCAGGCAGTCCCAGACATCCTGTCAGAGCATGTGAAGGTACTTCGGCACAAAGTGTACCATGATGGGAACCAGTGCTGTATGTTCTCACTCATGTCGTCTCATCTCATGATCATAAAAATGTGTAACATTTCACAGGACGTGTAATATGTCATTGTGTTTTTGCACGTTTGAGCAGAAATGCGTCTTTGGTGATGAATGCAGAGGCGGCTGGTGAACACACAGTGAAGTATGAAGACAGCGTACTGAGAGATGAACTGGTGTCTATGCTCAGAGGGACACCCAGCCATCCACTGTACGTGTTCCTCAAACGTTTAAATGTGGACTCTCTCTACATCTGTTTTTGCCACTTCTCATTCCATCAGTTTTCTGATGTCTGTCAGGTTGCTGGAAAATCTGCTCCCAAAGTATATCAGAGGAACTTCCGGACCTGATGCTAAAGTGGCACATCGACTTCAAGTGGGTGAGTTATCAACTCTAAACATTTGTATTTTTGGCACTTCTCATGTTTATTAGCCTCCTTGCAATGAATCGCTTCGTTGTTTTTCTCATTTGTAAGCTGCTTAGGATAAAAGCGTCTGCTAAAGGAATAAATATAAATGAATTGCATTAGAACATCAGATCTGCAGGATGTTTTCATGACTTTAACCTAATCATTCACAGAGCATTCCAAAGGCTCGGATGATCGTCATCTACAGTTCTTCCGCCCTCTGTCCATCAAGCTGCTGCGAGGTAACGGGAGCTCCTCAGAGATGGGGCCGCAGTGGTGGGTGGTGGAAGAGTGTTTTCCTGAACCTCCAGCCAGCAGATGCCAGAGTATTGAGATGGTGGTGTTCAATGATAAAGTCAGCCCATCCAGTGTGGGCTTCCTAGCTGGATATGGGTGAGTTCAAGCCATTTTTACGATATCTGTAACATATCTGGTAGGTAAATATTTGAGTATTTCACCTAATAATGAAAATAATGATCTTCCATTTACCATATTTGGTTTGAAATGACATGAAGAGTAAATGGCACTATTTTCATTTTTTTTTGATGAACTAATCCTATGAAATAAATTTTTGAATAAACTGATGAAATATCAAATCTTTTTGTTTTCTCTTCTCTGGCGCTGCAGCATTGTGGGTCTGTACATGTCCGTGGTGCTGGTCGTTGGTAAGTTTGTGCGGGAGTTCTTCACGGGCATATCTCGATCCATCATGTATGAGGAGCTGCCGTGTGTGGACCGCGTGCTCAAACTGTGCAATGACATCTTTGTTGTGAGAGAGGCTGGAGAGATGGAGATGGAAGAGCAGCTGTTTGACAAGCTCATCTTCCTGTACCGCTCACCTGAGACCATGATCAAAATGACCCACAAAAAGAATGAGTAGCTTTCATTCATGACTGCATGATATTTCTGTCATAAATATCAACCTCTGCACATCTCAGAAGGACAATTTTGTGTGAAATGAGTGTCTGCTATAAGGCACCAACCAGAAAATCATTTTATACATTGTACTGCAGTAATAAGGAATATGATGTGCCTTTCCAAGAGCTATCCAAGAGCTAAAGAATGCATGGACTGAACGAACTGAAATATATCATCAATATTCATACAATGCATGAGTATTTAATCTTTAATATTTCAATAAGCCTTTTTTTAATCAGATAGACTGTTTCATATGTTAGAATATTATGCTGTCATTCCATATAATAAACCATGGCATGTGGAAAACAACTTGTATTACATTTGTATTGCATCTTGTTGCTTAGCTGGAAAGTTCTCACTGAACATATTATATATATATATATATATATATATATATATATATATATATATATATTATAAATAATTGTATTTATTCAGAAGTAAATCATTACTGTAATTCAGTTCAGAGGTAAACTATTCCTCTACATGTAAAGATAATGTGAAATTCCTGTGAATATTTCTCACCTATCTACCTCACCACCCAGATTTCAGTTTGACTGATCTGCTGTCCGGCCCAAAAAAAATAAAATAAAAAGATTTTAAAATAAAAATAATGCTATATTAAAATAAAGATTTTAAAATGTAGGCTAAGTGACTAATTAAACAAGTATATGTTCAGCTAATTGTCAGCCTCTTACATGTCTGCATCATGAATTGTCGGACAATGTGGAGTCTGGAGAGGGCATTTATTGTTTGATGCAATATTCTTTTGACGGATGGCTGAGATATATCTAGTTCATCTGTGCTGCATAGCTGCATTTTCCCTGTGGCCAAGTAGTGTAGAGTTGTCAAAACCTTGATCTCCGGTGTTATTGGGTTGTTTCAAATTGTTGGCGAAGTGTGAATAGCTCTACTACACTCATAATACCTTCGCGCACCTTTCTAAAAGTTCAGTCATGAAGTGTTTCTAAAATGTTTCCATTCTGAGGTAAATTGCTGGCAACAGCCATTTTAGGATTGTTTGTCTTTGTGACTTAAGTCGGGTTCACACTGTGGGATTTTGGCCACGATTTGGTTGTCTGAGAAAAATTTGCAGAATCCTAAAAGATTCCTATTATCCTAGCCTAAAATCTGTAATCTTTGATCGCTAGTTTGACATGTTCACTGACAGCCGATTAATGACCGTTGCGATCAAATTTTACCTCCGACGAATTTCTGGCAGTGTCAGAAGATTTGGCACACAGTCCTCCAGTGTGACTTCTCCTACGACGAACGTCAAATTAACGCTAGAGATGTCTTTGTTAGCCATCATTTCAGTCCCGCGTGTAATGCAGCTCACAGTCACCAAACGTGTCTGGGTTGATGATGTAAAACGCCGGACGAGTTTTCATGCGCACGTCCATTTTTAGCGCGTCTTGACTGTCGTACAGTCTGACATAAATGACAGCTGAGATCCCACAGTGTGACATGAGGATCATGTTTGTACAGTCTGACAAGCAACAATCCTAAAGGACTATTATAAATCGCACAGTGTGCACCCGGCTTAAGGAGTCCTCTTGTCTACTCCTAACTTTTCACAGATGTAGGAGCTAGTTTTAGCACTAAAATGATTTGTGAAATACTCTTAGAGCAAAAATTTAGAAGTCCTAAAATTAGGACTGACACACCCATTATTGTTAAGAGTTTCTCCTAAATCAGCAAGTTAGGAGCTACTTTTAACCTTTAGCCACGTGGAAAGATATATCAGTATAACCCAAGGAGATGACGGAGACAATGGGCAGACAGAGCAAAATCCCTAAGATATCAGGTAAGGGGAACTATGATCAACTATTGAATTTATGTGAATAAAATAAACAGTCTGATCAGGCTAATAAACTATTGACCTACTGTGAGCAGCAACAGCTAACTATGCCAGCTTTCACTCTTGGAGGTCACCATTATTGTTTAAATAGCAAACATCAGGATGCCAAAAGGTGTGAAGCAACTGGAGAAAAACGTCATAAAACTGGTCTGGCAGGACATCTAGTCATACGTCCATATCTGATCAAATACATGATTGACAGCTGATGGCATGTCAATCATTGATGACAGGGGCCATAAATCAAGTCATAAATCAGCATTTAGACCCATAATATTAAATATAAACTTCTGACGCTCTTCCCGTCCATTCAGATACAGATAGTGACTGATGCAAAAAGCAAATTCCTTAACATCTTTGAGGGATATCCAAGTTCTGTCCTGAAGAATAGCAGAATCTACAGAGAGGCTGTGTATCCTTTACAAAGACACCTCATTATGGGGGATGGTGACAACCCCTGCATCATCCATCCTGTGGCCATCATTACTCCATACCTGGAGCCAGTACAAGGGAGAACACAGGTCTGATTCAAACACCACCATACACTACACCACTACACTCAGTGTAGACGCCACCTTTACTTTGTGACGACACGTGAGTGAACTCATACCCCGAGCACCTCGAACCACCATGTTCCCTTCTTGTTCATATATATAAACAATATATTTCCAGCTAATCTCCCAGAAGAACTTGTATGATCTGCACTGTAAAAAGTAATTGCTGAATCTACTTAAGCTTGTATATTTAGCTGTTTTTTGTGTCATCTGATAATCTAGGTGCTCATTCTTTCACAGAACTACAGGAGAGTTTCTTTGTTGAGCACCTATGCCGGTTCTGCTTTGCAAAGAGGAGTGAAATCCAGGAGAAGGAGGTCCGGTCGGGAGCATCTGAACTGAGAACCATGCAGGAGCATGACAGGCAAGTGGCAAGTGTTACACGATGCGAGTTTGGTAAAGCAGTATGGTTTGTATGAAAGGTGGCTGTGTTTTAAGTGAAAGGTTGGAACATTTTCACGCAGTTGGTGGTTTTCCACCTGACATAGTTGGTTGGCCTTGATATCCCTGAAAATGATCAAACCTGGCAAATCGTGTTGCTTCTGAAAGATATTTTAGAAATAGCATTGGCATTCAAGTTCACTGAGGATTCTTTTAATTTTCTTGACGCAAAGATCGCAGAACACAGACATTTACTTTTTACAGTCTTTCCTCATTTCACATTGCGCCCTAAACACCACTACATTGAGCACTATCCACAGCTCATAAGAATGTATGGACCACTAAGAGATATGTGGATTATGCATTTTGAGGGAAAACAAACTCTTCAAGCAGGTAATCTCTGACACCAAAAACTTAAATGTTCCACAAACTTTGGCTGCTCGCCATCAGAGACTGCTGGCTTACTACATTGACTCGCTCTCCTTTCTCAAGCTATCCATACAGACAGAGAAGGTGATGGGTACTTTGATTTGAACTTTCCCTGAGAACATTCAGGAATTCCTGAGACAAAGATATGCAGTTCAGAACACTGTCCTCACAGCATCATCTGTGAGCATTGATGGAATCAAGCATAATCCAGATATGGTTGTGTCTGTTGGTACTTGTTCAGGCCTACCTGATTTCAGACAGATTTTCAAAATTCTTGTCACCAACAGTGATGTTCTGTTTGTGTGTAAAGATCTGACATGTTGGTACATCGAGCACCAACATTCTTTTGAACTGTGCGGTCATGTGCTATCTCTACCGATTACCAAACCCTCACATCTGAATGACTCATTTCCTTTGCCAGCCTATACACTTCGGGGCAGGACCTATGTTACACTCAAACATTATATCATATGCTGAATGAATGACAATTCAGGTTTTAAAGGGACTTCAGTACAAGTTCACACTTCAGTTTAAGGATCCAGACTTAAACAATTCCCTTGTGAATCTTACTGAAATTACTGACTTGCCAGTTAAGCCCACACTGGTATTTTAAATACATGCTCTATACTTGGAAAATACATGTAATTTAGCCTGTCCTCTGCATGAGGTCACAATATAAAATTGCCAAGCAAAGTGTTTAAAAATGCAACAAATTAAAAGATAAGTGTCAAAGCAGGTAAATACTATGGTGAGAACATCAACAAAGGATACACGGATCTCCAGTTAAGTGTAACAGCAGAGGATCATTGATCATTCAGGACCTCAGGTAAGTGTCAAACTTAAACACAGGATTATCTTCCATAGAGGTAACTTCTCAAAAGGGTCCAACTCAAACAGTCTCAAATGTTGAATAACTAAGAATCAAACAGTCACTTAACTTGATGTCAAACTGAGGTCCTTTTCAAATCCTACATACAAATTAAATCCATAGGTTGAGATCCAGTTAATTGTCAGTTTGTTTTTCTTGACTGACCAATGAGAGCAGACTGGGCTTTTTGAAAGGCGGGTTTTAAAGGGGACCTATTATGCCCCCCCTTTACAAGATGTAAAATAAGTCTCTGATGTCCCCAGAGTGTGTATGTGAAGTTTTAGCTCAAAATAACCCACAGATAATTTTTATAGCATGTTAAAATTGCCACTTTTTGTGGTTGACCAAAAACGCGCTGTTTCAGTGTGTGCCCTTTAAATGCAAATGAGCTGCTGCGCTGCCTAAGAGGGCGGAGCTTCAAGAGCTCGTTCTCTGGTGTCAGGATTCAGTCAGGACCAAGCGGCAACCTTCCCCAGTTTCTAATGAAGCCAATACAGAAGTGACTTAAACTGCAATTCATCGACTGGCCGCTAGGGACAGGCTGCAAAAGAGAGCAGAATCTCTTTGACCCACATGTTAAAATGGCCAAGTTTACAGCAGAAAAAAACATGTTTACAGCCTGGATCAAATTGTGGTTATGGTCTATACTGCTAATTTTGCCCTTCATGACAACTCTGAGGGGGGTGAATTTTTTTTTATAACTCATCCGTTTAAATTATATTAAGCCTAAAAGTTCTGCATAATTAAGGGCGTGGTCACTTGAGTGACAGGTAGATTGCCCTGCTGTCTGTGAGCTATCACCTCAGCTAATTACAGCCGCTGAATTTGGCATCTCTGCTGTGTTTGTGCTTTTTTTTCTGGATTATTTTATACAATTATAAAATAATATGGCTTGCTGTGTTAATGGTCGAGACTCGAGACAGATGTGCGTCTGTGTAGATGTGCACGCATGCGGAAGATAAACAGAACACACGTTTTGAAAAACTGTATTTTGCATCATTTCTTGAAGAATGATGATAGAGTGCAGATCATTCAGAAGAAATGTGATGCACACAATGGATAATATATCAATATTTCATGGATTTAACGCTTTTGTGGACAAAAAGTACTGTTTTTTGTTTTTCAGTGGACACTCATGGACATTTTACCCAAGTGCCACTTGGATTCATCTCGCGATCGCTATATAAAGATATGAAGTCCAGTTTTATTTCTCATGTTGTTATTTGCACACCCGACACAAATTAATTACTGATGCTGGAGCATCTATATCGTAAAAAAGACACTGTATATTGACAGTAAACCTTTAGAACTTTCTAATAATATAACTTGTTATCTTTATTAATATTTTAGATAGTATCTAAGCTAGATAGATAGCTCCTGCTAACATGATCAAGTCAAACTAGGCGGGCGTGGTTTCAGCAACCAGTCACGTCAGTTGGTCAGTTCCAACCACGTCCCGCCTCTTTATTTTCAGTTATCCGGGAGTGACGCACTGCTAAGATGCCAAAGGCCTCATTTTCGCTTCAAAAATGCTCTTCAGAAATCTACAGGTGACGTCACAGACACACTACGTCCATATTTTTTTACAGTCTATGGTCAGGACGCACTATAATGTCAGAAACTGTGAATAAATGCTGCTTGGAGATAGAACAGGTATAGTTTATATCAATTACGGTTATAACTTATATTGTCTTCTTGTTTTTATCCACTATATTAGTACAAGCCTGTTGTACCGTCCGAATGATGGCCAAAACTTTACAGATGAGTTTTATGATGTTTATTGTACTTCACATAAAAGATGAAGCGTCCGTTTTCACTCTAGAAAATCACTGTAAGAGCTTAATAAAACACAGTGCAAGTGTGCATTAAAATATTATCCATAAACACTCTCTCCCTTGCATTATCATCAACATACATATCGAAATACACAGAAACACTCGTTACATCTAACAGTAAACAAATATATAAAGACCTTATGCCTTTTCGGGTGGTGCTTAATAAACTGGTAAAATATATTTCCATAAATCAACTCTGGAGACTGTAAGCTGGATCATGAAGAGTTTGTACTGATCTATCCTTGAGTAACACATTTTTAGCACAACCTCTGTTTTGTTCACAAAGCAGTCCAGTGTAAAATGATTCACGCAGACATAAACAAATTTCGGTAGAATTGAGGGAGCATTTTCTTGGAAATCAAAATGAATCCACCTCGTCTTCGATGTGGACTCGCTCAGGGCGGTTCTATGTTAAAACGGCAGTGTCTGTCAACATTCGTGGGCGGGGCCTGTGGCTAATGTGACATCACACTGCCAGGGATCTGGAAACCGCTTGTTCAGAGACACTGCTTATGATTTAATAACAAAAATTCTTGTACATAATAATATGTGGGAAAATAATATGGTCAAATTTGGTCAACTTGTACATACGAACATTTCAAGTAATGATTATATAATTCTTACACTGAAAACAATTCAGCAGTTATTCAGATGTTCGTTTCTTTGTGCGGTTCATGTTTGGATCTTAGAGGCCTGTCAGGGAGTCCTGGACATCAGTAAAAATGACCACAAAGCCCTGAAAAAAGTCAAACAAATTCAGACTGTACTACTGTGTTTTCCAACAATTTTACAATATCAAACAAAATCCAAACCGCATACATCACAGAACACCAACATTCATTAATAATACTCACATTTTTTATAAGCAATTGAGAATTGATCAAACTGAAGCCCTGCAGTGTGGGTAAGAGAAAGCCAATCTTCAGGGCCGCTAAAATGCAAAGTAGAATAAACAGTTAATTATCAGATAGTTTTCAAATGTTGCTTCACTTGGTTGCAAACATTTCTGAAGTTATGGAATACTTAATGAAAAAAAATGTTTATAATAATTGCAGTATTATTAAAATAATTTTACCGTTTAGTTTTGGAAGTACAAACAGCTTCACTGCCATCACTAACACTTGCTGGAATGAGTCAGTCTGTACATTGAAAGATTACAAAGATTAGAAAACATCTTATAGCTGATCTACCAAAGTGAATATTTGACATGAACCATCACTGTCTGATCTCACCTTGAAATCACCAATCTCAGATGATCCGAGAGTCAGCGTTAAACTTGATGCAGCATTCAGGGAAAAAGACGATGTAGAGTTTCAGAAAACTTGCACTTTTTTTTTTTTTTTAAGATATCTTGGACGCACTTAAAGGATTTATGCATGAAGAAATCAAATTTTCTGTGAACTTTTGACATATAAGAGGTCATTTTACAATAAAACCATACTGTAATGAGCTTTTACTGAAAGAAAGCTGCCAAAGTTCATCGACTTGTTTTGTACTTCCTCCTCTTTATTATGTAACAGACCTCCAAAGAAAACACTAAAACTAAAAATGGAGCTCATTTGACTGCAACTTTAACTGAACAAACATCAATGAAACTCACTTTTTCATTTCGAAAGCTCCAGTCAGGTTTTTATTGTCAATCAGAGCACTTCCATTGAAGTTACAGTCCTGCAGGTGGAGTGAGAGAGGAACAATAAAGTTCATTCTAAGCTGAATTTCCATTTTCATAAATGACATATTGATACATTTGGTGAACACATGGTTTTAAATCACTGTTTGTAGTTTCTAACATACAGCTTATAGCAGGTCTTGCTAACTAGCTTTTGTAAAATTTTGTTATTACCCTTTACTATGAAAATGTGAGAGCTCCTCTTACCTTGTTTTTTGTTTGTTTGTTAGTTTGTTGTTTTTTTTACTCACCACATCCAGAGTAAAGAGAGGCACCAGTGTACCATCAGGTTTAACAGCGGAGAACTTTGCTGCAGCCGGTACATGAACGTCTATCACTCCTGAACTGAAGGAGAACAGTGGCGTCTCACTGGCGTATAACAGCACCTGCATCTCCATGTTGGGATATAATGTGGGTAGCTGAACAAATAATTTGTAAAGAAAGCACATTATTCATCTGGATAACAACTTGATGTTACCTGAAAACTATAAAACAGACATTTTAGACATGTAGTCATATTCTCTAGTTATTTATAGAATGGCATTAAACATAAAATATTTTATAAATTGATTTTTTTCCTTGCAATGTCATGACCTGTACATACTGACCTGTGGAATGAAGGCTCCAAACTGGCTGGTGTTCAGATGGATTGGAGAACTCTTCGGTATCTATGATTGACACATTAAATGAGATGGCTGAATGAGTGATTTAATAGTTAAAACTAAATTTTAAATTTATAAGAGGGCATGATTTCTTGTAGGTTCTGTTCTTAGGATGCAACAAACAGGAGACCAGACGTGCCAATTCTTTGCAGAAACATTTATTTTTCACAAGAAAGACATAAATATAACATAAATAAAGAAACATTTTAGGACACTCAGCGTAACGCAGGCCATCAAGCGCCATGCTAGAACCAGACGACCATTCAACCAAAGCTCCCCACACGAGCAGTCTGAGTGGCATTTAACTCTGCATCCAACAAGTGTCAGGTGTGTCGGCCACGCCCCCTCCAGACGGCACCTAAGAATCACACACAACCCAACAGACGCACAGCGTAGACTGGGACATCACACACCCCCCCTTAAAAAAACAAATCCATAATGCAAAAACAAAAAGAATATAAAGTTAAATCAATTATCAAACACCCATTTAATGAGTGTCTTCTGCGTGACCTCGTATGCAGATGACTGCGCACTGATGGAGCACACCCTCACCGAAGCTCAGTCACTATTCGATTGTTTCAGAACTGCAGCTTCCCGGTTTGGGCTCACTATTGCTCTAAAGAAGACAGTCATGCTTCAAGTGGTGAACAAGTTAAACTCTCATCCGCTGCTAGTTACTGCAGGTGACACTTTGCTGACAGCTGTTGACAAGTTCTGCTGCCTCGGTAGGATTCTCGCAGCTGATGCGACAGCGGACTCCGACATCAGTGCCCGCATCGCAAAAGCTAGTGTTGCCTTTGGTCAACTGTTCAAGTGAATATGGGACGAGCACACCAACTGGTTGGACACAAAGGTGGCAGTATATAAAGCAGTAATCCTCACAGTTCTGTTGTATGGATCTGAGTCTTGGATCACTTATCGCCAACAGATTGCCTAACTTGAGCACTTTTTATTTTTTATTTTTATTTTTTTAAATTCAGTTCAATATGCGCTGTCTTTGTTGTATTGCACATGTCAAATGGCAGGATAAAGTCCCAAATATTAAGGTACTCCAGACCTGTGGCATCACTGGTATTGAGGTCTTCCTGCCTGCTGCTCAGTTTCGCCAGTCTGGACATGTTTTGCACACGGCAGACACACGCCTGCTGCAGCAGGTTTTTTGTGGCAAGCTCCAGAGCAGCATGCTCAACTCAAACGTTACAAGGATGGCCTCGAAGCCAATTTGAAACTATGCAACCTTGACCCAAATGACCCTGAAGAAATGATTGCAGACAGGGCTTCATGGCGAGCACAGTGCCATACACTCCTTTGAGTCCAGCCAGATCATCATTGCAGTGGACAAACAAAGACGCCAAAAGCTCAATACCTTGAAAATAACAACATCTAGCCAGTTTATGTGCGACACCTGTGGCCGACCACGTGTTTCGAGGATCGGCTTCTATTCACATAGTTGGACGCACCACAGAAGATACAGAACTCTTCCAATACAAATGCTGTATAGTTTCATTGGATACTGTTTTTTTTTTTTTAATGAGAGCTCATTTGTATTTCCTCACCATGTCATCTCTGATGTTGATTTGGAGAACTCCAGACCTGAGGAATGCATAAGCTGCTGAATTTACTAAGAACTCGGAGGCAGCCAGTGAAAGCATGGAGTTTTCTGCATACTGCACGTCAAACACGCTTGCAGAGAAAGGTGGTTCAGACGGAGAGCTGCTGCTGTAAAACTCACCCTGTCACAGGAACAACAACGTCATTGGCAGGTTACAGTAAAAATTCCAAAGCCATTAAATAAAATCTGTAACAGTGTATACAAATCAAGTAATCTACTCAAATTCTAAATATATTCAGAAAGAGAAACCTAATAATAGTTGTATCTCAGAGATGTTCAGTCCTGCTCCTGGAGGGTCAATTTCCGGCAGAGTTTGGCTCCAACACTCCTGCCTGGAAGTTTCTAGTCATCCTGAAGACCTTGATTAACTGGTTCAGGTGTGTTTAATTAAGGCTAGAGCTAAACTCTGCTGGAAAGTGGCCCAGGATTAGACACCCCTGTTGTAACTGTATGAATCTGATTTATGGCAATAAAATGTTAAGCCGGGCATACACTGCAAATTTTGTCTGAATCTGAGCCGATTTCTGAGTCGTACGGCTCTTTTATTTGCGTCGGGACGAATTTCAGCTTTGTCGTGAATCGTTTGTCGTGCAGTGTACAGGGGGAAACGAGAGACTCTCCCGACTGGCAATGGGATGGTCGGATTAATTTCTGACATCAGACATTTTGATCGCCCCTCATGAGCAGAGTTGGGGAAAGTTACTTTTTAAAAGTAACTGCGTTGGTTACTTTTTATGAAAAGTAATGTGTTACATTACATTTGCGTTACTTTTTCTCACCTGGGCTGGGCTTGCTTGTTTGATCAAAAAGTTTCTATTTTTGGTAAATATTAAGGCCCTTTCACACCAAAAGTGAAATGAATAAGCCTCAGGCTGAAGGAAATGCATATTTACGCCTGTACAGTAGAGGGCGCAGCTCAAACAAACCTTTCAGGTGTGCTGCCATTCTGGATAAAAAAAAAATAGGATACAGGAGAAGGATGTTCAACACTCTTATTTCTAAATCTAAAGTAGTATGGTTGAATTAGATCATTGAAGGTCAGCAGCAAAGACACTGGTTAATAAAGAGAGATTAAATACATAAAGTATGTTTGTATAATTTAATATAGTTAATTATTACAGGTTTGCATAAAAATTCTGAGATTGCCTTTTTATACATTTACAGGAATAATGAATGTTTTTGTGCAAGTGAGATGAGTAAATGCATGTTCACATTTAGTCTAGAACTATAACCATCATGTTCACACAGCGCACACAACACCTCTGCACTTTA
This sequence comes from Hypophthalmichthys molitrix, assembly GCA_037950675.1. Lineage (NCBI taxonomy): Eukaryota > Metazoa > Chordata > Actinopteri > Cypriniformes > Xenocyprididae > Hypophthalmichthys > Hypophthalmichthys molitrix. The sequence continues at coordinate 1,646,820 of CM075500.1, forward strand.
TTTTTTTAACATGGGGACAGGACAGCTGTAAGTCAATAAATGTGAAAAAGTAACTTGCGTTACTTATTTGAAAAAGTAACTTAGATATTTTGTTGTAAATTGAAAAAGTAATGCATTACTTTACTAGTTACTTGAAAAAGTAATCTGATTATATAACTCAAGTTACTTGTAATGCGTTATCCCCAACACTGCTCAAGAGGGTATTGCACAGTTGAAGCAGAGCTTCGAACTGATTGCCCTAAACTTAGTGTTTTTCCCTTACTGCGCCTGCCCGAAAACAGAAATTAAACCATGTTGTAGCTCGACGATTAGAATGTATTGATCGTGAGCTTTGGCTTTACTTAACACGCAATTTATTTGTACAGTGAGAGCTGGTATTTAACAAAAACATTGCTGAAATTGCACAGTGTATGCCCCGCTTCAATCATTATTACACATGCTGAATTAAAAATTCTTACCTTAATATCTAATTCAAAGCTTTGGTCTGTCACAGCCGGGGAGGAAGTGAGAGGGATGCTCAGATATATATACTGACCCACAGGTACGTTAACTAGAAAGAAATCATTTGAGCATGATTACTGTTCATCTAATGAAGTGGAATGTGTGCTGTAGTTTTCTAAGTAGTTTTCCAAGGATTTTGTATTTACAATGACGTCAACGACATTAATGTCATTTAGTAGCAATAGCTAAATAATACAGCCAAAATAACCCACAGTAGGGTGAGCCTCACAAAAATCAAATTAAAAGAAAATTAGGCCTATTTTTATGATTTTTTTCTTATAACAACTAATCACATTTACCTTAATGTTTATGAAAATAATGCCATATATATATATATATATATATATATATATATATATATATATAGCATTATTTGGACCAAAGCTATATGATCTATATATAATATATCATTTTGTGATATTTTTGTGCCAGTACCAGGTGTTTGCTGTAGATTTCTCTCCAATTCATTGATTGCTTTATGAATTGCTGGGCAAATCTAAAATAATAATAATAATAAAATGACAATACAAGACATAATGAGAAATATCATAAGCAGCAGACAATGGTGTTGGTTCATTTGGTTAATTTGTTTTGAAAAAATGACAAACCTGCTCACGTATCATGTTTGATATTCTTCCCCTGAAAGAACTTACAAATGGCTTGAAAAAAAAGCTGCAGCAAAACAGATAGAAGCATAAGTGATGGTTCTTATTGAAGTGAATGGGAACAGTGTGACTTTCAGTATACAGTGTTCTTTTAATACATTCATTACATTTTAAGAGCCAAAAACATTCAAAAATATATCACTATAACTATCATTAGCGGTAGTCATAAGAGATATTCAAAATTGTTATCTTCCGGTAACATTTCACATCTCAGACTTTTATGCTTTGTTAATGCTGGTCTTACCTAGCACCTCCGTGGAAGTGAATGTCCACATTTCCTATGTCAGCACTACATGAAACGGTGGTGATGGAGAGATGGCCAGCATCATCTCCTAACTGCAGGAGGGTGTAGATTTGGATATTGTACACAGCCAGATCAAATGAGCCGTGATCATGGCTGCAATCATAGAACAAAAGACAATCATATTACATCTTATATCATATTACATCTTATAAACAATCAACTTCTTCATATTGCAAATGTTTTATTTAATATAATTTCTTTGATATGATGCTATCTATTGCCTCAGCTCCTCCAAATTACATGATTTTTGAGCATGGACCTTAAGCTTGAGCTCCCACCATAGATTCTTAATAGGATTTAGATCTGGGCTTTCTGAGGGCCATTCCAGGACCTTGATTGTCCCTTAAAAACATTTGGACCAACTTGGATGTGTGCTTGGGTCGCTGTCTTGCTGGAAGACCGAGTGGTGACCTAATGTTGGCCTTTTTGCCTGTTGATCATTTTTCATTTTTGCAGTAAAATGCTATTATTTATGAACATACTGGCATATTGTTACGAAACCTGGTATGTATCATCGCCACCATGCCCTGAAGGACCCTGAGAAGCTTGGGGCCAAAGACACCTAGTTGTCAAAAAAAATTGCAAAAATTTTTTTGCAAATTCTTTCTAGGCCACTCACCCAATCAAAACAAAACCACTGAATAACCTGAATGGTCAACTTCTATAATGTTTTAGGAAAATATTCCAATTTTGGTTCTACATGCCTAAGGAACACCGTCAAAAGTAGGGAGGTCACAGATTTTATGTTTATTTGGCTATATAAACCAATCATTATTTCGGGGGGCAGGGCCAACTAATAACTAAGTGCAGACCTGTATATTTTGACTGCATTACCATGAAAGTTTTGTCACACAGAAGAACAAACTGAAGAAACTTGCCAAATTTTGTAATTTTTAGATGCATGACTTGGTATAAATTAAGAAACACTTGAAATCTTTGTTAGTTTGTCACCATAACAAATATATGCTGTTTCTTTTAGATTTGTGATTGGATCTTGATCTTATCCCGATTTGTGGTAAAATGTATTTATTTAATTTATTTAAGCTTCTTAATATTACTGCCTAAGGGACCAAGAAACTCTCCGAAAAATGTTTAAGAGAAAAGTGAAATGACCAAATTTCATTAAGTACAGGCCACGCTGGAGAAGTAACTGTTTTATTAACCTCAATCCTGAGGCACTGCATATGCACATCCACTCACAGATCCAAATGTTTCCCCCAAACCCAACCAGTTAGAACTGAGAGTATGCTGTTCACTATTGTTAAAGTTATAAATTAGAAACAAAACAATTCTTTAAAATCTTTACTACTTCAGGAAGTACAAAACATTAATCCTTTGTAACATTGCAACACAATCTTGTCACAAAAAGGGATATAACAATGTTAATGTATTTGGTCTTGGCAGAATTGCTGCTGCTGATTATTGCTGTTGCTGCAGAGCAAGTACAGAGACTTGCTACTGCCAATACATACACAGATACAGATATGCTGCTCTGAGTATGCAAGACATACTGCTGCTGCACGAATACCATATGAAATTCCCTGTAGCAAATCTATACAGGTGGAGCTGGGGAAGGTGGAGGCCTTCAGAAGAACAACAACAACATTTATTTATAAAGCACATTTAAACACAATATAGACTGTTCCAAAGTACTGTACAAAGTACAAAACAGATATACACAAGAATAATTAAGAGGAACTTTTAAAGGATGCTACACACTGCTACAGCAAACACTGACCAACAATTTAAATGTTGAGCAGCAAGCTCATTGGCTGCAAATGCAACAGGAACCAATCAGTTTGTGCCATGTAGTAAACGATATAATTGTCAGCAGTTTGCATTACTAAAAGTTGGTATAGAACTTGGTATTTACCCTGACTCCTTGTTTATTTATTTTTGATTTTGTTACACATATTTAACTTATGTATTGAATATAATACATTGCTTACAATATTGTTATTTATTTTTGTTTCTAAGAAATGCCTTATACTGTATGCCAGAGATATACAGTAATTGTTAGTTATGTATGTGTGACTACCCATGAGAAGGAGGAGCGAAACTGGACTGCCAGTACACAGAAGTGTGTGGGTGTATGTGTGTATGTTCCAGAACTCAAAGAACATGTAGGTTTCTAATGTAGTCCCTGTTCCCTGAAGGAGAGAACGGAGAAATTAAAGGCCCCGATATACTTCAAACGAACTGATATGACGTCATTTCGAATAAAATTACTTGTGTTCGTTGAGGTAAGATCACACTGGATAGCCTGGATAGACTGGATAAGTTTTTTTTTGGATAACACTGGGAAAGTGTGTCTAATCCAAATGGAAAGAGACGCTACCGAGACCACATCCTGCCCGAAGATAGGTAAAGTGGAGATACACATATGGACTAGCCGGAGGGCAGTACAACATATGGATGGTCCCTGTGGAGGATCCAGCCTAAACAGGGTGGAGACAGCACCAACAGGGACAGCAGAACAACTCTGCCAGTGAAAGTGGGGAGCTGTATCATTGAAGAATACACATGTGCGATCACCCGAGGGGAATCACAGCATATGGGCAACCAGCCTAGCACAAGGGCTGACCAATCGGGCATGCAAACAAGTGAAGGACCTCCGCCACGTCCTACTGCCAAGTAGGGTTCAGGGTTCGCCAGAGGAGTACCTGAGGAGCAGATAGAGCACGTATCGCATCCAAGGAGGGGAATGGCACTGCAAGCAAGACACTAAGCGGGACCTCTTCCCTACTAGCTATTTGTAGCCAGTACACGGTAGAATACCGGCTCTATACGGGGATTGTAAAATCTTGCAAAAAAATCTTGCAAACATGTTAGGTGTCATCCAGCCTGCAGCTCTGCAGATGTCTGCCATTGCCCAGGAGGGAGCAACACTCTGAGTGGAGTGAGCCCTCACCCCAAGGGGCCATGGCTCGCCTTGGTATTGGTACGCCAAGACGGTGGCATCCACTATCCAGTGGGCCAACCTCTGCTTAGAGACAGCCTTTCCCTTCTGCTGGCCTCTGAGGTCCATAAACTTTTTAAGAGGTCCACATAAAGACATAGAGCGTGAACAGGGCGCAGAGATATCTCGACCAGGTTGAGCTGTAGATGTTGGTCCTGGACCACTAAGGTGGATATCGCCTGACCAAGGCAGCGCGCAGTGACTTTTGTTGCCCTGGAGGGTGAGGTCCGTCACTGTATACAGTTCCTGCATCACACCTTGGTCAGAACTACCCTCGTACAGTTCCTTGAGTGCTTTGACCTAGTAGACCTGCAGGAGCACCATGACATGCAGGGCAGAGGCGGCCTGTCCAGCAGCGCTGTAAGCCTTGGTTGATGGAGCAGCCGAGAACTTACAGGCCCTAGATGCAAGCAATATGGTTTCATATGCAATATGGTCCATAGTAATGTGGTTTCATGTCATTCGCTACTTTAATATCTCTTGTATCACACTACTGACTCACTCTTCCATGTTTCATACAGGTGCAAACCTGTATCTAAGTTAGTCTGTATTAATATAATATTGCTGCAGTGATCGTCTTGTTCCTAGGCCGTTTTTTTTGCACATTGTAATGATTTTTTTTAGCGGAATGCTTTAAAATAACATAGAGGTACGATTTTAAAACAATTTTCAACTACAACCATATTCCATGTCCACAGAATTATTTATTTGGTGAGAGGCTGTTTAATAAGTAGGATAACTGTACATGATCTTTTACTTACATGTCTTTTTCTAACTGGTTCGCTCGTTTTGAATAAAAGATGTTTGCTACAGTGGGAACTGTTTTTCTATGTGGAAGCTTTTAGTTTATTACAAGTGAACTAATACAGTGTTTCAACTTAAATCAGTAGTTCTTGCCCAATTATTTACTTATGCTGCAAATAGCAGTGTATTAAGCGGGGTATAAATAAACCACAGGTTGTTACCACTTCATGTTGGGTTCCTGATCACACTTGTTGGGGTTTATTTGAATTAAAGCGCAAAGGTAGTAAGGTTTATAGAAAATGTTATCTGTTTCCAAGATCACCTCAGGTAAAAACTGATATGATTGTAGTCTACTTCCTCATGATTCAGGGGTGCACTTACATGATGCCAAACTGTGTTGTCCAGCTGCCTGTGATGCCTATTGTGAGGTGGCTGACTTTCACAGATACACCTGTTCCCTGTACAAACACCAGTGATGGGTCTGGCATGCTGCACTTCACAACCTGCATGCTGAAAAGACAAAAACACATCTGTTCACCATTTATGGAATATATTCATGTTAACGCAGTCATTTTTAGTAAGCTAAAATAACAGTTTATTATATGTGATGCATATAGGAACTACTGATTGAATTCCATGTATTTACGTTTGAATAACTGTTACGCTGATGATACTCAGCTCTATATTTCTTCGCGCCCTGACGAAACTTACCAACTCACAAAATTAACAGAATGCATAGCTGATATAAAAAATTGGATGACCAGTAATTTCCTACTTCTAAATTCAGAAAAAACAGAGATTCTAATTTTTGGACCAAAAACCTCTTCACGTAATAACCTAGAATACTGTCTAACACTTGATGGCTGCTCTGTTAAGTCTTCGTCGTCCGTTAGGAACCTGGGTGTGCTCTTTGATACCAATCTTTCATTTGAAGGCCATGTTACTAGCATCTGTAAAACCGCATTCTTCCATCTTAAAAATATATCTAAACTACGACATATGCTCTCAATGAAAAATGCAGAACAGTTAGTTCATGCGTTCATGACCTCAAGGCTAGATTACTGTAACGCTCTACTGGGTGGTTGTTCCGCTCGCTTGATAAATAAACTACAGCTCGTACAAAATGCAGCAGCTAGAGTTCTTACTAGAACTAGGAAGTATGACCATATTAGCCCAGTTCTGTCAAGACTGCATTGGCTTCCTGTTAAACATCGTATAGATTTTAAAATCTTGCTAATTACTTACAAAGCACTAAATGGTTTAGCTCCCCAGTACCTGAGCGAGCTCTTAAAGCATTATAGTCCTTCACGTCTATTGCGATCTCAGGATTCAGGCCAGCTGATAATACCTAGAATATCAAAATCAACCGCAGGTGGTAGATCCTTCTCCTATCTGGCACCTAAACTCTGGAACAATCTTCCAAGCATTGTTCGGGAAGCAGACACACTCTGTCAGTTTAAATCTAGACTAAAAACGCATCTCTTTAACCTGGCATACACATAACACATTATCAATTTATATTTTCAAATCCGTTAAAGGATTATTAGGCTGCATAAATTAGGTCAGCCGGAACCGGGAACACTTCCTATAACACCAGATGTACTCGTTACATCAGAAGAAGAATGGCATTTACGCTAATATTAGTCTTTCTGTTTATCCCGAGGTCTACCGTAGTCAACCAGATCCGGGCCGTATCCAGGTGAGACCGAGGACCGGCGCCTTGACACGACCACAACGTAGCCCTGAAGTATCAGCAGAGATTGAGTCAACTAGATCATCCATTGTGAAGGCCTCATCGACACAACAGCCAGTGCCACAGCTCCTCAACAAACCGTCCATACCGGTGTGATGAATACGATCCTCAACTGGATTGAACTGGAATAAATACTTTGAATGTTGCGATCCTATCAGACATAAGATAGCAACCTGAATCGTAACAAAGCACTGTTCGCCAGAGGAGAACTGGCCCCCCGACTAAGCCTGGTTTCTCCCAAGGTTTTTTTCTCCATTTTAACACAGAAGTCTATTTGCCACCTGTTTGCCATCTGATGTCACCTGTTGGAGTTTGGGTTCCTTGCCGCTGTCGCCTTTGGCTTGCTTAGTTGGGGACACTTGACATTTGATATTCAACAGTGCTTTGATCTGCCGACATTGACACTATTCTTTAAGAGCTGCTGTGCAGCCAAAATTATATACCAGTTATCAATGTTAAGCTGCTTTGACACAATCTGCATTGTAAAAAGCGCTATATAAATAAAGGTGACTTGACTTGACTTGACTTGAATAAATGCATTTAGTATCTGTGACAATTCAAAGAACATTTTAATTAGTTCATTTGGTTTGATTGTTTGTTAGTGTACTGACTTTGATAAGACATATTTCACTGTGCCGATCTTGATGTCTATCCCACCCCGGACCTCTGGGATTGCAGTACTCTTCAGTTTGCTTTGTATCCGGACAGACATTATCTGAGACACTGAACACACACAGAAACAACAACAGCAAATATCACCTCTTTAGCATCATCAGTATTAAAATATACAAGATTTCATGTATTTTAAAGGGTTAATTCACTGCTGACAATGTGGGTTTTTTAAAAAAACGTGGCTGCCTATACAAATAAAATGTGATTTTATTTCTTTTTAAAATCTGTTACATGACTAGAGAAAACAGAGAAAATTATACATATTATAATTATATATTATAATATGTATAATATATTAAAGAAACAATGTTGGAAACAGTCAGTTTCCTGTGATACATCAAGCAGCAGAGAACTGTTAGATTACAAAAGAGAAAACAACCACCGAGTGTTTCCCTGATGGACAGGTGGCTGTCATGTCAAACTGAAACTCTCAATATGAATGTTGTTAGATGTCATTTCAGATCAATGCAGTGAAGAACTTACCGCCTCCGAGACCCTTCTCTGACAGAAGAGTTTTTAGTGCAGGATAATCTGCATGTGTGTATGTTAATGTCATCAGGAAATAAATGACCAGCTGCATCCTTCAACTCCAGCTGTGTAAGACAAAATATATTACGTGAGATTCTGTATTTTAACTTCTGTTAAATAATTTGACAGATATTTAAACTGCAATTAAGATTAAAAAGTTAAGCTTATAATCTAACCAAACATCACATCAATTGTTCTATGATAAAACAAATCTGATGTACTTTTTATGTATGCTGTGTACTGAGAGCATTGTTGTAGTGTTTTTATTTTCTTTATCTTTATTTAAATGGCTCCAGCAGCAGATAACTAATGTTAACTGACTTTAGACTGTACTTAAATGAGTGCCACATTATCTTCATCCAAATGTCTCTTCAGATGATTTGAACTGACACTGTACATTTATCAGTATGTGTTCCCTGTAAATGGAACCCATGACCTTCATATTGCTGAAAGAGTGTATATTTTATTGTTGCATTCAGCAAATTTTCTGCTTTACCCGAAGATCATCAAATGATCTATCACCGTAAATCAAGTCTAATGTCAGTCATGATCTCTGTATTCAGCTGCATAAAAGCCACTTCCTCAAATTATAGAGAACTGATACAAAGACCAAAACATATTTATGTATTTGAGGACCCTGCTCAGAGACACACACATATATAGCAGTGTGTTTATGATCACAGTCATTATTCATTTACAGTAGTTTTACTGTTAGTTGGTCTGCATTCCAGCAGTAAATGTCTTTTAATTACAGAGAATAAATATATATACTTTGCTTTTTTCTAGTAGTAATTTATTTTTGATCCTAAAGCTATAAAAATGAATGCCTTTAACACTGTTAATCAATTTTTAACAAAGTAAATGCATAGGCATGCATGACAGGGGTTTGATTTCTTCACTTTCTGACATTGTGAACAGTAATCTGTATGCTGAGCTCTTGATGGTGCTCAGGTTTGCTCTGTGTAATAAAAACCCTTCATCCCTCAGAATGATAGAGGCACCGCAATCTTTTACAGTCTTTCGCCTTTTGAGCAGCGATTTCAAATAAAGACAGCACAAAAGACAGACATCCAAAGTGACTGTGATTGTAAGTTTTACATTTGACAATGTATATTTCTTGACAATCAAACCCCAGACCTTGGCACTCAATTCTACCAGTTGAGCTTCAACATATTTATGTTTAGGTTTGTAACCAACATGAATCTCTTGCAGGAAAGTTTGTGGAAAGAATATGAAATATTTCATAAACACTTTCTTATGAATATGTTCATTCATGTATCTAGATTAATTATAAATAATGTTCAAATTTGAACATCTGAAATTGTAAGAACATACCTCAAATCGTACAGCACAGCCAGGTGTCTGAAGGGAAAGTTGATTGTTTCGTGAGACTGTGAACTTAAAAGCTGCTTTAAAAGAACTCTGTTCTCAGAAGAGGGGCGGGAGTTCAGTTCCTGCTGTGGGTGTTCCTCAATACTCAAAGTGACGCTTCCTCATTTCCTCACTCCTCAGTTCAGCCCGTGACCTGGAAAAAAGGACATCTCAATTATCTGATTGCACCGCGAGGAGGCGAGGAATGAGGAGTTATGAGCGAGATACACGGGTGTATCCTTCCCTTGCATCCTAAACGGGTGGAGCTAAGACATGAGGAAAGGAAATGAGGGACGGAAACGAGGATGCACAAATAAGAAATGAGAAGTACCCTTTAAATATTAAAGGATGATTACCAGGGCTTTCAATCAATTAAAAAAAATATATATATTTATATAACTATTCGTCATCTTCCTAAATTTGTAAGGAAAATTGATTAGAAAACAGAGAAGCTTTAAGGTCTCCCTGTGGCCTGAGACCGAAGCAGAGAGAGAGAAGCTGTTAAATTATATAAAGTCTAGAGTTCCCCTTAACCCTTTCATGCATAGAGGTCACTACAGTGGACAACTATTCAAAGAGCATTTTCTTGCATAAGCATGGGTTTTGATAGCATAGTTGCACATCGACCTCTATATTGAACACAAGTGCATCATCCTATACATCGCCACCAAGTGGCAAGCCGTTGTATGTCGATTTTATTTTTCCTCCAAACCAAGATGGCCGATGACCAGTCAGAAATGCCAAGTTGCTCCGGAATATCCATCCATTTCCTCTATCCTAGGAGACTCTTGCAGATAAAAAATAAAAAATGTTATAGCATCAAGAAATATCTAGTGAGTACTATCACAGTTACATTTTCCAAGTATTGATTTTAGATTGTGAGATAATTCTGATTATTCATCTGTCCACTATAGTGGACATCATGCATCAATAGCTATATTTCTGCTACAATTCATTCCATTACTTAACTGTTGTTTTTGAAAATAGCTGCAGTAACTTTTTTAAATGTAAATAATTGTATTTGTGTTTTTAGAATATAATATGCATTGACATAAAAAAGTAACATGATTACGTAATGGATGTGACCTGTAATGCATTACTTTACTCGTAACATCAGAAAGTAATCTAATTACATAATGCACATTAATTGTAATGCATTACTTTACTTGTTAGATCAAAAAGTCATCTGATTACGTTATGCATGTTACTTGTAATGCGTTACCCCCAGCGCTGCTCTTTCAGATGAGATTGAAAACACTTGATCGCTAGGATTTCTCAGAGGAGCGCTATGTTAGAAATGTGTCCATCTTGAACATAATCAGAATTATCAGTTAATAAGGGTAAATCAACTGGTACACTGGAGGTTTGCACAGTTTTACTTTGACAGGTTGTAGAGATCTCTGATATCAGAACATGACAATGTGACATTGCAACAACTTGTATGAAGTTCAATTGCGTTTGCAATATTTCACATTTATATTTTTTGTATATATTTTATAGTTTTCACATGATTTTATATAATTTTATTGATTGGTTTGTTAAATACACACAATATTGCTGTGTTATTACTGTATTATATTTAATACAGTATCTCTTTAGTGTAAACCATAAACGCATAATGTCCACTCAAGTGAACATATGGAAATCTCTTTGAAAAATATTTGTAAAAAAATTACATTTCAAATCTTGTTTTTCATGCCCTAAGAGCAATGAAAACACACAGGAAAAATCCTGACTGAGGTTATCATAATTCATGCATCATAAATCCACATATTGAAGCTGGTATTTATATCCCTGTCTTTGTCTTTTTTTTTTTTTTTTTTTTTTTACTTGAAACAGTGTAATTATACTGTACTAATTAGTCTCTCTAAAAGTGTTGCATTACTAATTACTTTCTAAATCCCACATCAACCATATGAATTCATTTCCAAATAAATAATGTAAAATTGCATTAATTATTCTTGAACAGAACAAAGTATTTATACAGAGGTTACATTAAAACCTTTCAACATTAGACGTTAAATTTTAAATTCAATTACATTAGAAGTAACTGTAACTAAATGACAGAAAAATTTGCATGCATTACACCCAACACTGATCCCAATCCAAAGCACCCTGCTGATAAAATTATCATATTGGCATTGCCACTGCCCTGTATTTTTCCATCAATAAAAACATGCAGATTAATGACAGGAACATAGTTATTCAAAAAATTCAATCCTCAGTAGACTACAGTAGGTACTCAACCAAAATGCCTACTACCGTCGTGTGTAACACCACCGCGAGGCCGCATCATTAAATGCAACCTAGTGACGCGTGACACTTGCCGCGAAATCACCACCAGGTGGCGCAAAGGGACGGTTTGCAACATAGCGTAAGGCTGATATGATATTTGTACTTTAAATGAAGATAAAATAACGAAATAAATTACTGGTGGTGATAATAATATTAATAATATAACATTTAATCTTGGCTAATTATCATATAAGTGCTTAATATTTCAGCTATGTGACTTCTGTTACAGTGAAATATTACAGTGACAGCAGACAAAACGCTTGAAACTACATTTAATAATTCACTAATGTATTTCAACAGGTCAGGCATGCACTTTGAAACATTCCCATACAACACAGAGCTCTGAGCATAACATGCAGAAAAATAAAGTGTCCGTGAATTAAGAAATTGTTGATCAAATTTGATTATTAAACCGTTTCTTTGTAAATGAATTAAGAACCTGTTGATCACTTTTTATTAAAATGTTTCAGAACACTGTAGGCTATTAATTCATTCTTATGATTTGAAAAACAAAGCAGCGGAAATTTCAGTTCAGTCTTATTATAAATAATTATTTTATGTTGTGTTAGGTAAAACATAAGCTGTTATTAGCAAAAAAAATCTGCTGTTTTCCACAAAATGCAGCGCAATCCCTAATCAGGATCTCTTGCACTTTAAAAAACATGAAAAAATACACCACAAGACCGTCATATCTCACAGTCAGTGCCAGACATTTCCTGATTATTTTTATTTTGAAGTGAGAGGAATGACTAGTGCTCCTCTCTCACATGTGCGGACACGGTTAATTCTGGAAAAGAGAACTTCTGTTCTGGGCATTTCACAGAAAGTCAATTCGTACTCAAGTGGTAGAGCGTTGGACAGAAACATCAATGACACGGATTCAAATCTCGAACAAACATTTGTGTCCCCTGCAGTTCTGAAACACATTTATTTGTTAGACTATAATTTTTTTGCTTACATTTATATGCTATAAAATTACCATGAATTTCCATTTTACACCAAGCAACAAATATTATGCAACAGACTGAATTTACATGTGTATAACCAAAAGCAGTAAAAAAAAAAAAAAAAAATCACAAGTTCGCCTGCCCATTCAGTCTGAATGGTAAAGCAAACTTGGCTTGCTGTCCTCGAAGGAAGCTTGAACCGGAGGCTCGGCTTGAGCTCAGAGTTAAACCAAGTTATAACAGTACTGCATAGAGGGAGAATAAGAGAAATAGAGGAGGAGATGGGGAGGAGGAGGGATGCTGGAAGAATTGTCGCTGGGATGACGCAATGACTGCTGCTTATATACACTCGTAATGATGATTGACAGGACTGAATGTTTAGGCTCCTCCCAAACCTACGTTTGCAACTATGTAAAAAAAAAAAAAAAAAAAAAGAAAGAAAAAAAAAGAAAAACTTTATAGGGTTCATTATCCAGAAAGTTTTTTTAAACATGATTGGAAGGATCCCAGGATCCCTGTAAAATTTAGGCTAATTACTGAGTTGAAAATGCTGCTCCTGGTGAATGTGTGAAGTGTCTGCAGCCTATGTGACAAAGAAAATGAGGAGGTCTGTACCATTTCGTTTTGCCTGGGAAAAGCTGGTAAAATGAAGTAAATCTGATCAAGCAATGCATCTGATTCTGTTTGAATTCTTCAATCATTGAATAATGACATTTAACAATTAATAAACTTTTATGACAAAAATACTACGACGTAAAAGATTTAATTCCTTCATTATCTATATAGTTAATATTAGGCTAATAGAACAGTGATTTAAGTCTGAATTGTTCTTTTGCAACTTCTCTTGTTTTTAGTCAGTCTCAGATGCTCAGATATGGGGGTTGGGAGAGTTCAGTGGCTTCACGGTGGGGGTGCAGGACAATACTAGCTAAAGGTGTAAATCGCGTGTCAGTGAGGGAGATGAAGAAACTTGCTGAAAGAGATCCAGCACATCGGTGAGAGAGACGAGAAGAAAAACTTCTGTTCTTAACTTGTTGCTTGTACTATTTTCATACTATTTTTAAGTGTACACATCAACTTATTTGGCAATACAAATGTAAAATGCCGCAAGAATAAGATTCTGTATTTCTCATTTTACATAAAATTGCACAGGGAATAAACACATAATAAATAAATAAATAAATAGGCTACTGTCCCAAGACTTTATCTTGACAATAAAGCAATACTATTTAGCCTAGTTAGTAGGCTATTATTATTTTATTTTTTTTGTCATTTAGTCAACAAAAATGTTTCAAGTCTTTTTAAAGCTGTAATAAACATATTCAGCCAACACTGATTTGTTTGATACGGATCTGTTTGAAATTTGTTGTTTTTCTTCCGTTGCTTTATCATTTATCCGCTGGTTATCATTGTCAGTTTCATTAGTGATTCACAAAACCACATGTTTGACCAGTCTTCTGTTTCTTAAGCATCAAGAACGGTAAAACAAAGACTGTCACCCAACATCAGTTAAGAGCAAATATTTACAATGTTGTTATCAGTATTTTTACTGGTGTTTTGACTTTTGTCAATACTATTATTTCTTTATGATTTTGTTGCATCAACTAAATAGCCCTATTTGTACACTGTTATGGGCACCTAAAATACACGCCTTGTGTTTTGATGTTAATTTTGACACCCACTGGGGCACATTTTCATGACCTCACCTATAGGCCCCACAAACCAAGTTTGGCCAGTAATTATTAAAAAACTATTTCTTGGAAGTCAGTAATAATAGAAGCTGTTGGTTAAGTGAACTTGAACAGGACTATTTTACAAAATTCAGATTACTGTACATTTATATGTTGTAATACATGAAATCTAAATTCACTTACTTCAATTCAATTCACATTTATTTGTATAGATAATTTGGCAGTCATCCCTTCACAGGTGTTGGGTCATTACTTACATCAATACATCTTAAAAGTGCTGTGTGCTGCTTCTTTGGTTTCTGGAATATCAAAGGTGAAATTGTTGATAAAAAACAAAAACAAAAAAAACAATGTAATTTGTAAGTTGTGTAAGAAACCACTGCTATATCAATCCACAACATCTAACTTGAAAACACACATTCAAGTCTTCTCATCCCAAAGAATCATGTTGAGAATGTCATGACGAGAGGCCAGCAAAAACAGTCCAGGGTAACTTCGTTTTACACCACGAATACTACACGGCCACTACCTGCTGTAAAAACAGGAAGAAATCACTGAAAAACTGAATTTATCTTCAAAGATATGCGCCTGATAAGTATCGTGGAAGGTGAAGGCTTTCAAAACTGTGTTTGAGCACTCAACCCACGGTATCATTTCCCTTCCCAATGTACAATGAGTTAGCAATCGCATTGCTAAGTGTTATGATAACACTGACAAGAGTGTGAAACACTCACTAAACACTTGATCTGTGGCCTTGACAACAGATGGATGGACTTCTCTACACACTGATGTCACAGTCACTGCACATTTTATATCAGATGACTGGAAAATCAACAACTAGAAGAGCTAAGAGAAAATCATACTGCTGAAAATGTGATTGTGCAGATCCTTGGGGCATTTGATGTCAAACTGGAGTCTGTGATATCAGTGACTATGGATAATTCAAGGAATTACGTGAAGGCAGTTGAAAGCCATATGAGACGAGTGAACATTTTAAGTTTGGTGCACACACTAAATCTGGCTGTATGTAAGGAGCTTTGTGGTGTTCAAGAAATCAAAATGGCTATTAGTAAACTAAAGCTGGACGCTGCCCATTTCAGTAAGTCAGCTGTTTACAGCTACCTGCTCAAAAAGAAACAAAATGGGCAAAAATATTGTCACAGACACACCAAACTCTGAGGATAGTTAGAACCCAGTTTATTAACTGATTTGTTAAAGGATTGGAGGAACAACAGAAGATCACCAGCAGTGAGTATTCAGACAAATACAAAATTCAAACACAGATACTGTCTCTTTTTATTTCTAACAGTGCGATATAGAATTAACAGAAGACATTCTTCATGACAAAGTGATTCCAAAACATCATAGGATGCGGTGAGTTTACACAGGTGAATAGTCCTTTCCCCGTTACAGTACAGTTAGAAACATCAGGCTTTATCAAGTAATCAATCAATAATAATTAAATACAACTTAACTGAACAGATAATGAACAGTCTGTCCAACACTCCAGCTGTCTTCCAGGCTCTTGTTAAAACAGAGGTGTGCAGTTCTGCTCCTGGAGGGCCACGAGAAAGCTCAGTTTTTGGTCCCATTTGTTGAATATAATAGTAGTGTTGCTCAGGCTTTTTCTCAGGTAGAGTGTATGATAAGCAGTCTCATGATGGTTACGATCTGCTGATTTATTGTGAAGCCCTGGCACATCAGTGCTCTAGGCCACCATATAGATCAGGCTTCAAAATCTTTAATGATGTAGCGAAATAGCATGATGTTAGATTGATAATGATTGATAATAATTATATATATTTTTAATTAGCTTTCACACACTCTAGCTCATTGCTGAAAGACATAATGCCATCCTTCAATGCAAACCAGATTGTTTATGCAAATGGACTCCAATGAAGTAATTATGTGGAGAAGAGTGGGTTTTTTTTGCACCGTAGATTATTTTGAATGGATGAATAACAAAAATTCAAAATAACAAAAACAATTCAGCAGTTATTCAGATGTTCGTTTCTTTATGCGGTTCATGTTTGGATCTTAGAGGCCTGTCAGGGAGTCCTGGACATCAGTGAAAATGACCACAAAGCCCTGAAAAAAGTCAAACAAATTCAGACTGTACCACTGTGTTTTCCAACAATTTTACAATATCAAACAAAATCCAAACCGCATACATCACAGAACACCAACATTCATTAATAGTACTCACATTTTTTATAAGCAATTGAGAATTGATCAAACTGAAGCCCTGCAGTGTGGGTAAGAGAAAGCCAATCTTCAGGGCCGCTAAAATGCAAAGTAGAATAAACAGTTAATTATCAGATAGTTTTCAAATGTTGCTTCACTTGGTTGCAAACATTTCTGAAGTTATGGAATACTTAATGAAAAAAAATGTTTATAATAATTGCAATATTATTAAAATAATTTTACCATTTAGTTTTGGAAGTACAAACAGCTTCACTGCCATCACTAACACTTGCTGGAATGAGTCAGTCTGTACATTGAAAGATTACAAAGATTAGAAAACATCTTATAGCTGATCTACCAAAGTGAATATTTGACATGAATCATCACTGTCTGATCTCACCTTGAAATCACCAATCTCAGATGATCCGAGAGTCAGCGTTAAACTTGATGCAGCATTCAGGGAAAAAGACGATGTAGAGTTTCAGAAAACTTGATTTTTTTTTTTTTTAAGATATCTTGGACGCACTTAAAGGATTCATGCATTAAGAAATCTAATTTTCCTTGATATTTTGACATATAAGAGGTCATTGTACTATAAAACCATACTGTAACTTTGAGCTTACAGTCCAGTGAGCTTTTACTGAAATCAAGCTGCCGAAGCTCACTGACTCATTTTGTACTTCCTCCTCTTATTATGTAATAGAGATGAATACACCAGTGCAAGACTGCTGATTAACATAGACTATTTAATCATGGCAGCTTTAATAGTGATCATGGTGATTTTTATTAAATGTTCACTTTCTAATCAAAAGGAAAAAATAGAAATAAGGGTTATACAGTTACTATGTTAAAATATACTGCATTTTTCTTAATGTTGACGAAGGCATCAATTCATCATACTGAGTTTTTAAATGGACCCTTTTTGCATTTCTGGGGTTCTGAGAAGCACAAGTTGTCATAGTTTGGTCAACTTTAATAGTATTAATTGGGAGATAACAGCAAATATAATTATTGTATTCCCATTTTCTCCAATAGCAAAAGAATTTTATGATAGTGTTTCCATGACTTTCCAAAAGGGCTAAATAGCAAGAGATTGAATACAGCAGTCAGAAGAGTCATTGAATTAAACACTTTTTTTTTGTTTAGTTTTTTTTTGTCATTTACTGCTGAGCTAATACAACACAAAGCATAGCGTTATATATATATTTCACTTGCAATGTTGATAATTGTACTCACATTGTCACAGTTTGTGAAAAGGGTCCATGTGTAATAATTTATATGCAAAAATGCAGTGGTCATTTACATTGAAGTCTTAATGGAGACACAATGCTTAAAACTGAATGTTTCAATCAGGGCAAAAAATAGGGTAAAAAATGGCTAATCATTTCTGAAATATAAGTGATTTTGATGTAAAATCATTATAAGAGGACCTCTGGGAACTTTATAAAATTAAAAAAAAAAAAGCAATGAAAACACAACTAAAAATGGAGCTCATTTGACTCCAACTTTAACTGAACAAACATCAATGAAACTCACTTTTTCATTTCGAAAGCTCCAGTCAGGTTTTTATTGTCAATCAGAGCGCTTCCACTGAAGTTACAGTCCTGCAGGTGGAGTGAGAGAGGAACAATAAAGTTCATTCTAAGCTGAATTATTTTATAAATGACATATTGATAAATCCGGTGAACACATGGTAGTTTCTAACTTACAGCTTATAGCAGGTCTTGCTAACTAGCTTTTTTACAATTGTGATATTACCCTTTACTGTGAAAGCGTGAGTGTTCCTTTTACCTTGTTTTTGGATTGTTTGTTTGTTTTACAATGTTTCTGTGCATCATTAGTGTTTCCAAACACAAAACTCACCACATCCAGAGTAAAGAGAGGCACCAGTGTACCATCAGGTTTAACAGCGGAGAACTTTGCTGCAGCCGGTACATGAACGTCTATCACTCCTGAACTGAAGGAGAACAGTGGCGTCTCACTGGCGTATAACAGCACCTGCATCTCCATGTTGGGATATAATGTGGGTAGCTGAACAAATAATTTGTAAAGAAAGCACATTATTCATCTGGATAACAACTTGATTTTACCTGAAAACTATAAAACATGGAACAGACAATGTTTAGATGTAAAGACAGAGATTCATGACTGGTTTTACATCAGCATGCAAACATAGTCATATTCTCTAGTTATTTATTGATTGGTATTTGATGTACCCAAAATGGTCAATGTTTATGATGATGTCTTTATTATTATTTATTTTATTAATTATTCTTTATGTATTATTACTGTTTTACATGTTATTGATTTCCTTAATCATTTGCATATTTTTTTTTCACTGTATGCTCTGATATGTTTGAATATCTCCAAATGTAATATCTTTAGTGTCTCTTCTGTGCTGTAATATTGAGTGGGTGTATGTTCCATTAGAATTAATATATCTATCAATGTATCAAAATATGCCTGTTTCCGGAGATGCAAGACATGAGATAATGCAAAATCTGCAATATTCTCTTAAAGGTGTCAAAACAACACCTTCTGTATCTATTTTCAGCTCTCTTTGACTTTTGACCAGTCACTCTGACCTAGCCGTTACACCAACTATGACATAATGGATAAATCTGTTTGACCTTTTCTTATTAGACCAAAACAAGTGTATGAGGGTGTAAGTTTCCTCTTATTTTGCTCTTCACTTTCTTTCTTTTTGCTCTTTGCTTCTCCTTCTGCTTCTCCTTTCATTCTGCAAATATCTTCTTTTGTTCTTCACTTTTTACTTTCTACTTTTTGCCTCTCTTCTGCTTCTTCTACTTCTGGCTGCTTCTATTATTTCTGCTTCTGCTTCATCTATTCTACCTCTCCTTTCATTCTGCAAAGATCCTCTTTTGTTCTTCCTTTCTCTGTACTGTAAACTTCACACTTTATCTGTTAGATACAGTACTCTGGATTTTAGTAAACTACTATTTACTTGATTAATTTGTTTGTCTCTATGATTTTTACTTAATAAATGTATTATTCCTTATTTAAATTTGATCTCTGGCATAATCATTGTGTGGATCTCATTGGATCAGTTTGTACATCAGTATTAAACATAAAATATTTATCTTTTTATTTTCGTGACAATGTCACGACCTGTACATACTGACCTGTGGAATGAAGGCTCCAAACTGGCTGGTGTTCAGATGGATTGGAGAACTCTTCGGTATCTATGATTGACACATTAAATGAGATGGCTGAATGAGTGATTTAATAGTTAAAACTAAATTTTAAATTTATGAGAGGGCATGATTTCTTGTAGGTAAATACTGAGCGTAAGATACACAACTCTATTTTTTTTTTTTTTTAATGACAGCTCATTTGTATTTCCTCACCATGTCATCTCTGATGTTGATTTGGAGAACTCCAGACCTGAGGAATGCATAAGCTGCTGAATTTACAAAAAACTCGGAGGCAGCCAGTGAAAGCATGGAGTTTTCTGCATACTGCACATCAAACATGCTTGCAGAGAAAGGTGGTTCAGACGGAGAGCTGCTGCTGTAAAACTCACCCTGTCACAGGAACAACAACCAAACGTCATCTGAATATATTCAGAAAGAGAAACCTAATAATAGTTGTATCGCAGGGATGTCCAATCCTGCTCCTGGAGGGTCAGTTTCTGCAGAGTTTAGCTCCAACACTCCTGCCTGGAGGTTTCTAGTCATCCTGAAGAGCTTGATTAACTGGTTCAGGTGTGTTTAATTAGGGAAATTGGATCTCTATGAGCAGGATTGGACACCCCTCTTGTAACTGTATGAATTTGATTAACGGCAATAAAATGATAAGCTGGGCATATACTGTGCGATTTTCATCCAAATTTGAACCGATTTCTGAGTTGTATGACTCTTTTTTTGAGTTGGGACGAATTTCAGCTTTGTCATGCAGTGTACAGGAGAAAACGAGAACCTTTCCCGACCAGCAATCTGATGGTCGGATGAATTTCTGAATGTCCAAAATTTTGGTCGGCCCTCGTGAGGGTATCGCACTGTTGAAACAAGGATACGAACCATTTCCCCTGAACTCACTGCACCTCCAGCAAAACAAATTACACCATGGTGACACAAAATAGCTACATATCAAGTCACAACTTGACGATCGGACCATATAGATTGTGAGCTTTGGCTTTACATCACATGCGATTTACTCAAACAGTGAGAGCTGGTATTTAACAAAAACATTGCTGAAATTGCACAGTGTATGCCCCGCTTCAATCATTATTACACATGCTGAATTAAAAATTCTTACCTTAATATCTAATTCAAAGCTTTGGTCTGTCACAGCCGGGGAGGAAGTGAGAGGGATGCTCAGATATATATACTGACCCACAGGTACGTTAACTAGAAAGAAATCATTTGAGCATGATTACTGTTCATCTAATGAAGTGGAATGTAATGTGTGCTGTAGTTTTCTAAGTAGTTTTCCAAGGATTTTGTATTTACAATGACGTCAACGACATTAATGTCATTTAGTAGCAATAGCTAAATAATACAGCCAAAATAACCCGCAGTAGGGTGAGCCTCACAAAAGGTTCACATCAAATTAAAAGAAAATTAGGCTTATTTTTATGATTTTTAAATAACAATTAATCACACTTACCATATTTATGAAAATAATGCCAAAATGCAAAATATATTATTGGTCCTAAAATCATTTTCTTTATGCATAATATGTTTTTTTAATCTGTTTTAATCTATATGACCTATTTATAATAGATCATTTTGTGACATTTCTATGCCAGTACCAGGTATTTGCTGCAGACTGATCTCCAATTCATTGATTGCTTGTTGAACTGCTGGGCAAATCTAAAAATATGAAAAATAAAAATAACAATATAAGATATAAGAAATATCACAAGCAGCAGATAATAGTGTTGGTTATTTTTTATTTATTTTTTTATTTTTTTAAATGACAAACCTGCTCACGTATCATGTCTGATATTCTTCCCCTGAAAGAACTTACAAATGGCTGAAAAATAAAGCTGCAGCAAAACAGAAGCATAAGTGATTCTTACTTCTTGATGTTGATGAGGAAAGTCTTCCTTTCTGTATAGTTTTCTTTTAATACCTTCATTTCATTTTAAGAGTCAAAAACAATAAAAAATATAACACTGTGACTATCACAAGCAGCTCCATTAGTGGTAGTCATAAGAGATATTCACAATTGTTGCATGTTATCTTCAGGTAACATTTCACATCTTAGTCTTTTATGCTTTGTTAGTGCTGGTCTTACCTAGCACCTCCATGGAACTGAATGTCCACATCTCCTATGTCAGCACTACATGAAACGGTGGTGATGGAGAGACGGCCAGCATCATCTCCTAACTGCAGGAGGGTGTAGATTTGGATATTGTACACAGCCAGATCAAATGAGCCACCATCATGACTGCAATCATAGAACAAAAGACAATCTTATTATCTTATAAACAATCAACTTCTTCATATTACAAATGTCTTGTTTAATACACTTTCTTTGGTATGATGCTATCTTGAGGGATCTTTCCCATTCCCCTTTGGCAAATTGGACGATCATGGACCTTAAGCTTGAGCTCCTGCCATGGATTCTTAATAGGATTTAGACCCTCAGTGGAACTGGGGGACAACGGCCAACTTTCATGAAGCTCCGGGTCACTGGCTGCAAATGGCTGATGGCCCAGACACATGACATCAAGGCTGAAGACCATCTGGTGGCATGCCCCGGGGTCGGAAAAAAACCCTCATTATTACCTTTTTCCCCAATTACTTTCCCACTCTTCCCTTTCTCTCTCTCTCGCCCTATCCCCAATCCCAGTTTGCAGAGAAATGTGTCCCTCGAACCTCACTGCGGGGAAGAGGCAGTCTGGCCTCAGATAAAGTTCATGACTTCAGCAGTGTGTGCCATCAAAGCAGTGTTAATTTAAAAATAACGAAAACTATGATGAAAAATGTTCATTGACGACCTTTTTTTCCATGACTAAAACAAGGTGATGATAGACGACATCAGCGTCATTAAATGATAACTGTGACTATATCAACACATTCAATATTATTGACGAAAAAAGACGAGACTGAAAAGTGGCTAAAAACTCAAAACTTGACCAAAATCACACTTTGTTTTTGTCGAATAAAGGAGGAGACAAAACATTACAGACTGTTTTTTCGAGCTTTCATGCTTACGGTTGCCAGATTTCAAGAATTTAAACCCCCAATCAGAGCTTTTCTGTTAAAAGAACGTTTTAATTAATCTTTGCAATCTGGCAACCACACACAAGCGCTCTTTCTCTACACTGAGGAAGAAGCGCGGATGATCTGAAAACAGACAAGTAAGATGGAGTTCAGCGATCTTCTGAGATTTTCTACTTAAATTAAAGTGTCATTGAGTCTGTCTATATTGCGCTGCTCGTTTGCTGACTAAATCTGCGACCAAAGTGTAGGCTGATATCCAGCAGTGGCTCTCAAACTGCGGTACGCGCACGAAATGTTTTGCCGTTCATTTAATTTTACTCAAACTGAAAATTAAGTTAAATCTGAGCATGTATTTCTATCAGGTAAAATGCTGTAAATACACGACATTCAATCAAATTACCTCATCTTTCACAGTCAAAACTGCGTCCAGACTGCATAGAGATTTAAGATTAAAACTCTATAAGATACAAAAACATACCCTTCTGTGAGTTATTGTTTTTAACGTTGATCATTATTTTGCGAGCAAGAATGCAATGTTTCACAATTTTAAATGTGACATTGATTTTATACAACAGTTCAACAAACAGAAGGATATTATTAAGTGATGTAGATTTGTGCTCTTTTTTTCTAACGAAAGCCACAGCAGAACTGCAGCACACAACCCTGATAGCACATGTACATCTCAGAGACGTCTATTTGATGTCGGTGTTTACGTCTGGAAGACGTATTTTTTAGGGTGTTTGCTCATCTGCATTACGTCTATAGGACGTTTCCTGTCTGATGTCAAATAGACGTTTAGAAGATGTCTTTAAGATGTTTATGATTTAGAATGTATGTAAAACTGACATCTTAAAGATGTCTATCAGATGTTTGTAAACAGCAGATGCTTTCCAGATGAAGTGATCTTTAACAGACATCTTGCAGACGTACGTGTGCTATCTGGGAAGCTGTTTCGTGAACGAATCTGCGGCTTTGAACGAATCGTCAATGATTCAATGACCCATTCAGACAGCCGCTTGCTTGATACTGAAAGAATAAATGACTCGATGATTCAATCATAAAAACAGTGACTTACCACCACCTACTGCCGGTTTTAATGTAATATTTAAAAGTATCACTTCGTTTTTATCATCATTGCATATTTGTTGAACAATTTTTATTTAAAGCACTATTTATTTTATAAAGGTATTTATAAAGGTAAAACATTTACTGGAAAAAAAATCAATTTAAGAGGGCAAATATTGTCCCATAATGGAAAAGGTGTAACAGCAGTCTAAGTGGAAAAGAGAGGGAATGCAGAAGGATGTTAAATCCCTCAGGGGGTACGACACTCTAAAAAGTTTAAGAACCACTGAACTAAGGAAAGGAGATATGTAGAATTGCACAAGTGCTACTGCTAAGAGTGCAATGTCAATACAGCCAAATAGCTGCCAAAATTAATGTTGGTAACTGCAGTTGAACTAAAAGTAATGACTAAATGTTAACAAAAATGCAATGACTGAAATGTTTATTCTGACACATTCAGTTCCGCTAATGCTCACAAAACCGTGCTTTTACTAAAAACTCCATTCATGTAACATTAATGCTATAGCATTCATGTCATAGGCCTATTTATCAAAATAAAACTGAGAAATGAAAGTGGAGACAATACCTCAAAAGAGGCCTACATTGTTATTACTTTCCCAACATTTGTGTCATTATTCCTAAAAGTAATGTAAATTATGTTTGCAGCAATAGCTGTAGGTTTATTGGCCTCAGTGAGTCTGAGACTCCCAGCCTGAGATTGTGTCCCAGACAGCATTAAATAATTTGTGAATATTTGTGGCTTAAACAGCTGGAAAATTGACTGTACTGCAGTTCTGTCGATGTTTCGCCCAGGCAGGGTTATTATAGTTAACTAACAAAAACTAAAACTATTAAAAACATTTATGCCAATCGAAATAAACCTGAAATATAAGAACATATAAATATTAGTTGAAAAACTTAAACTAAACGAAAATTAGAAATGTTGCCTTGTCAATATCATTTCAGGGTTTTTTTCCTGACCTTCAGCTGCCACGATCGTTATCCGTATTCATTAGCCGAGAAGATTATGTTAAATTAGAATTAAATGAAATTAGATTGGATAAGTGTCTGTGACCAATTAAAAATACAACAACAACAACAAAAAACACTGTGAACGGAGAAAAAAAAACAGGATAAAATCACATAAAAGGAATAAATAGCCTATGCCTATTCCTGGAATATATTTCACTTAAATAATTAACATATTAACAAAATGAAAGAAAAAAAAAAAAAAAACTGCGACAAGTAATAGACTGGGCTATATTTATATGCTGAGTTTCAGTTCATTTTTGAGAAGCAAGTTCACGGAAAGGAAACCGAGATGGCAGAAAATTATTTTTGTTTTCTTTATTTTACAAGCAATGTTTTGTTTTTATTGAGAGTGTACAAAAATAATAAGCCTAGTTAACCCTTCACATATTCGAATGGTGTTACTCTTATGACTATAAATGTCAGTATTTTAGGTTGTTTCCACTTTTAAGAAAATTCAAGTGATCGTGCTGGTGCCTCACGCGCACACACAACATAACCTATCAGTTCTAGTAACTTGACATCGCAGCCTGTTCATTGTTAAAATAAAATACAGTCAACCAAATATATAAAAAGTTACACTGCTCATTTTAAATAGTCAGTGTACAATCAAAGCATTTAAAGAGGTCATGAACTGCGTTGTTTTATAATATTTCCTGGGGTGCATTTATAATGTTAATTTGAATTTTACATCCAAAATTGTCATAATTCAGAAATAAAAGGCATTTTTGCTACTCTGATTTCAGAACGCTCTGTTTGAAGGGACGTGTCTGCTGTGAGACTTTATTGTAAACACCCACTGCTGTGATTGGCTAACATCTTTCCATTTGAAGTATTACTCTCTCGAAAACTTTTAACTTGTTTTTAATGTTACAGCTCTCAAGGTTAACTAATCGTGAAAAGTGTTGTATTACATTTAGATCTATGGCATTATATTTGGCTGCAGTGATAAACATTGTAGCCGATCACAGACATGTTGTTGATCACATGAAAGCAGTGATCTCTTTATTGCAACTCAATTTCTGCACACAAACGTCACTAACAGTGCAAACGTATTGTAACGAAGAGATTCGTTGAATAAAATGGGAGTTTTGGTGTGAGTCCAGAACTCAATCACTGATAAACTCGTGCTGTTTGATTGACAGCTCCAGTGATTGTAAAGGGAGCGTTCTTTGATCGCTTTCTTTATATAATTTAATCACAGTTTAAATAACAGATTATTTTCATCCCACTAAGAGAAACAACGTGAAATTGACCATTTAGTCACTGGTTTGATTTACTGACACATAGACAAAGAACATCTGACTGTACATGAATCATTAATATCAGATCAGGCATTAAAATTAACACAGTTACTCACATGTTGTTGCATTACTGTCGAGTCCATATCGTAAAAGTCTGTTTGAAAAAAAAAAGCGCCGAAATGCGATTGATTTACCAAAGAATCCACAGTGAAATGTACCGAATACAGCAGGGCTAACGTTGCAATGATGAAGTAGGCGTTGATTTCTTCTGTGGAGGCGGGGTTTCACCTATCTATGTCATAGATAGGCACATTCCAGAATCAGTTGTTCGCTGGGCCTGGTGTCAATAAAAGCTTTTACTGGACTAACAAGGAAGTTTTCAGCTCTGAAACTTACAGGATATTCTTACAGTACGATGACCTCTTATATATCAAAAGCTCAAGAAAAAGTTGATTTCTCGATTCATGACCCCTTTAAATAAAATATTTTTTAAAAATAATAATTTAGCATCCAAATACATTGTGTTGTAGAGTGATGGGCACTAAATTAGCCTATGTAGTGGTGCTATTTTATTAAAAGTGAACTAATACAATATTTCAACTCAAATCAGTTGTTCTTGCCCAATTATTTACTTATGCTGCAAATAGCAGTGTATTAAGCGGGATATAAATAAACCACAGGTTGTTACCACTTCACATTGGGTTCCTGATCACACTTGTTGGGGTTTATTTGAATTAAAGCCCAAAGAGGCATCAGTGTGTGTGCATGGTCCTTATCATCCAAGATTATGACATTGTGCAGTAAGGTTTATAGAAAATCAGTTTCCAAAATCACCTCAGGTAAAACTGGTGCACTTACATGACGCCAAACTGTGTTGTCCAGCTGCCTGTGATGCCTAATGAGAGTTGACTGACTTTCACAGATACACCTGTTCCCTGTACAAACACCAGTGATGGGTCTGGCATGCTACACTGCACAACCTGCATGCTGGAAAGACAAAAACACATCTGTTAATGGAATATATTCATGTTAATGCAGACAATTTTTATTTATTTATTTATTTATTTTGCTAAAATTGCATTTTGCTTTAAAGCTAAAATTTATTACATGTGATACATATAAGCACTACTGACTAAATTTCATGTATTTGTGCTTAAATAAATGCATTTATTATCTGCGACAACTCTAAGAACATTTTAATTAGTTTGTTTGGTTTGATTGTCAGTGTACTGACTTTGATAAGTCGTAGTCTACAGTCCCGATCCCGATGTCTATCCCACCCCGGACTTCTGGGATTTCAGTACTCTTCAACTCGCTTTGTATCCGGACAGACATCATCTGAGACACTGAACACACACAGAAACAGATACAACATCACATATCACCTCTTTAGTATCATCATGATCAAAATATACAAGATTTCATGTATTTTAAAAGGTTAATTCACTGCTGGCAAAATGGGTTTTTAATAAAACTGTGCTGCCTATGCAGGAGATTTGATTTATCTATTTATTTATAAAATCCGTGTTACATGACTAGAGAAAACAAAAAAAGGGGCTTTGGATTTTTTTTTCTTCTTTTTTTCTAAAAAGGGCCCTTTTGTCAAAAGTTACCCATAATGCACTGGGCTCAATCCAACTGTCCTTGAACAGGGATATAAAAATGTGTAGTTTTTACAAAAGCCCTGGATCTATCAAAAGAATATTGTTGCATTGTTGTTCATTTAAACACACACTGTTGGCATTTGTAACAAGAAAAAAGTTGCTGAAGTTACCCTTTAAGTACTTAAACAAAATAATTATTATATTATATTATGAAATATTTGAGGGTTTATATTACATTTATATACATCCTGTTATCTTTCAATAAATATCCATCAAGTAAGGGGATAAAATACAGAGGCTATTTTTGATAAATGCACTTTATTTTGATAAGGGCACTTTATTTCCATTTATAAAACATTTTCTTGGTTTTTATTTAAAATAAATGCCTCTCTGAATAAGATGAGATATGTGATAGGAAAAGGGAGAAGAATGGGATTGGAAAAAAGGACAGATTCAAACTCTGGATGGTCGCATCAAAACCTATACGAAGTATTCTTAAAGGTACAGTATGAAAGTTTCACCACTAGAGGTCGCTTATTCAAAACAATAACAAAGGAGTAGCATGAGGATGCCATGAATGAGTGTGGAATCATGGGAGGTGTCGTCTTCACCTCCACAGCCGATGGAAAGCAATCCGTTGGGACTCATGTTCATTGGGGGGGGGGCTAATGTAATAAAGTTTTTATTAACTTTACTGTGGTATGAAGCAGGGAGGGGCAGAGAGCGTGGGATCGGAAGTCTGGTGGAGAGACGTCTGCGCGACACACCGGTCTCAAGTCCCATGGAGGAGCTCCAGAAGGATATAAAAACTGCCCCAGAATTAGCTACAAAGCTAAATTTCATCTGCTGCATTACTGTGCGTACTGTGTTGAACACTGCAGTACGCTAGATCGATATTAGAATATAATTTATAAAAGCTGGATGACTTGTGTTGTTAAATGGCATGCAATTAATTTGAAAATATATTGAAAATGCTATATTGCTGTTAATACAAATAAAGCTCTTTCTGATTATGCTTTGTTAGCCACTTGACAATAATGTTGTCTCTGAGGTACAAACATGTTACTCACGGCAAATCAAGAAAACAAGAGATTCAAACAATAAGACTGTGTTGAACTATAACATTGATTAGTTTTCTGTCATTAAAGGATCTAAACAGCTGCTCACCTGTCTAATAAAACACATAACATATCAAAGCATCTTTGGTGTTTCCATGGTTTCTAAATTGGTAAAACAAGAAATCCAGGGTAACACTGGATTACCCTGGTCGTTACACTGATTAAATTACCTGATTTCTCTGGATTTAAACATTGTTGGGAACATTTGGGATAAACTAAGTGCACAATTCAACAAAATATATAACATTGTTCTAGTGTTTTTTGGATATTTTAATCCAAAAATCTTAAATATTGTGCCTTTAAACCCAGTTCATAATGCCAGAGACTGTCACTGCATGTCGCCAGTGGCTGGTGTTTAGGTCGCTATATAGTGAGCGTTCCTACTACTGGTTGCCTACTAACATATGATTAACTTTCATGGATGTCATTCGGTTTTGGTAATATGAAATAAATTGTTTTTGGAGGGAAAAGTTATATATGAAAGGAATCAGTGCATACATGTATATTAGAGAAACAGTCAGTTTCCTGTGATACATCAAGCAGCAGAGAACTGTTAGATTACAAAAGAGAAAACAACCACCGAGTGTTTCCCTGATGGACAGGTGGCTGTCATGTCAAACTGAAACTCTCAATATGAATGTTGTTAGATGTCATTTCAGATCAATGCAGTGAAGAACTTACCGCCTCCGAGACCCTTCTCTGACAGAAGAGTTTTTAGCGCAGGATAATCTGCATGTGTGTATGTTAATATCATCAGGAAATAAATGACCAGCTGCATCCTTCAACTCCAGCTGTGTAAGACAAAACATATTACACGTGAGATTCTGTATTTTAACTTCTGTTAAATAATTTGACAGGTATTTAAACTGCAATTAAGATTAAAAAGTATCACAGTTGGTACGTCAATGTATGGTAATTACTAATTGTACATTTAGTTCAAATGTTGGTGTTAATGAAATTTACATCACTTCAATTGTACTATGATAAAAGAATCTGATTTTTTTTATCTTTATTTAAATGGCTTCAGCAGCAGATAACAAATCTTAGATGTCTTTAGACTGTATTTATATGAGGGCCACATTATCTACATCCAAATGCACACATTTATCAGTATGTGTGTTCCCTGTAAATGAAACCCTTGACCTTTGCTTGGCTATATTTTAGTGTATATTTTATTTTCGCATTTAACAAATTATCTGCTTTACCAGAAGATCATATCAAACGACACCGTAGATGTAAATCAAGTCTCATTTTAATCATGATTCCTTTGTTCAGCTGCATCAAAGCCACTTCCTCAAATTATAGAGAACTGATACAAAGACCAAAACACAGTTGCTTATTTGAGGACCCTGCTCAGAGACACACACGCACACACACACACTTATATAGCAGAGTGTTTATGACCACAGGCATTATTCGTTTAGTTTTACTGTTAGTTGGTGTGCATTCCATGCATGACAGGGGTTTGATTTCTTCACTTTCCGACATTGTGAACAGTAATCTGTATGCTGAGCTCTTGAAGGTGCTCCAGTTTTCTCTTTGTATAAAACCCTTCATCCCTCAGAATTTTAGAGGCACCGCAATCTTTTACAGTCTTACGCATTTTGAGCAGCACAGCAATGATTTTAAATAAAGACAGCACATCTGTAACGATTGGGAAGATGCTTTTATCCAGAGTGACTAACTGTGATTGTAAGTTTTACATTTGACAATGTATATTTCTTGGCAATCAAACCCCAGACTTTGGCACTCAATTCTACCAGTTGAGCTTCAACATATTTATGTTAGGTATGTTTATATTTATAACCAACATGAATCCCTTGCAGGAAAAAAGTTTGTATAAAAAATATAATATATTTATTTATGCATCTAGATTCATTTTTAATAATGTTCAAATTTTGAACATGTGAAATTGTAAGAACGTACCTCAAATTGTACAGCACAGCCAGATGTCTGAAGGAAAAGTGAATGTTTCTGTGAGAGTGTTTCCTCAAGAGCTGCTTTAAAAAAACATTATTCACAGAGGAGGGGCGGTGTTCAGTTCCTGCTTTGGGTGTCTTTAAATATTAAAGTCAATCAATTAAAAAAAAAAAAAACATTTATTAACTAATCTTAATCTTTCTAAATTTATAACAAGAATTGTTATGTTGTCAGCAAAAGAGTCTAAGGTTAGTTTTCCCCTTAAATCCTCTTGCTAAAATTGACTGTAAATCCACAAATTGAAGCCGATATTTTAAAAATATCCCTGTCTTTGTCACTTTTTTCATCCCTAATGATTTTGCATCCCTGTCCACCAAAATCCCTACCAGTGCTGGGTAAGTTACTCTAAAAAAAGCAATTAATTACTAGCTAGTAATCACATTTAAACTGTTTACTTAAACAGTGTAATTTGACTACAATTACATCAAAAGTAACTGTAAATAAATGACAGAAAAATTGAGTAATCCTTTACTTTTTCAAGGGAAAAGTAATTACATTACAGTAATTAATTACTTAGTAATGCAACCCAACACTGATCCCAAACCACTCTTGGCACTGCCCTATAGCTCCTTTAAATCAATAAAAATCTGCAGAATAATGACAGGACATATAATTTTGTGCATCTAAAAGATACAATCCTCAGTAGACTACATAGATCAGCTGGGACATGAAATTTGCAACATTTGGTAGGCCTAAGTGTAAAATAAGATAGATCTATGCTGTTGCAATACAATATAGCGACATTCTAACAATGCTCTCCCACATATATTCTGACTGCACTTATTTCCATTGTTGGTATAAGTAGCAAAGTGTGTGTGTGGGGGGGGGGGGGGGGGCAGATAAGAGACAGGCTTTGCCAACAAGGTTGCTCATTTGCAGCCAAGAATAATAGACAACCAAGCTGAATTCATATCAAATTGTGAAATATTTATAAATGCTTGCATAATCTCCTAAAATTAAAAATGATCTATGAAAATTTCTCTTCCATTTATGTGTGAACTAATTGCTGGTTCTCATGTTGTGTAGCAGGTTCTTCTACCTCAGAATGCTTCATGGCACACAGCCTTTAGGGGAAGTTTAGGGACTTTTACAGTGAATGGATTGAACCTGTTTCCTACTGTGGGTTTTTGTTTGTTTAGTTTGGTTTTTGTTTTGAATTGAATTCATGAGATATCAGTCTGAATTGTAAAATGTGCAGTTTTATCACACAGCACAATGCCACAGATGTCGCAAGTTTTGAGGGAGCGTGCAATTGGCACGCTGACTGCAGGAATGTCCACCAGAGCTGTTGCCCGTGAATTGAATGTTCATTTCTCTACCATAAGCCGTCTCCAAAGGAGTTTCAGAGAATTTGGCAGTACATCCAACCGACCTCACAACCGCAGACCACGTGTAACCACACCAGCCCAGGACCTCCACATCCAGCATCTTCACCTCCAAGATCGTCCGAGACCAGCCACCTAGACAGCTGCTGCAACAATCGGTTTGCATAACCAACGAATTTCTGCACAAACTGTCAGAAACCGTCTCAGGGAAGCTCATCTGCATGCTCGTCGTCCTCATCAGGGTCTCGACCTGACTGCAGTTCGTCGTTGTAACCGACTTGAGTGGGCAAATGCTCACATCCGATGGCGTCTTACACTTTGGAGAGGTGTTCTCTTCACGGATGAATCCTGGTTTTCACTGTACAGGGCAGATGGCAGACAGCGTGTATGGCGTCGTGTGGGTGAGCGGTTTGCTGATGTCATCGTTGTGGATCAAGTGGCCCATGGTGGCGGTGGGGTTATGGTATGGGCAGGCGTATGTTATGGACAATGAAAATAGGTGAATTTTATTGATGGCATTTTGAATGCACAGAGATACCGTGACGAGATCCTGAGGTCCATTGTTGTGCCATTCATCCACAACCATCACCTCATGTTGCAGCATGATAATGCACGGCCCCATGTTGCAAGGATTTATACACAATTCCTGGAAGCTGAAAACATCCCAATTCTTGCATGGCCAGCATACTCACCGGACATGTCACCCATTGAGCATGTTTGGGATGCTCTGGATTGGCGTATATGACAGTATGTTCCAGTTCCTGCCAATATCCAGCAACTTCGCACAGCCATTGAAGAGGAGTGGACCAACATTCACAGGCCACAATCAACAACCTGATCAACTCTATGCGAAGGAGATGTGCTGCACTGCGTGAGGCAAATGGTGGTCACACGAGATATTGACTGGTTTTTGGACCCCCCAATACAGTAGAACTGCACATTGTGGCCAGCCTAAGGCACACCTGTGCAATAATCATACTGTCTAATCAGCATCTTGATATGCCACACCTGTGAGGTGGATGGATTATCTCGGCAAAGGAGAAGTGCTCACTAACACAGATTTAGACAGATTTGTGAACAATATTTGAGAGAAATAGGCCTTAATTGTACATAGAAAAAGTCTTAGATCTTTGAGTTCAGCTCATGAAAAATGGGGGCAAAAAGAAAAGTGTGGCGTTTATAATTTTGTTCAGTGTAGTTATATATTATATTGTTTTTAATTATAAAGCATTATAACATAAAACAATGTTATTTTACTCTAATTTATTTATTGCACTCTCATCCTACACATCACTGTGCATTCAAAATGATTGAAATTTTTGGAATGAAAATTGGACATTTTCTATATAATGTTCTATAATAAAATACACGTGATACATCTCACAACAAATGTGGACGTAAAATGTCTAGACATAAAAAAATAAACTTATACATCCATACTATCTTTGCAAACACAGACTGTTTTCTTTTAGCTCAGTCAATTTTTTGTGTTTAATTTTTATATTTAACATCAAAGCGAAATGCAACAAGAATGTAAATGGGCAGTAAACAAAAGAAGTATGGCGCACTTCCTTTTAAGGCTGTGTTTACGTCCATTTTTTACACCCTTCCCTCGCTAACTTGCCTCTGTCTCGTTCACTCAGATGTACATCATTGCTTACGTTGCACGAGTGCCCACTACTGCCAGAACCCTTGGAATGGGTTTAAATGAAGCCCTATGCCCTTGATCACTTGAAATCTGCAATGATGCTGATTTATTATTTACAGTTTTTTTATGAACCATTCTATAGGCCTGTATGTATGCTTGGGCTGTTGGAGAAAATATAAACAAATGACAATAAAATAAACTATAACTGTGTAAAAAAATCAGTCAGCTTAAGGTAGCTACAAGTATTAAATAAGGTTAAATGTCAAAACTCCAATATCATACACTAGAGTTGTGTGGGGTGGAGGTAAATTAAACATGATTTGCTGTGACGTTACAATTGTGTTGCATTGTGGTCTGTGGATTTGCCTGAAGTGTACATATCGAGTAGACTCGGTCAAAATCAAGGGGTCGAGGGTCTGTCCAAGTAAACTTTCCACGGTCATTTGAAGAAGTTGACTGCACTTCAAAATGGTGGAGGGGATTCCCCTGAGGAGAAGTGCTTAAGGAAGTTCAAAAGTGTATGTCTAAAAGTGGAGTTAACAGAATGACTCCTAGATTCGGTGTTCTGTTGTGATTGTGTTTGTGTTTTCACTGTGAAACCGGTGTAGCCAGAGTAAGCAAGGTTTGGGGTAACTAACCAAGAGTTCAGGATATACGTGTCGGTAAGTTAACCTTGCTTTCTGGAGTACACCCCAGCTTCCTTCAGGTGTGTTTTTAAAAAGCACAAGTTAAACAGCATTTCAAAAATCATGACAAATGAATATGCTTCCTCACAGAAGCATTGAATTAATTCCATTTCTCTTTTCTTGCAAACGGAAACTTTTAGTTTCTTAGATTTAAAGTTTTGCTCCACACATGTACTAGAAACAAAGGCCCTGTTAGAAATGATGACTCAATAAATTTTCTATTGTTCAAGATTATGAAGAGTGTTAACACAAACACTTTTGTGACTATGTGTCTAATGCCCATGTGACTTAAACTTAAATAATAAATCCGATCCAAATCGGATTCCAGTGATCAAGGGCTTAGGGAGATCCATTTAAACACATTGCAAGGGTTCCGGCAGTAGTGGGGACTCGTGCAACGTAAGCAATGATGTACATCTGAGTGAACGAGATGGAGGGAAGTTAGTAAGGGAAGGACATAAAAAAATTGGACTTAGACGCACTTTCTTCCTCACCACTAGGGGGTCCTTGTGTGCTCTCTGGGTGTGATGAAAATAGAGTTAGATTGAGGACAGCATGCAAACCTTTGTGTTCTTTCACTGCTCTGGGAATGAATTGTTGAGAAACTCTGGTTTGCTGTTCAATTGTGAGTAACATTTTATTTTAACTGTTAATGTTCTACTCTAAAAATATCTCTGACTTTGTTAGTAGAGCTGGAAAAAAAAAACAGATGCAGAAAATCTACAAAATTGCTTCCATTATTAAATGGGCAGCCCGAATCATTTTGAAATCCACACTTGTATGCATTAATTAATTGTTGTTGTTGTTTCAAACTTTCTGCAGCACTCACTTGTCCTTGATGTGAAGACCAGATGGAACTCGCTCTATCTAATGATGACGGAGCAGAATTCAGCAATCCAAGCAGCAGCCCTGGAACCACAACTGCGAAAAGCAATGACAAAGGACAATCTGGACCGTCTGAAGGAGAAGGGCTTCCAAAAGCCGAGGAGTTTGTCCAGCTCATGAGAATCCTATGAGAGGCCATTCCAAACTTTACTATTACACACACTATCAAATCATTCACACACACACACACACACACACAAACCAGCTCTCCATCATATGTTATTATACCATCTCTCACACACTAAAGCTTTCACACATGCACTATCAAATGCAATATCAACTCCCTCCCTATACATTATATCCTCTCGCACAAACTCTCATGAGCTAGTGTGTGTGAATAAGTGACGCTTTATGCAGTTTCTGATTGGCTGAACACCAAAATCAAATAAAGTCTGGTTCAAATACAGTAGGCCGATCACCACTTTACTGTCTTCACTAACATAATAATTGTGTACTAGGGATGTGATGGCATCAAATTTTCATATCACGAAAATTGCTGACATTCTCATCACAGTATAAGATATTATATTATTATAAGATATTATTACAACATTTAAATAATTTGCAAAAAAAAAAAAAAAAAAGTGTTGTCATCCTAAAACAGGTTTTCTTTTTTGCCAAAGAATTATAAAGAACAAAAGGTAACACGTTACAATAAGATCTTATTGGTTAATGTTAGTTTATGAAATGTTCCTCTTTGTGAGCTTTGGTTAGTGGTGGTTGCAGTGCAACTTTATGCACAACTGCCAGCCTGCATGGAGAGGTTCTTGAGACTCCAGAGACACTTCAAATACCTGTTTGCTGCTCAACACTGGCTTTTTTTTATAGCTGTTCTTTTAATACAATTAATCTGACAGAAACTTTTCTTAATAAGCCTTTATCTGACTATCTGACTATCTGAGTTCTTCTGTGCTCTAAATCACTCACAAATCTTTTGATAGTTCAATAATCTCCATTCAGTTTTCACAAAATAGTTGTTTTCATGCCTTTTGCAAGACATTGCACCATTTCATGCTTTTCATCTTCAGAAAGATCTTTGTTCCTCTCCATTTTGCATGAGAACTGTGACTTGCTCAATAATGTGGAAAGTAGGTTTTCCATTTACCTAAGAAGACCTGGCAAACTATTTATCAAACCTGTCTGAGATTAAAAACAGTTATCTAAAAAGATATAGAGAAATAAAACAAACACTTTAAAAAACTAAAATCTGAATGTTTGTTGTACTGAAATCCTACTGATATGTCACTTGTATAATAATTTGGAACACAGTGTAGTTTGAAATTACATAATAGAAAAGATCTGTCAGTGCAAGTTTCTTTCAGTTCAAACAGCTTAATCATGCATTTTAGTCTAGGACTAGCTTAAGCCTACTGTCAGTGAATGTGCCGTTTCATTCATCACGTTTCCTTCACTAGTTCCGCCATGCTCATGCATTTACATTAGAGTGTGCATGCCTCTTTGATGCAGCATACAGCAGTACATTTTAAACAGCATTCAAACAGCATGGCACTGAAAAGTTTAGGTGGGGAACTACAAGATCACACAAGAAGTTTCTTTACACATTATATTTGTATTTTTATTATTATTTTTATTTTAATATTTTATATTTCACAAATTATATTTGTTTTCTTTACACAGCAGAGAATATTCCCACTACCTTGCCAGAGAAAGCATTGTGATGTAGATAATGTTTTGTTGCCTGATCCTGCCCAGAGACAAGATGTGGATGCCAAGAATGCTGATCAGCAGCAAGTGTGTTTGTTTGTTTTTTTACTGTACTGTAATCGACAGTATAGAGTGTTTTTTGCATAAGGAGTTCATACTTAGTTCTTTGGACTTTTTCTTTTGGAAAGTGTACATCACATTATAGTACTGTAATAATAATAACTGTTGTATTTTACTGTACCTTCACCCTTCCACTGATTCCTGATTACCAGTAAGACGTTTCAACAACAGTGTTTTGAATTGATGTCACTGGTGTTTTCTAGGCAGTGATGTTGTCTGTGTATTTGTTATATTTTCTGTCATCTGAGGCCAAAGTTTGATTCTGACAAAAGAGAATATGTTTTTGACTATATTTGATTTTGACCTGGACGTTTGAGGTTTGTGCAAACTGCTGTAGTGCATTGATTTTGTGTTTATATTTGTGAGAAAATGGTGACTTGTTTCATAAATTGTGTTAATCATCACTTAAAGTTTCTCGATTGCTGGACATAAGTGATGGCAATTGCTGTTAACAAGCAGAATCAAATGTGCTGCGTAACACGGGAATGAACCTCATTGGTTCTTGAGGAAGCTCAAACGTGCTGCGCAACATGAGAATGAACCTCATTAGTTCTTGCTGAAGCTCAAATGTGCTGCGTAACATGACAATGAACCTCAATGGTTCTTGCTGAAGCTCAAACGTGCTGCGTAACACAAGAATCAACCTCATTGGTTGTTGAGGTAGCTCAAACGTATTGCGTAACACGCAAATGAACCTCAGTGGTTCTTGCAGTGATTGTTTGGGCTGCAATATCATGACATTCTCTACTATGCTTGATAGATGCGTCACTACACCATACTAATAAACATTTTGTGGACTAAAACCAGGTGTTTTAGTTTCATTGTCTAACCCTGGTAGGTTCTGATCTTCCCAGTTGTCTGATGCTGCATTTGAACCATTTCAATGAAGACAAGGCCAAGATGTTCCCGACAGTCGATGAGACATTTGTCATCTGTGTTTTGGCTAGACTATCTCTTTTACTATACTGTATTTATACCATTTTGAGTGGAAAAATAAGTAAAGTTTTTCTAATTGTGATAACATGTAAGACAAATAATGGCCACATATTTTTACAGTTGTGCCTCATTGCGGTCTTTTGATAGTCATGACGTCTGAATTTTTTTGTTGTTTATCAATTCTCTCCTCCATAGCAACTTTCCCAGTGTTAAAATAACCCCCCTCTGTTTGAGTCCACACTCAGTGTAAAAAATAACACTAAAACATTATTGTAGTTAATGAGATAATTAGGTGATTAAGTGATGATTGCGCATTAGTGATGAACACCTGCTGTTAACAAGAAACAGATACTGTGTTGAGCTACAGAATGTTGTTCCAAGCGCCACCTGTATGGAATGCCAAAGCTGCCAAAATAAGAAATAAATACATAAACATACAAAGAAATGTAAAATAAGCCAAGCTGTTCATGAGAATCCTGTGCTTAAAAATTTTTTTTTTACAGTTGTTGCTTGTCATTATCAAATCAGAGATTATTTTATTCAAAACCAACATCAATTTTGTTTGTACATTTCCTTGTATCTTTATTTATGTATTTATTATTTTGGCATTCCATACACCTGATGCAAATTGTTTGAAGCACAAGTGTTTTTTAAATTCTAAGTGTGCCTGCAAGATACGGTGGGATTTCATGTGAAAATAAAAGAGGTACAAAAGGTGCAGAGAAAATAAATAAATAATGGAAGAATTTTAAATCCTTAGCTAACTTGTGCTGGCTGAATTTTTTTCTCCTCAATAGCTACATTATATGAATGAAATATGTATATGCCATTCGTGAAGATCAGAACAGCATGTGAACAGAGATATTTCACACATACACTCACTGGCCACCTTATTATATACACCTTGCTAGTACCGGGTTCGACCCCCTTTTACTTTCAGAACTGCCTTAAATCTTCATGGCATAGATTCAGCAAGGTGCTGGAAACATTCCTCAGAGAAGAAATCTGATCGCAATGGTCATAAATCTGCTGTCGGTGAACATGTCAAACTAGCGATCAAAGACTACAGATTTTGGCCTAGGATCAGGGGAGTCTCTTAGGTTTCTCAACATTTCTCTCAGATGGCCAAAACCGTACAGTGTGAACCAGGCTTTAATTTGTACACTAATTAAAACACTAAAACAAACACAAACAAATTTGGTCACTAATAGAATTTTGTCAAATATACATGTCAACTGTACAAACTGGCCTTAAACTGATGTGTAAAAATGTAAATGCTACAGAAATGCCCTGCAGTGTCAACAGTCTAGTCTGTCAATCGAGACAACACACATCAAACTAAGACAGGGAGATGTCGTTGTCATTGCTGATGGTGTCAGGAAGGCTTGTGTCTGGGAATTTTCCCATGGTTGTGTGTTTCGTCGTAGGTGTCGGTTTATTGAGTTTCATGGGTATGAAGATGTTTGAAGCACAGTGTTCTCTCAGATATTCCCCTCCGTTCTCCTCATAATCCTGACGGCTGATCCAGCCCTGATCTTCAGCAGGGTTCCTAAGTGCCCATTCACGAGCCCCAAACCAAGCGTCCAGAGCCGGCCGACTTGCCAGAGACACCTGCCAGACATAAGATACATGCTCAAATCATCCTTTAAGTTTCCAAACATCTGTGGCATAATACACATTTTAATAAGTGGTCAATGTACTATTATTAATAATAATAATAATAAAGGCAAGATATCCTTTGAAACTTTTTGAAGCCACAGGTCTTGTTGTTTATTAATAGAAGGGATAAGTGGGGTAAGATGTGTCACCCCCTTAATCTAGGAATCTATGCTCTTTTTTTTTTCTTTTTTTCATATGACCAAATATGTAGGAAAGACCCACCACACACTTCCTGCAATTGAGAAATGCACGTGAGAAAAATGGGGTTTCTGCAGGTTTTATGAACGTAAATTTAAGACCTTTTTAAGACAAAGTAATGAAAATTTACGATATGTCATTAAGTTCTCTAAATGTACATGTCTAGGGCAGGGGTGTCCAAACTTTTTAAAAGGGGGCCAGATTCAATGTTGTGGACACATCTGGGGGCCGGTTCCTTTTCTATTATATATATATATATATAATATATATACGTGGCCTAGCCCGTAGTTGGAGAAATGGAGATGCAGCCATTCACGTCACGTCTAAAAACGTGTGGAAAGTGCTCACCGTGCCGTTTCTCTAAAGATAGGGGCCATTCACGTCGCATCTAAAAACGCAGCCATTCTGCTTTCCCCTTTTTTTCAAAGCACTTGCGCTCCTGTATCGTCTGTCGTTACTATGCAACCATGAACTGCGCTCTCCACATCGATGAGGAAGTTTCAGCAAAGGATAACCCTACAATGATGACTTTTGTTCTTTCAAACATTTAATAAATAAATAAAAAAATAAATAAATCAAAGCAAAGGATAACCCCAACTGATTTCTAGCCCTTGCATTAGGTCTACTACTAGATATATTTATAGAAATGAGAAATAAAAACCCACGCTGTACAGCTATGATCAGCTGTTTAGTTGAGTTTGATGTTTTGTTACAGAAATAATGTAAATATTATAGATTAAAATGTGCGATTAAGTTGCAATTAATCATGCAATTAATCGCGATTAAATGTTTTAAATCGATTGACAGCCCTAATATATACAGTATCTCACAGAAGTGAGTACACCCCTCACATTTTTGGAAATATTTTATTATATCTTTTCATGTGACAACACTGAAGAAATGACATTGTGCTACAATGTAAAGTAGTGAGTGTACAGCTTGTATAACAGTGTAAATTTGCTGTCCCCTCAAAATAACTCAACACACAGCCATTAATGTCTAAACCGCTGGCCACAAAAGTGAGTACACCCCTAAGTGAAAATGTCCAAATTGGGCCCAATTAGCCATTTTCTCTCCCCGGTGTCATGTGACTCGTTAGTGTTACAAGGTCTCAGGTGTGAATGGGGAGCAGGTGTGTTAAATTTGGTGTCATCGCTCTCACTCTCTCATACTGGTCACTGGAAGTTCAACATGGCACCTCATGGCAAAGAACTCTCTGAGGATCTGAAAAAAGAATTGTTGCTCTACATAAAGATGGCAGAGGCTATAAGAGGCTGCAGCATGGTGGCCAAGACCATACAGTGGTTTAACAGGACAGGTTCCACTCAGAACAGGCCTCGCCATGGTCGACCAAAGAAGTTGAGTGCACGTGCTCAGTGTCATATCCAGAGGTTGTGTTTGGGAAATAGACGTATGAGTGCTGCCAGCATTGCTGCAGAGGTTGAAGGGGTGGAGGGTCAGCCTGTCACACTGCATCAAATTGGTCTGCATGGCTGTCGTCCCAGAAGGAAGCCTCTTCTAAAGATGATGCACAAGAAAGCCCAGAAACAGTTTGCAGAAGACAAGCAGACTAAGGACATGGATTACTGGAACCATGTCCTGGGGTCTGATGAGACCAAGATAAACTTATTTGGTTCAGATGGTGTCAAGCGTGTGTGGCGGCAACCAGGTGAGGAGTACAATGACAAGTGCGTCTTGCCTACAGTCAAGCATAGTGGTGGGAGTGTCATGGTCTGGGGCTGCATGAGTGCTGCTGGCACTGGGGAGCTACAGTTCATCGAGGGAACCATGTATGATCCCCTCCCTTCAGAGACTGGGCCGCAGGACAGTATTCCAACATGATAACGACCCCAAACACACCTCCAAGACGACCATTGCCTTGCTAAAGAAGCTGAGGGTAAAAGTGAAGGACTGGCCAAGCATGTCTCCAGACCTAAACCCTATTGAGCATCTGTGGGGCATCCTCAAACGGAAGGTGGAGGAGCGCAAGGTCTCTAACATCCACCAGCTTTATCTATGTATATAGATATATATATGACGTTTTGTTTCTTAAAGCTGACAGTAGAGTAGCTTGAGCTAGGACACAGATGTAAATTTAATACACAAACAATATCTGTAAAACTTTTAACAACCTTGTTTTTAAAGGGCGAAATTTAAATATTATTACTGAGTTAGAACTCCATTCTTATTTAAATTAAAAAGTACTCCAATTAGATCACCGCAGGTAAAACCACACATGGAACTTCACTACATGATAAAAAGTATATTGATGAAAAGTAATATATATATGATAAAAAGTAATATTGTTTCTATAACTAGAATGGCTTTGTGGCATTTAGTCTATAAACACATTTAATATAAATACGAATGCACAAAACTGCAAGTTTATGACAAAAAATAGTCTGTAATTTGGACTTTATTATGCTTTTGTTACATGTCTACATTAAAAATTAAATAAAATGACCCAGGTGAAAAAAAAGTACACTTCTATAAAGTACTAAAGTGCTCTATTTTCTCACTAATTTTGTACTTCATATACTAAATATTCTTCTTTAGTACTTCTTAAGATAATATTAAGAACATCTAAGTGTACTCAACTGTGCTATTTTGAGACACCATGAAATATGAACTAAAATGTGCTTTTAATATACTATCTCTGTATTTAAAAAATATATTTAACGACCACTTGTAGTACACTATGGGTTCAAGTTACCACAGTAAATCCATGATAAATGTTGTTGAATTGTTGGTTGAAAAGTATTCTAACTGGATAGGCTCAATGTTTCTCCTGATTTGCACGTTAGTGTTGTTGATCAAGTCAGCGCTGTTTCATCTGGCTTTAAACTGAATTAAATCACAGAGATTTACAGCTTGTACTGGAGACCTCTACGCCGAACTCAAACACTTCTCACTGGCTGTTAGTGGTCGTGTGATCGAGACTCTCAGCAAGTTATAACATTTGTGAGCTTGTGAGTCACGCCCTACGCAGTGCGCACAAGTAGCGCTGTTTCATTCTGATTTTGGCGCGTTAATGATTCCCTGGCCTAAAATCTAGTACTGCCACCTTGTGTTGACTTTGTGAACTGCACGATTTGTAAATTATGGATGGCGGGCCACGTATAATAGATTTTAACAGACAAGCTGTGGACTGTTTGAAATTTATCCTCGGGC
This sequence comes from Hypophthalmichthys molitrix, assembly GCA_037950675.1. Classification (NCBI taxonomy): domain Eukaryota; kingdom Metazoa; phylum Chordata; class Actinopteri; order Cypriniformes; family Xenocyprididae; genus Hypophthalmichthys; species Hypophthalmichthys molitrix. Next base: position 1,689,961 of record CM075500.1, read on the forward strand.
TGCATTTGGCCCGCAGGCTGTAGTTTGGACACCCCTGTTCCAGGGGGAAACACAATGAGTTGTATTAGCTACACATCAGAGTTTGAAAATACAACAGATATGGATTAAAAAGTAATGGCTTTTACAAAAAAAGTAGCTTTTTTCCCCCCACTCTGCTCCAAACCGCTAGAATATGGAAATATCTTTTACAGTACCTCCTGCTCACACTGCAAAAAAAGTGTTCTTCCTCACTATTTTTGTCTTGTTTCCCAGTGAAAATGTCAAAAGATTATTAAATCAAGATGCACTTACTGGAGATACAAAATGACGTAAAATATGAAGTCTTGTTTTCTGTGAAAGTGATCAAAATGAAGTGAGTTTATGATTAAAACAACAACAAAAATCTCCCAATGGGCCCAGAAAAATCAACTTAATTTAAAGGGAAGTTTTCATAACTCATTGAAAGATATTAGTTCTTGTTTTACACATAAACTCACTTTATTTTGTTACATTTTTCAAAGTGACAGGGTATTTTTCGTTTTACATTTGCATCTGAAGTAAATGTATCTTGATTTAAAGATGTTTAGATATTTGAATTGGAAAAAAGGACAAAAATACAGAGGAAGAACATTTTTCTGCAATGCATGCATTTAATGCCATGACTATGAATTCTGCTCTGATTTAAGACCTGCAGAAACCCTGTAATCAATGTTTATGCAAAACAACTTTTTTGGATGAAGTCAATTCTACATGGAAGATAAAATGTATGTGTTAAGGCAAATTCATCCGGGGTTTAAAATATTTCATAGTTGATACATTTATTTCTAATGTATACAGTACATGTGAGGTTTTTGACTAAAGATTAGCAATGAATGTGGTAATTCTGGCAGAAAGTGTGCCAGATGCTTTTACATTGATCACACGCACACAAAAAAAGTTGTGTAAGGGTCAATTATTTTTTATGGAACTTTTGGAAAACCAAAATGTCACCAATTTGTGAGAACATGAAATAAATAAATAAATTTTTTTTATACTTTTGACCTTATACATACCTTAAAGTGTGACTGGAAGGGTCTGATGGCGAGCAGGTCTCTCTGCACTCTTTCTTTTAGTCCAGGGTACTGCAGGTTTCCTCCAGTTAAAAACACATTCTTCACCAGCGCCTCCTGCTGTTCCGGAGGGTACCTAGACACACACACACACACACACACACACACCAGTAAGTGCTGTAATTCACACAACAAATAAACATCTATGAAACTGTACACTAGGCTTGGGACAATACCAAAGACAGTGTCTCTTGTACGTACAGTACAACAGTGCAAGGCGTGATGTCCAATATGCAAACAATTTGGCTCTTATCCACTGGTTATTTTTAATGATTCCCCAAACAACGATGAACTTGCTCATGATATGAGAATTTTGAATTGAATCGGTGAATTCAGAGCCATTACAGAGACTGAATAAGCACAATGCTGAAAGCGACATTTAGATGAATATGTACTGCACTTTCCTTTTAATAACAAAAACACTGCATCTGATCATAGCGATGTGGATATGTTTGCACCAGCTCTGCAATTCATCGGTGTGTTTCTTCTTTCGCATCTGACCACAGCGGACTGAACATAATAAATGAACCGGAGAAGATTTCCCCATTGAAGTGGGTGGAGCCGCAGAGCCACACCCACCATTTACATCATCGCCATGGACCAATGGTAGCTTGAAGCCAATTTCTCCAGGAACAAACTTACAAAACAAAGTTTTGTTTGACCAGATTTTGTTAGAAATGACATCAATCAGTTCGTTCTTCAATATTGCTTGAAGTATACCGAGACCTTAATGCTGACGAGTTAATATTGCATGTGAAAAATAGATCATATTTTAATCAGTTTTGCTGAGACATTATCTGCCCAAGTCGAAATACACTGATGATTTATATGATTTCAGGAGTTTATTGGTTACACTTTATTTTAAGGTGTCCTTGTTACAGTGTAATTACACAATTACATACTGAGTAATGTTATTAAAAATGTGCTTCCTGTTTATAATTATTTGTAAATATGTATAATTTACTGTTATTACTACAGTAAGTACATGTAACATGTAACAAAGAACATGTAAAATAAAGTGTTGCCGGTTTCTTTTATCACTCACTGTTCCAGAACAAACTGCAGGGTCTCCATCAGGCCCATCTGCTCCTCTCCGATCAGTGACGGCTGGAATAAGATCTCCGGCACACGCAAACGCTCCGTGCCCACGAACAGCTGATGATACTCCGCCATGTTAAACATCGGCTATCACAAAGAAAGTAAAGAGAGTAAACGTGCGAAGAACACGTGCAAAGAACAAATCTTGATGTGTTCATGAATCGTAACAGTAGACTCTGAAAGACGTCATTTATTGACTTTACTCCAAGATTACCTGGTTGGCACTGGTAGTTTTGCCAGGATCATCGTTCACCTCATTTAAATCGGTCTCCATCTCATTCCCTTCATCTGCGGGCGGCTCCACCTCTGCAGTCTGATTCAACAACTACCCAGGCACAAAAGATCATTTAATTCTTTAAACATCTTCCTTGAGGCTAAAGTATAATGGCAGTATGCACTCATTGTTATATATAAAAAAAAAAAAATTCTATCGAAAATATTCACATTCGATATACATAGGTCTTAAAGCTGAGGAAATAAGCATGTTTAACTGTACAAAAGACTTGATTTTTGCTGAGAGACCTGACTGAAATCAAGTTTTATTAATTATATTAATAATATAATCTGTGTCCACAAACCTCAGCCTTCATGAGCCTGTGCTGCTCCACACTCATGCTGAGTTTATGGATGTAAGATTGAAGCTCCTCAGCCGAGTCCATGTTGAGCTCCACCAGACTCCTGTGGAACAGCTCCAGAGATCCGTCCTCCAGCAGCTCCTGATGGGAACAGGACAGTTACTGTGTGCAGGCGGAAGCGCAGCGTTTCCCCTCTCTGCATGTTTGTGAACGTGTGTACCTGCACAGACAGCAACGTTTCCAATCGTTTCTGGTCTTCCTGCATTTTCTCTTCCCTGCGGCGGCTGTTGATTTCCTGCAGTCGGCGGAGCTGTTGTGCTTTCCTCTCGTTCCTCTCCTCGGCGCTCACGCAAACACCCACTGCCCGCCCTGAAAAAGGCAGCTGCACTCGGTGGACTTCCCTCTCGTAAAAGATAGGACTGCGCCAGTTCTCCAGCTCTGTCGCACAGTTTATGAAAGCAGTCCAGACAAACTTGAAGTTGATTTAAGCCCAAAATAGTGATGCACCAAAAATGTTTTAGTTTATTGATAATCAAATTAATTTAACAATCAAACGCTCAAATAAAAAATGTATACAACTCTTGTGTACAGAGTTAAGTTGAACAGTTTTTATATCAACTTATTTAAGGTGTGGTTGATTATGATTTGACTTTTTTACCTTTAGTTAGTGTGTAATGTTGCTGTTTGATCATAAACAACATCTGCAAAGTTACGACACTCAAAGTTCAATGACAAAGTTTAATGACTACAGCAAACAGCTGGTAGGGACTACAACAAGCTTCTTCCTGGGTTAGTGACATCACTATCTCTAAAATGTACATAAACCCCGCCCCCGAGAACACACAACAAAGGGGGCGGGGCCATGTTGGGCTGCTTTAGAGAAGAGGAAGAGTTGTTGTAGTAGAGTGTTGTTGTCATGCCGTCATTTTACGCCGGACTGCTTCACAAACGAGGGTCAATTCAACGCTGGATTTGCACAAAAGATTAACATGACGGCACATGCTAGTGGATGAGTTGAATCAACTCCACAGCAACTACATAAATTTAACCACTAACTATTTAGAAACGTCCAGTTTCATTCTAAAAGTTGTAACTTCTTCCTGAGTCTCTCCATCAGTGTCGACTCCGGTTTGAACAATGTAAGGCTGAACACCGTTACTGACAATCCTCATTTTGGCTGCGTGAGATTCTCCAGCTTTGTTGTTGTTGAGCAACCGAAGCGCGAGCTGTTAAAGCTCCGCCCTCTTCTGGAAAGGGGCCCAGGAGCAGCAGCTCATTTGCATTTAAAAGGACACAAAATGGGAACAAATTTGACAAGCTATAATAAATCATATGTGGGGTATTTTGAGCTGAAACTTCACAGACACATTCTGGAGACACCAGAGACTTATATTACATCTCGTGAAAGGGGCATTATATTATTAAAGGTCCCCTTTAATGACACAATTGTCTACTCCAATTTATTATTGAAATGTTAACATTTAAACTGCGTCTGAAACTGTTGAAAAAATTATTCTAATGATTGCCAAAATTCCAAGTGAACTGCTCCTCGGTTCTGTCCTGTAATACAATAAACTGTGTATGTACATGATGAAGGTGTGCGTTTTACCCTGCTGGTAGTCCAGTGCGACGTAGCTGTGCTGGTGCAGAAGCTCCTCCATGCGGCTCAGTGTGATGGCGGCCTGGTTTGCAGGGTATTTCAGCTGCAGAAGTCTCTGAAGATACGACGCGGCCTGACCTCCACCCAAATTCACACGCTTACAATTCACAGCATCCAGCCTGCAATTCAAAGCATCCATTAACACCAACTGAAGAATTATTTCTCAGTCGTTAATGCATCTGTTCAGACTTGCTCAAACATTGCAAGCCATCAATGCAACAAATTTTATAGAGCACCAAAATGACGAATGAAACAAAACTTGAAAGCGGAGATTGTTTCTTATCAAAAAAAAGAAAACATATACTTTCACTTGTAAAGTTCTTTTATGTGGGAGTACGTATGTTATGTCTGATACCTGCCATTGATGACGGGCAGCACGTGTGAGCAGTGATACCCTGATGACACCACCAGACCTGTAGAGGGCAGATCTGCTCCATCACTGACACTGTTATTGTAGAAGCTGAACAGACTGTCCACACCGTACGCCACCCGCGGGACTCCATAACACTCGAAGAGCAGTTCCGACATCATCTGTCTGCAGTGAAGCGGGTTACAGGGCGGCTCGGTGATCACCACAGGGTGATCCACATGACCCTAAGAACATAAAGGTGAAGTGTGTCATTTTTATTCATCCAAATTACAGTGCAACAATAACCACTGCACATAAATCCTGCAGTGAATAGACGACGCAATCCCATCCTCTTGGATTTTTCTTCTGTGTTCCCGCTTTCGGCTCAGCTTGGTGTTTGAGTTCGCTCTCCGAACATTCCAATAGTTACGCCTCAGTATTTAAGGGTTGATGAAATGTCTCTTTCACGTCTTCTTGTGCTCAAACGACAGTTTCACATAAAATTCTCTCAAAATGCCCTTGGCGAGTATCCTAGTAAACATAGTCAGTTATGTCTTAAGTGAACGTAAACAGTCAAGAATGAAAACGCACATGTTACAGTATCCCAGCATGTCTTAAAGGTGCAATATGTAATATTTTCTGTCCGCTAGAGGCCTATTCAAAACAAAGGCGTAGCTTGATGACGCCAAGTTTGAGCGTGGAATCTTGGGACATGTGGTCTTCACCTCAACGGTCGGTGCAAAAGAATAGGGATAGGACTCGGGAAGAAATCATGTTCATAGATGCCATTATTAACGTTACTGTAGTATGAAGGACCGAGTGTTGTGGAGCTGAACGAGGCCGCTGGAGTGATTGAGCAACACGCCTCACGAGCAGCGGAACTTTTATTATACCACAGTCGCCGGCACCGCTTCCGCTTTTCCAGTCATGAGTATGAGGTAACACAGCTCTGTTTATCATATTAGATACATTTGAGTGTGTTGAAAATGTAATAATGTTACTCTGTGCGTTCGCTCGGCGGCTGCTGTGAGACACTTGTTTGAGACACACTGCAGTAAGATAGATCGACTTTAGAATATCATATTAAATGCTGGATGGCCTGTGTTGATAAATGACATGCAATTAATTTTAAAACATATTGTATGATGGAGAAAATGCTGTATTACTGTTACTAAAAATAAAGCTGCATCTGATTATGCTATGTTAGCTACTTGACAAAATAGTGTTTTTCTCTGAGGCATGGTAAAGCTTGGTACTCGCAAAAAATCAAGAAAATTAGATTTAAATAATAAGACTAAACGTGTTGAGCTATATAACAATAATTAGTTTTCTGTCTATAAATATATCAAAACAGTTGTTCCCTTGCCTATTAAAACATGTAAATATTAAAGCGTCTTTGGTGTTTCCATGGTTTCTACAAAATAAAACCGGAAACCGAGGGTAACGAGGGTTTTACTGCAAAATTCTTACATATTGCACCTTTAAAGTGACAGTAGCCTAATGTTCCTGCTGCTGTCTGTGTTTTTAATGCTATCAAACAACAAAAGTTATATATCAAAATAATATATTTCTACATTTTATATTAATATCTAATATAATATTAATTTGCATTGTTCTTGCATTTCATGTAAAAAGTCTAGTGAGTAAAATAAATTAAAAAACATTACTAGCCAATGGCGACTTGAGCTTCAGGGTTGTGACTGAAGCTCAGAATGCTGAATCTTTGTTAAGTCTCACCTTTTATTGTGCAAATGCATTTGTAACTCAAACCCCACATACAAGAACACAAACTGGACTTATCTGACAGAAAATATATGCCAAGAGTTTAAACCACCTCATAGTCATTTACCTCATAGTCTCCAATGCACAAACCTGCATGTGTGAAAGATATACTAATGCTTGCCTTTAAGTATTGTTTTGCTTTGTCAAAAGCTTCTATGCTTTCCAGATAATGTGTGGAAAGAGACTGACTGAAAAGTTTTTCCACCGATAAACATCATTACCTGTGTGTTTATTCCGAGGTGCATGAAGATATAATCAAAGATGAGCTCCTGTATGTCAAAGTTCACCACAGAGTTGCGGTCAAACGCGCTCTTGAGGGTCCAGCGCAGAGGCTCGAGGTTTGGAATGTCATTCCCCACGTGCGCGTCACTGCGCGCGGCTCCTCTGCTGCGCGCCGCCGCTGATCTAAACACAAGCCGCGGCTGATCCAACTGTGAAACACCGCGCGCCCAATCCGCGCGGCACTGAAACGAGCCGTTATCTACCACTATCGGCGCCGGAGATGGTTCTAGACATTCCCTCTCCACCGTGAATATAGGATCCGGCGTACATTTATAATCCTCAAAAGTGTAAACATTGCGTTTATTACTCATGGTGTTCAACAACATACATGAGCGGTCAACTCTCTGTCTTCTTCGGCACCATTGATGATGGTTTGTGTTGTGTACTCTGCTCACTGCCGCCACCTGTCGTTCGGGGATAGAGAAGCTGCGTTCTCCACTATGGCAAGCCGTTTTTACATTTAATCCTTAAAATGCATCTATTTTCATGCTAGTACTTATTTTGTAGATACTAGTATCTATTCTCTTTTGTCATAAAGCGTTCTTTAGGCTATACTGCTTTAGTAATGTATTCATTATTCTGCTACATTTTGGGGTTTACATTGTTCGGTTGCGTTGTAAAACTTTTTTTCTTTTTTTTCATTTGTAGCTGAATGGGCTTTACAAACAAATATATGGGCTATATTTCTTCTTGTCTTACTTAACTTAGTTTGCATCTTATGATAAGCAGTCAAGTAAAAATAGTATAAGTAAAAATCTTTACTTGCTAGAATCCAGTACAGGCCAAGTTAAAATCATAAATGTGCCTGCTCCTAGTATTTACAATTATAATTTAATATGATCCTTTGTCTTTTTTTTTTTTTTTTTTTTGTAAATGATTTTACCGCAACTAAACAATTTTGCACTATATATATTTTTTATTTTATTTTCACTGATTATTTATTTAATTTTTTTTTTTGGTTGAAGTTAATTGTATTTAATTATTTATTATTATCTTAATTTTAATATTAGTTGACAAATTTTGCCAACATAAGTATTTCAGCGCATTTCAGTGCAGTGCTCGCGGGTGATTGTAAAAAGACGTGGAGTGCACAAAAAATTCCAACGATCGTGCTGAGGTTGAGTTGAACTGAAGGCGTTACAGAGACATTGCTGTATAAGTCAGAGAAATAAATGAATGTATTAACTAATTTACAACCTTGAATTCCATTAGCAATGGAGTCGTCAATGTTTTTATGGTGGATTTGCAGTACGAAGCTGCCTGGTGCGCGACTGCCGATAGTGTCACTACATGGGTGTATCTTATATTAATGTCCGCGAAAGTTAGATTTCATGTTTTCTGGTACATGATTACATCCAATGATCAATCGTTTTCTTGGTAACTGTTATTCTGATTATATATTAGTGATTGGTAGATCGTGAATGATTCATTCTTTTTTAACAAATCTTTTATATGACTTGTGAATAACGAGTACAGAAAGACTCTCTCGAGTCTTTCATTCGTCACATGACGTGACAGCCTCATTTATTCTGTATTGCAGTGGTGTAGTCTACGTGATACGCAGGTATACCCACTAGGAAAGGTCAAGGATTTGTGTATACCCACTTAAAAAAGCGTGAGGATACGTAACCATCCAATAAATTGCAATAAGCTTTGTGCTTTGTTGCTTTTGACATGAAACAACGTCTCATATTTCAAACATCTCATATTTCTGCCCATTTTACTATGGAATAAATAAACATAAATATAGTTTTGGCGCTCTTTAATGTGTCGTGGCAGATCGCTGTAGGTCCTCAGTTCAAGAGAAGCAGCAGCGTGAAGCGTACGTGAACTGATTCTCTCCTTCCCTTTAATACCAGTTACAGTGAGAAATAAACATGAATGAACATCTGAAAATATGTTAAAAGATACAGTACAACTTAACGAAATCCATATGTCTCATGTAATCGCTCAATCAGTGTTTCAACTGCAGAAAGACATTAATAAAACAGCTTGTAAACAATGTCATATAACGTCACATTTAGCTCAGAACAAACATGTTCAGTGACCATAAACTCGTTAGTCAGCTAGAAAAATTAACTCTAGGGAGGAGCATTTAGATAAATATATGCACCATATTACATATTAATTACAATTTTTTCAATAGCCTATATAATGTTTGAATAAATCCATCAAGTTGACAGCCACCATTGTATTTCAAAAAACGAATTGGAGTAGAAATTATTTTGAAGTTAGTAGGCCTATTATAACTTTATTATTATAAAGATTTCCATAAGTGTAATTTAAGTTTGTATACAAATCAGTTTGTTTTAACCTTTAATATTAAAGGGGTCATATAATGCCTAAGAAGACGGTGGGGTTTCAAGAGCTTGTGTTAGCAGCACCAAATACCTCACGCAGACTCACTTAAAATGTCAGAAACTGTACAGCCTTTTATGTTCAAACCGGAGTCGGGCAATGATGGAGAGACTCAAGAAGAAGTGACAACATGTAGAATGCAACAGGACATTTCTAAATGGTTAGTTGATGAATTTATGTAGCTGATGTGGAGTTAACTATGATTAGCATATTCTGTCATGATAATCAATAAATTGCTCATGTGGGAACTGTTGTAAGATCCCACAGAGCCAGAGAATATATGCTGCATGAAGATGGAACAGGTATAGTTTAGTTTAATTATGGTTATAACTTATATTGTCATCTTGCTTTTATGACATGCTATTGCATTTGTGTTACGTACTGTATTGCAATAACATGGCCTCACCCCCTTTATTGTGTGTTCTCGGGGGCGGTGTTTATGTAAATTTTAGGGTTTGTGATGTCACCAACCCAGGAAGAAGCTTGTTGTAGTTCCTACCAGCCTTTTGTTGTAGTCCTTAAACAGCAATTTCTGTAAAAGAAAATATCTCCCTTTGAACTGAACTTTGAGCGTCGTAACTTTGCAGATGTTGTTTATGTTCAAACAGCAACATTACACACTAACTGAAGTTAAAACAGTGAAATCATAATCAATGACCCCTTTAATATACTACTAACTGATTCCCATGTATATTTTACAGCATTAGTTGAGAGATTTTTTTTTTCTTGAGAAAATTTGCCATATAGCCTACTGTACCTGATATACCGTATATCCAAAATAACTGATATTAAATCGAATTAAATCAAAATGCATAACTATGATGACAGACTGGCAGGAAATGGTGCAAAACTGAAAACAAAGTCCAAACATTTTTTTTTTACAAGGACCAGATGCCACTGATGAGTCCTGCTGACTCTTCACTTTCTCAAGTCTCTTCAAACTGTTTTTCTCTAAGAGCGCTGTACAGATATAAGCAAGCATCTACATTAATATGAACATAAAATGGAAAAGCGAACACATCGGAAATGACAGGTATGTTAAACAGGAACTGTTTCAGGAATGGCACAAAGGTGTGTGACTGTTCAAGTCTCTGTGATTAGATCACTGTGCTCAATAATGTGCCATTTTGTCCTTAATTATGTATATTTAGATTGTGTTGTGTTGTAAATGAAATACAAACAATCAAAAAGCCATTATTTTAATCTCCTCGCATTCTTTGTTCTAGATCCCTCACAGTCCCACCTAATAGGGCCATTAGGGGAGGGTCTTTGTCTTCCCATGTGTGAAACATCATTATTCAGGATCATCCATGCCCTCGCCACATACAGGCCTCTGACACAAAACATGTCTTACAAATTTGAAATCAATATATTGTTTTATGTGAAAGAGTGGGCAGGATGATTTTCACATTGTTTTGAAGCAAAAATTCTAGGCTTCAAGATACATTTACATTCGAGATATATTAAAAGTCTTGTGAAAAATTATTCAGTATGGGTTTTATGGCCTTATTTCAGTGACTTGATTGTTGTTGTTTTTGTTTTTTTTTCACAAACCACACATAAACATCATTTTCTCAAAACTACAAACTTTTACATACATGCTGCTCACATATTATTGTTGCAGATTTTGTGCTGAATACAGTGTAATCAGACTTCAGCTGTGAAAATGTTATAAGTAAGAGAAATAAGCACAAATGTCAGGGCATATCAAAACACCTCCAGGGCCCAGAAAACACCTCAGACCTCAAAGGGTTAAATAGGCATTCGGCCCCGCCCCTTCTGGTGGGCTAAAAAGCCATTTGTCAATTTGCCAGTTATTAAGGAGTTGTCAGTGGTTCATAAGATCATTTAGGAAGTGTAAGTAAATGATTAATAAAATATTTAAATATACATTTATGCATATTATTTAGACATATAGTAATAGTTACTTAGTGTGTTAATAAATGCTTTATTAACACATATTCCTAGTGTCAAAACTACCTCAGTACTAACTTTAAAACATTAGAGAACAGCAGTGAAGAAGATAACTGAACCTTTAAATCTCATTTATAAAAGCTTTACAAGGCATAAATAGTCCTCACTTTAGATGAGCTCACAAAAATAGTTAACTGACCACTTCTAAATGTTTTATAATTACCTGAATTAATCATGAATTGCAGTAGGAATATGTGTTAATAAAGAATTTATTAACACACTGAGTAACTATTACTATATGTCTAAATAAGATGTATAAATGTACATTTAAATAGTTTATTAATCATTTACTTACACTTCCTATATGATCTTATGAACCACTGTCAACTCCTAAATAACTGGTTTGTAAATAATGTTATACTTAATTTAGAAATGATAAATTAATCATTAAAAAAGTATGAAAATACAATTATTAAACATATTATGGATATGCTTATAAATCAAGAACAAAGCATTTACAGCTATATTTATAAACAGCTTACTAGTGTCTATTAATGCTTTATAAATGATGAATTGACTATTTACTAATGCTTAACCAATGCTTCATAGCGTGCAGTTATTATCAAGTGTTACCAAATAATCTTGTTTTTGGTTTGAAATAATTTTGTCCCCGTTACATAAGAGCATCCCTGAACCACACACACACACACACATAATCCATTAATGCATACATTATGATGAAATTGTACTTTCAGTGTATTTATTTCTACATTTGACTTGCCCTAATGGACTACTAAAATAAACAAAACTTGTCAAACATCAGTCTAAAGTACAAATGTTTACAAACTTTCGCAACCTTAAAACAAAGTATTGAAGAACAGCTTGTGCCATTCAAAGCTGTATTGTGGAATACTCACAGGTGTAATTTGACTGTCTGAAAAATAAATGAAAAGTGAGACAATGGCAATACTGCTGCTGGCACTGCTGCTCTGTGCTGAGAGCTCAATTGCACAAGATGTATTGTCACCAACTATGGACATACTGGCTGAGCTCGAGAAGCTGAAAAACATGGGTGAAAGGATACAAATATTAGAAGAAACAGTGACCAAAGTATTGAGCGAGAATGAAGGTAAGGTGGATTTGTATTGAACATGTCATTGTGGAAAAACGTTGCAATTTATTAACTCTTGTAAAGAAATCACAACTTACACATTTTTTAAATTCATTGTTCAGCCATATTGTAACGTTATCATATCCATGTGTATTCCGTACAGCTTTGAAAACCTTAGTACAAGATGCAAAAAATGAACTTGAAACCTTCCAAAAAGAGAATGAAGGCAAGTATAAGGCATATTTTGTTCTCATAGACATTTAAATGTTTTTGTTCTGCTCCAAGTTTACTTGTCACTTGTATAGTATGTATAGTTGTGTAGTTTTGGTGCCCTCCAGTGGCAGTTCTCTAGAAAAATAAGCGATCACATTTCTCATGCGGTCAGCTCCTCAATCTTCGGATGCCATCCTTTGTTTTGCGTTTGTAAAAGCATCATCTGTAAGTTAATTCTTCTTTACATACTACTTGATGATACATATTTTCATGTGTTTGTGATAAGTTTATTCAGAGCTTTGATTTAATGTCATTTTTTTGTGATGATAGCCTTTAGCTATTAGCCTAGCCTTTGTTTGACATAGCACTCAACCTGTTAATCTACTTTGATAAGATAATTTCTCTATATGAGTCAATATTTGTATTTGTTGCCAATTTCTTGGTCATCTGATAATCCCATTTAAGTAAATTGATGACATTGATTTTCATTTGGGGTATTTTCAGAACTACTTACATGAATGCTCTTTAGTCATTGGTTATTTTTTCTGATTGCTGTTTATTTGCTGTTTTTTTTGCAGTTTCACTCTTAATTCATAATGTATCTTATTAAACATCAAAGACTAAGATGAGTCCTGACTCGTCTGTACTTTATGGATGGAGTTTGGCTGGCTGTTAAATTGCATTGGTAGATGCAAGGAGAACAGTACAGTTTTAATTACACATTTTATTGATTACACATTTTACATCAGTCTATTCGCTTTTTTACAGCCAAAAAGGTTGCTTTCTCAGCTGGACTTCTGGCATCTGGAACAGGAAATACTGGGCCTATGGATGATCTAAAAATTCTGGAATACAAGAAAGTCTTTAGTAATATTGGAAATTCCTATGACTCAAACACTGGTAGGTACTGTAAAGACAATTACAGAAATACTGTAATGACATGCAGTTTATAAACCTGTACACATATGATGACATTTTCTGTGGCTTCTTTACATGTGCCTTACAGGTATTTTCACAGCACCAGTAAAAGGAGTCTATTACTTCAGATTTTACGCTCATAGTCATGGTGAAACCACAATGGCCGTCAGTCTCGTGAAGAATGGTGAAACCCAGTGCTCTGTGCATGCCTGGAAGCCTGTTAGCAATGGTAATGGCAGCAATGGTGTTGTTCTCACTCTGGAGATCGGTGATAAGATTTATACACAGCTTTGGAAGAACACCTGGGTTTACGATGATCCAGAAAGTTACACCAGTTTCAGTGGCTTTCTGATTTTCCCCTTGTGAACGACTGGATTTTTTAGAACTTGTATCCAGTGAAGGATATGATGCAAACAATTTTATGGAACTTAATTGTTCCCATGTAAGTGGGACTTCAGACATAAGATACATTAATAGACTTCAGACTTGACTCCGACCCGACCTGAAATGACTTCAGACTTGACTCGACACAAAAGACTCGTGAATATTTTAAAAACAACTCAAGTCTTTTACCCTTAACTACTGATATAACAAATAAAGAGTTTTTGTTGTTTTTGAATGGTTTTATAATATCTGCGTCACATATATTTCCCCATATGTCATGTGTTACAACCCGCTCGTTCCAAGCCGCAACATAAAAGAGGGATTAGACCACAAAAATCAAATTCCAGAAAAAGATTTATTAAATTCAACAAATTATACAAGCAATAATAATGAACAGAAAATCTAGGGGTATATCAAAAAATAAATAAATAAATAATAAAGAAATGAGTCACCCCTGAGGAATGTTCCCCAGAGAGTGTCTGTCCTCTAGGAATACACAGCCATTTTTATACTGTTGGTAATCATCAATTAATGGGTGGGAACCAATCAGGAACCCCCGCATTCTGCACCAATAGGTTTAGTAGGCAGGGGCCGTCACACCTCCCACTCCAAAAGGAGATTCCCTAAAGAACTGACAAAAAAAAAAACAGTTTGCAATGCAAACAACAACAACAACAAAAATTACAACGATACTCATCTCCGTAATCCCACTCCATTTCACTCCCGGAATCCTGGGCCCTAGGACAGAGAGGAGAAATAGAGAGAACAAAGAAGAAAGGATGGAGGAAAAAATTGAATGAGAGAGAGAGAAGAAAGAGAGAAGAAAGGTGTGTGACTGTTCAAGTCTCTGTGATTAGATCACTGTGCTCAATAATGTGCCATTTTGTCCTTAATTATGTATATTTAGATTGTGTTGTGTTGTAAATGAAATACAAACAATCAAAAAGCCATTATTTTAATCTCCTCGCATTCTTTGTTCTAGATCCCTCACAGTCCCACCTAATAGGGCCATTAGGGGAGGGTCTTTGTCTTCCCATGTGTGAAACATCATTATTCAGGATCATCCATGCCCTCGCCACATACAGGCCTCTGACACAAAACATGTCTTACAAATTTGAAATCAATATATTGTTTTATGTGAAAGAGTGGGCAGGATGATTTTCACATTGTTTTGAAGCAAAAATTCTAGGCTTCAAGATACATTTACATTCGAGATATATTAAAAGTCTTGTGAAAAATTATTCAGTATGGGTTTCATGGCCTGATTTCAGTGACTTGATTGTTGTTGTTTTTTTGTTTTTTTTTCACAAACCACACATAAACATCATTTTCTCAAAACTACAAACTTTTACATACATGCTGCTCACATATTATTGTAGCAGATTTTGTGCTGAATACAGTGTAATCAGACTTCAGCTGTGAAAATGTTATAAGTAAGAGAAATAAGCACAAATGTCAGGGCATATCAAAACACCTCCAGGGCCCAGAAAACACCTCAGACCTCAAAGGGTTAAATAGGCATTCGGCCCCGCCCCTTCTGGTGGGCTAAAAAGCCATTTGTCAATTTGCCAGTTATTAAGGAGTTGTCAGTGGTTCATAAGATCATTTAGGAAGTGTACGTAAATGATTAATAAAATATTTAAATATACATTTATGCATATTATTTAGACATATAGTAATAGTTACTTAGTGTGTTAATAAATGCTTTATTAACACATATTCCTAGTGTCAAAACTACCTCAGTACTAACTTTAAAACATTAGAGGACAGCAGTGAAGAAGATAACTGAACCTTTAAATCTCATTTATAAAAGCTTTACAAGGCATAAATAGTCCTCACTTTAGATGAGCTCACAAAAATAGTTAACTGACCACTTCTAAATGTTTTATAATTACCTGAATTAATCATGAATTGCAGTAGAAATATGTGTTAATAAAGAATTTATTAACACATTGAGTAACTATTACTATATGTCTAAATAAGATGTATAAATGTACATTTAAATAGTTTATTAATCATTTACTTACACTTCCTATATGATCTTATGAACCACTGTCAACTCCTAAATAACTGGTTTGTAAATAATGTTATACTTAATTTAGAAATGATAAATTAATCATTAAAAAAGTATGAAAATACAATTATTAAACACATTATGGATATGCTTATAAATCAAGAACAAAGCATTTACAGCTATATTTATAAACTGCTTACTAGTGTCTATTAATGCTTTATAAATGATGAATTGACTATTTACTAATGCTTAACCAATGCTTCATAGCGTGCAGTTATCATCAAGTGTTACCAAATAATCTTGTTTTTGGTTTGAAATAATTTTGTCCCCGTTACATAAGAGCATACCTGAACCACACACACACACACACATAATCCATTAATGCATATGTTATGATGAAATTGTACTTTCAGTGTATTTATTTCTACATTTGACTTGCCCTAATGGACTACTAAAATAAACAAAACTTGTCAAACATCAGTCTAAAGTACAAATGTTTACAAACTTTCGCAACCTTAAAACAAAGTATTGAAGAACAGCTTGTGCCATTCAAAGCTGTATTGTGGAATACTCACAGGTGTAATTTGACTGTCTGAAAAATAAATGAAAAGTGAGACAATGGCAATACTACTGCTGGCACTGCTGCTCTGTGCTGAGAGCTCAATTGCACAAGATGTATTGCCACCAACTATGGACATACTGGCTGAGCTCGAGAAGCTGAAAAACATGGGTGAAAGGATACAAATATTAGAAGAAACAGTGACCAAAGTATTGAGCGAGAATGAAGGTAAGGTGGATTTGTATTGAACATGTCATTGTGGAAAAACGTTGCAATTTATTAACTCTTTTAAAGAAATCACAACTTACACATTTTTTAAATTCATTGTTCAGCCATATTGTAACGTTATCATATCCATGTGTATTCCGTACAGCTTTGAAAACCTTAGTAGAAGATGCAAAAAATGAACTTGAAACCTTCCAAAAAGAGAATGAAGGCAAGTATAAGGCATATTTTGTTCTCATAGACATTTAAATGTTTTTTTTCTGCTCCAAGTTTACTTGTCACTTGTATAGTATGTATAGTTGTGTAGTTTTGGTGCCCTCCAGTGGCAGTTCTCTAGAAAAATAAGCGATCACATTTCTCATGCGGTCAGCTCCTCAATCTTCGGATGCCATCCTTTGTTTTGCGTTTGTAAAAGCATCATCTGTAAGTTAATTCTTCTTTACATACTACTCGATGATACATATTTTCATGTGTTTGTGATAAGTTTATTCAGAGCTTTGATTTAATGTCATTTTTTTGTGAGGATAGCCTTTAGCTATTAGCCTAGCCTTTGTTTGACATAGCACTCAACCTGTTAATCTACTTTGATAAGATAATTTCTCTATATGAGTCAATATTTGTATTTGTTGCCAATTTTCTTGGTCATCTGATAATCCCATTTAAGTAAATTGATGAAATTGATTTTCATTTGGGGTATTTTCAGAACTACTTACATGAATGCTCTTTAGTCATTGGTTATTTTTTCTGATTGCTGTTTATTTGCTGTTTTTTTGCAGTTTTACTCTTAATTCATAATGTACCCGGCATCTTATTAAACATCAAAGACTAAGATGAATCCTGCCTCGTCTGTACTTTATGGATGGAGTTTGGCTGGCTGTTAAATTGCATTGGTAGATGCAAGGAGAACAGTACAGTTTTAATTACACATTTTACATCAGTCTATTCGCTTTTTTACAGCCAAAAAGGTTGCTTTCTCAGCTGGACTTCTGGCATCTGGAACAGGAAATACTGGGCCTATGGGTGATCTAAAAATTCTGGAATACAAGAAAGTCTTTAGTAATATTGGAAATTCCTATGACTCAAACACTGGTAGGTACTGTAAAGACAATTACAGAAATACTGTAATGACATGCAGTTTATAAACCTGTACACATATGATGACATTTTCTGTGGCTTCTTTACATGTGCCTTACAGGTATTTTCACAGCACCAGTAAAAGGAGTCTATTACTTCAGATTTTACGCTCATAGTCATGGTGAAACCACAATGGCCGTCAGTCTCGTGAAGAATGGTGAAACCCAGTGCTCTGTGCATGCCTGGAAGCCTGTTAGCAATGGTAATGGCAGCAATGGTGTTGTTCTCACTCTGGAGATCGGTGATACGATTTATACACAGCTTTGGAAGAACACCTGGGTTTACGATGATCCAGAAAGTTACACCAGTTTCAGTGGCTTTCTGATTTTCCCCTTGTGAACGACTGGATTTTTTAGAACTTGTATCCAGTGAAGGATATGATGCAAACAATTTTATGGAACTTAATTGTTCCCATGTAAGTGAACTATATCTGAATAAATGAGAGCAAATAGGAACAACTAAAGGGAGATCATTGTTTCTTAGTTACGATATGTTTAAGTCTGTTGAACATTTCATTAAATAAACCAAATCTGTCACCGAATTATGATTCAGAAAGTCAATGATAAACAGTCAAAATCAGACTTTTAAAGCTGCATAATGTGCAGTTAAAGCTGAAGTCCATAAGTTTTGCCTCTTTTCCACCATCTCTGTTTGAAACCTGCAATTGCAGTTATTTGCGGAATTATCATATTCACGTGGGTTGTGCATTGGCACAACTCCTCAGCAGAGAGTTGGACACTCGAGTTAGTGACTCGGACTCGAGTTACACTTGAGTCGCATTTTAATAGACTTCAGACTTGACTCGGACCCGACCTGAAATGACTTCAGACTTGACTCGACACAAAAGACTCGTGAATATTTTAAAAACAACTCAAGTCTTTTACCCTTAACTACTGATATAACAAATAAAGAGTTTTTGTTGTTTTTGAATGGTTTTATAATATCTGCGTCACATATATTTCCCCATATGTCATGTGTTACGACCCGCTCGTTCCAAGCTGCAACATAAAAGAGGGATTAGACCACAAAAATCAAATTCCAGAAAAAGATTTATTAAATTCAACAAATTATACAAGCAATAATAATGAACAGAAAATCTAGGGGTATATCAAAAAATAAATAAATAAATAAATAACAAAGAAATGAGTCACCCCTGAGGAATGTTCCCCAGAGAGTGTCTGTCCTCTAGGAATACACAGCCATTTTTATACTGTTGGTAATCATCAATTAATGGGTGGGAACCAATCAGGAACCCCCGCATTCTGCACCAATAGGTTTAGTAGGCAGGGGCCGTCACACCTCCCACTCCAAAAGGAGGTTCCCTAAAGAACTGACAAAAAAAAAAAAAAAAAAAAAAAAAAAACAGTTTGCAATGTAAACAACAACAACAAACGATACTCATCTCCGTAATCCCACTCCATTTCACTCCCGGAATCCTGGGCCCTAGGACAGAGAGGAGAAATAGAGAGAACAAAGAAGAAAGGATGGAGGAAAAATTGAATGAGAGAGAGAAGAAAGAGAGAAGATTTCCGACACTACTGGGGTATCTTACTCACGAGAAAAGGCATTGGCTATCAAGTTATCCTTGCCACGGATATGTTTAATCTGCAAGTGAAAAGGTTGCAGAATAAGACTCTCTCAGAATTTTTTGGTTCTTACCACGCATTCGATCTAAAAATGTTAATGGGTTGTGGTCAGTGTATACTACAATAGGACCACAGACCGAATTCAAATAGACCTCGAAGTGTTGAAAGGCTAAAACAAGTTCTGCTAAATTATGAATAAGTAAATAATCCACCTCTTTCTGAAGCAACTTCCGTTTAAGGGGATTTACACGATATGGATGTTGTTTAATGGGTTGAGCCATACCAACATCAATGTCATGTTCAATGACATGAGTTCGGGTAGGAACGTCAGAAAAGAGTGAGGGGAATGAACTTACCAACTTGATTATATCGGTCTTCTCTGATTCACACAAATGAGACAGATAACCAGCTAAATTAGCTAGAACCTCAGAGTTGTTGAGGCGTCCTTCCACTTCTCCTCGAGAAGGACCTTTAATCTCCTCCAGATTATCAGCCATATCTACAGACGCTGTAGAGACACTTGGATCTAGAAGTTCCGTAGTTGTCACAACATCAACAGACAGGGAAGGTACAGGAGTCACATATGATTTTAATAAATTAACATGACAAACCTGTACTTTCTTTCTACGATCAGGCGTGTTTAAAAGATAGTTGTTGTTAGGATAACACTTCGCTATCGTATAAGGTCCAGTGAACCTAGCCTGAAATGGACTACTCAGAACAGGTAGCAAAGCAAGCACTTGATCTCCTACTTGGAAATTCCTGGACTTAACCTTACGATCATACAACCTCTGCATCTTTCCTTGAGACTTACCTAATTTTCGTAGAGCAATAGCTCTGGCTTCATAAAGTCTGTAATGAAAACTACTCAAGACATTCTCAGGTGGATCAGATGTTTTCCATTCATCTGCCAAGACAGCAATAGGGCCCCTAACAGTATGTCCAAACACCAACTCATTAGGACTAAAACCTGTGCTTTCTTGCACAACCTCATGAATAGCTAACAGCATCCAAAGAAGTCCATCCTCCCAGTCACAATCAAGTTCAACACAATGACCAGCAACGCCCTGATGTGAGTAGTTTTCACAATACGATCTCAAAAGTGACTTAAGAGTCTGATGGAATCTTTCCAGCCCTCCCTGACTCTGAGGGTGATAGGCACTCAAGATGTTGTGTTTAACTTTGAGTTGTTGCATAGCTTTAGAGAATTGTCTGGACATAAAATTTGAGCCCTGATCAGACTGAATGGTTTTAGGAATGCCAAAAATAGACATAAAACTCGTTAAAACCTTTAAAATTGATTTAGTTGTAATCGATCTCAAAGGATAAGCTGCAGGATAACGTGTAGACTGGCACATCACAGTGAGTTAATAAGCATGCCCAGCCTTAGATCGTGGCAAAGGACCAATGCAGTCGACAATCAAATGTTCAAAAGGGGTGGTGACTACTGCAGTAGGCTGTAAAAGAGCCAGTGGAACCTTTTGGTTTGGTTTTCCGGTCATTTGACAGATGTGACAAGACCATACATAGTTAATCACATCTCTCTTGACTCTAGGCCAATAGAATTTCCTCAGAATTCTATCATATGTCTTCCGTACCCCCATATGACCAGCAACGCCCTGATGTGACAGCTGTAGGACGGCCTGACGAAAAGTAAGAGGAACTACAATTTGGATCCTAGGATCAAGGGAAGAGTCAGAACTCACAGGTTGTTGTCTACAAAGTAATGCATCTTGGAGAAAATAAGAGGAAGATGAAGTTTCATTTCCTCCTCCAACAGCTAAAGAGAACAATTCTTGAAGAGTTTCATCTGTGTGCTGTGCTTTGATTAATTCTTCTCGAGTCACACTATGAAGTGAAGACAAAGAACAAGTGTTAACATGGTCATCACAAATAAATGGACTTTCAAACATGGAGTCAGGCTTATTCAGCTCGTGGTCGTCATCAGACTGTAACTCATGCATAGGGTTCACATCTTCAACTTCAGTACACACAGTACTGGGTTCTGGTTGAGAGGAATTTACAGAAGCAAGAAAAGCATCACTAAGAACATTTTCTGTTTCATCGGACATTCGTCTCTTGGCCATTGCTCGAGTTATTACACAAGCAGGGAATAAATTAGGACAGTCAGAAGATCCATTCAGTTCATCCACAACAGGAACTACTATAGGTGGAACACCACCATCTGACTTCTCCCAAACATTTCCCCCAGCTAAGTCATTGCCAAGTATAAAAGTAACACCAGGGATTGGAAGCATAGCACGAACTCCTACGACCACGTCAGCTGACACAAGTCTGGAATTAAGATGAATGCGGTGTAGAGGAACTTCCATGAAGTCCATTTCAAGCCCTTTAACCAACACGTGAGATCCAGTGGCAGTACATTCAGACAGAGGCAAAAGTCCTTCCAGCAAAATCGACTGTCCCGCCCCAGTATCGCAGAGGATGCGAACAGGAACCATTTCATCAGAGTCAGGCAAAGAAACACTCCCGTCAGTGAGAAATGGCCCAAAGTCAACACTGTTTTTAACTTTCTCCATTTCAGTGACATTCACCTGCCCAATCTGCTTGTCAGGACTATAATTCACACTTGACGTAGAAATTAAACCAACAGGTTTAACAGTTTTCTCTTTCTTTTTGAGAACAGCACAGTCTGAAATGTTATGCCCTGGCTTCCTACAATAAAAGCAAACCATCTCACCTTTCGTGCGTGTTACTGAAGCATTGTCAGCAGAATTTGACACAGCATTCTGTCGTGCGACCATCTTTTTATTTTTAACAGAGATCCTCAACTTTGACCTACTCAGCTCATTTAAATGAACAGAACCTTGATGAGTAAGAACAAATTCATCTGCCATTAAAGCAGCATCAGACAATTTAGTTACTTTGTGTTCATTGAGATACATAGCAACAGCACTTGGAACACAATTTTTGAACTCTTCTAAAAGAATGAGCTCTCTAAGCTGTTCTTTTGTTGTAACTTTTACAGAAGAACACCAGCGGTCAAACAGGTTCTCTTTCTCTCTAGCAAACTCAAGATAAGTGCACTTCTCAAACTTAAAATGACTCCTAAATTTCTGGCGGTATGCCTCAGGTGCCAATTCATAAGCATGCAAAATAGCAGACTTAACGATTTCATAATCACCACTTTGTTCGATAGTCAGCGCGGAATACACCTCTTGTGCTCGCCCTACTAAAACACGCTGCAACAGTAAGGTCGAAAATTCTTTTGGCCATTTCAACGACTCTGCAACGCGTTCAAAATGTTGTAAATATTTCTCCACTTCCTTCTCTAAAAACAGCGGCACTAATCGAATGTTTTTATAAACGTCAAACACAGGTGCAGCGTGCGCGAATTCATCAGATGGAGCTTGAACAGGAATTTCAACTGTTTTTGCATTCAGTTCTAACTCAAGTTTCTTTAACTGTAACTCTCGTTCTTGTCTCTCTTTTTCAAATTGTAACTCCATTTTACGTAACTCTAATTGCTGTTGTAATTTCTTAATCTCAAAATCCTTTTCTAACTCCTTCTCTTTCAGTGCACATGCATCACGCTCGGCACGAAGTTTTTCCGCATCAACACATAACCATTTCTCTTGCTAAGACATCTTACTAAACTTTGCATTTTGATCGGCATCATAAAGAGGAGAGGTTATTACACAAGCAGGGAATAAATTAGGACCAGCGGTCATTTCCGGATCGCACTCCAACTCTTTCTCCCACTCACTTACTGTCACTCTCAACTGTCCTATCTGATTAAAGGCAAAAAAAGGCAGAAAAAATACAATTTGAAAAAGAAAGGTATTTCTACACAGTCCTACCGACAGCACTCTGTGAATCTCAAGCAACAGAAATATGGGTTGATTCACACCGGATTGTTTTACGCAGTATGATAATGACAATGTTGATAGTTTGACGGTAGGATAGCATTGATGTTAATGTAATGTGCTTTGAGTTTCATATTGACTACCATCCAATTCATGAAGCCTGAGTATTTTTACTTACTGCAACTTGGGCAGAAGAAACCACTCGTGCCGCATTCCGGTTTTTCCAGACCCCCTGCCCCCCACTCATTATCCAGGCGGTCTTTGAGGGCCTCCATATTTTTACTCTTGCTGAGGCTTGCATAGCAGGTGCTCCAGCACTTCCTGATGGCCTGAATTTTCACTTTGTCATTCTGAAATGTACAATACACACACACACACACACACATAAACACACACACACGCAAAGATTATTACGATATTTTAATACTTAGCACATTTTAAAGGCAAACAGGTTGTCATACAAATAAAACCACAACACACACATACAGAAATAGCCTAAAGGCACATTCAATGTCAAAATTAAATTCATTTAGACCAACTGTGAATGGGCTCTCCGTTGCCCTACTATTAGGCTTGGACTCTTCTGCAATAAGGTCTTTATTACCGTCAAAAATACACAGGTCAATGTCTACAGTTTCAGTCATTGAATATACGTGTGGACAGCCTTATAACACAAACAAAGCCATTCTTGAATGAAACACTCCCTGGCATACTGAAGGCACTGGGATGGCTTGATAGTCTCAAGTTGTCTACTGGTGATCTAAAAATTGGGCAGGTGATGTCAGTCAGGGAAATTTCACAGTATTAAAAAAAAAAAGTACTTACTGGATTACAAATGATGAACTTCATCAGCTGGTAGGCTATATTTTAGCTAGACTAATTCAATGTCTTGAGTGATTTTAAACACCCTTAAATAGCCACGCTCTACAGTGTATTCTACATCATCCTAACAAACACAGCAATGAATCTCCTGGCCGAGAGTTTTGTTAAATGACACCTATTCAGCTTTCGACTGAAGTATTGAACAGTGTTGTAGTGTTGAACACACTAGCCTAAGAGTTTTGCTGCACTTGGTGGAAACACTATAGACCACAAGCTAGAGGCCTTAAAATCCCCACAACCTGTTACAGCCCCATGAATGGAATTGAAAATCAACCTCTTGGTAGTGTTTATCCACCTCATGATAGAGTTTATGCACCAAAATGCAACTTCAAACATTCCAAAACCACACTGCATCACCTACATTTACAGTGTGTGCAGTGCAATCCCTAATCATTGTTTAATAGGCCAACGATGCCTATTCAAACACGTTTTGAAAGTCTTTTTAAATCCAATAATACAATGCGCGGTCAATATATGATGATCACCGAATTACCAGTTTACCCACCTCTTATTTTACCACTACACACCTGATTATAACCATAAAAACCGAAACTTTCCAGCACACCCATATCTCTCGTTGGTTGCCCCCCCGCGTCAGAATCCGAAGGTGAAGGATTTACATTGAAGTGTATCGGACGGCCCTCTACGCTGAAAAGCGATGCAAAGGGGGAAACTTCTGCCTCGGATGTTGACCCCAGGGGGGCAGTGACCAAGTGTCGATACGTGACGATGAGGGGTGAGACCATGTTGATGAGGTACATCTGATACAGAGCGGCCCCCACCACCGACTTCTGCTGGATTAGTCTCTCCTCTACTGGAGTCTGAGGGTCAGTGCAAATATCTCCTGCACTGCAGTACTCGGCTGCCTCTGTTGTGCCACGCAACCCCGGACAAAGGTTTGCAGGTGCGACTGGTCTCTCTCGGTTGGCAAACCATGATTGTTCCACTGGTGTGTGAAATGCATCAAGTCTTTATTAATTCTTGGGATGTAGACATGATGCAGAGTCCACATGTGCATTTCATTATCTACATCCACAATGCCCTCACTCTCGAGAAAATGGAAAAGGTTATAATACACTCCACATAGTACATCGACACTTCACGCCACAGATCGACCCAAAGTCTTTCAATCCGCTGATTGTGAGTACTTCTTCCTCTAAGAGCACTACCTCGGTTAGTGCCTCTGAACAAGTTCATGAACAGGCACATGGCATTGTTCACTCCACCATGGTCAGTCCTTACTCTGGAAGGGACTCCATATTTAGAAATGGCACCCAAGAAACAATCCATGACGGTGCTGCTGCGATTGTTGTTAGCAGCACGGAGAAAGGTACTGAGCCGACTGTAGCCATCAATGGCACCATGAATTACTATCCTCCATCTAAATAAACACAAACACATAAATACTGTCGTTTTGGCATGTTTAAGATTTTTTTAAAAAACCCTACCTTATTAGCTTGTGGGTTCCATCCAGGTGCCATAAAGAATTATGTGCTGCAACACGGTAGGACCTTCTATGTAGTTGCTGAGACATTGCTCTAAGAGCTGCAGCCCTTGGATTGACACGATGCATGCTGCTCCTCACTCTGCACCTCTGAACCAGAATTCCTTCTGCCCTCAGTCTGCCTCTGACCCAAGTTGGTAAATTCCAGCCACTAGGTCCCTAATCTTTTCATCCAAATCTACATCAGATATGTCAGAGTATAAAGCAGACTGCAACAGATTAAAGCACTTGAAAAGATAGATCCATGTATAACATTTAGTAGGAGTTCTAAAATACATCAATATATACACTCAGCATTTCTCTCCACCCATTATGATCAAATGAGATGAGGACACCAGTGAAGGGAGTGGATTCTGGAATCCACTGCCGCTTCAATGTATCTAAAGAGTGGTTGATGATAAGCTACTAATCAATATTTTCTTTCTACATTTTAAATGATTTGAATGAATGACAATTGTCTGTACCTCTCCCTGAGAAAAAGAACATCTTATCAAAATGTTTTGGGAAATTTTCCTGTTTAGAAGCAGAGCTAGACCAACTTCAACCATGGTGAGGCTGGATGTATGTGTCTGTGTGTGTGTGTGCGCACTAATATTCCTTTATCAGATTAGCATTGATGGGCAAGCTGGCACCTAGATAACGCAGTCCTGTTACCCAGGGGGTCACCTCGTCCCTAACTCATGGTCTGGGTGTCAGCAGTATAATCGATAAAAGATGTGCTTCTGTCTTTCAGTCCATGAAAGGACATTTACTACATTTTTCTATTTCTTATCAGATTCATGCAACCTGCAGTATGACTTAGATGTAGTGTATAATCGCTGTGCAAAATGAATGTACAGGACAGCATTCTATGAACTCCTTGCTGAGTATTGAAGCTGACTTCTGCTGATGAAACTGAAAACTATTCTTCAGTAAACTTTTCTTCAATTTATTATAATTCTGACTCTTGGCCTTTGTTCATCATATCTGGTCCTGGGTGTTTAACTGTAAAATCCCCAACACCAGTCATATCAGTGACCTAAAAAGATGGCATTTTATTGGGTAAAATGTGTGCAGTCAGTGGATATATTTATTATATAATACAACTTACCTTAAATGTCGTTTGACTGTGGAAACGGAGGTGTGTTGAATATCTGCAATCTGTGTTACAGTGAAGCCACAAGACAACAGAAATGAAAGTTGATCCTGAGTAATGACATAAGACGTTGCACCTCTGGATCCATTGCGATTCAGTGAAGGTCGATATCCAGTACTTTTTGTAGAAAAATTATAATAAAACACTTTTATAAAACATTTGATTTGGAAACAGGTTGACATCTAAATTAATTTTCTTATAGTTCATTGCTGTCAAACAATTCCTGGAGGGCCACTGTCCTGAGTTTAGCTCCAAACCTAATTAAACACGTGATCAAGCTAATCAAAGCTTGTGTTTGAAATCGCCCCCTGTACCTTCATTCACTATTCCCTACATTAGTCCACTAATATAGTTCACTTGAAGGAGTGAATGAAAACTAGTGAGTGAATTCAGACACTGAGTGCGTTGGAAGGGCTGCCGCTTTTGCATATTTTGTGCTTGCTGTTTAATAATCATTTGAAACGTAGCAAACTGGCAGCTCCAGTAGTAATGAAAATATTTATCTTGAATTCTGTCATGGAAACTAGCATGTTTAAGGGTCAAAGACGAGACATCTAAATTTGTTGTCTGAAGGCCATTAATTTAACATAATTTAAATCACTTAACTCTTACCTTTCTTTTGGCCCAGAAATATTTGTGTTGCAAACTATTAAATTAAGGGAGTTATTGAGCTCTAAAGTGTCGATGTCATTCAGTGTAACTGTCCGGATTAAAATTCAAACGACAAAAGTGTTTTTTTAATTGTAGAAATTCATCCTAAAAATATAAATGAACATCCATGGCATAATTGTGCTAGTGTTTGCAGCAATATATAGAACAATGGGCAACATACTGCATCTACAATGTATTTTAAAACTTGAATAATATTTGTCTTGACTTATGTGTTTCATGAATGTCATTCAGTATAAGATAAAAAAAAAAAAAACATTTTAAAGCATATCACATGATGGTAATCATGTGACAGTATGTGACATCACAAAGAGGACCCATTGAAGACCTTCTATCTATGGGATAAGATGAGTAAATCTCTGGAATATTTGATGATTTCACTTTTTCACCCTCTAGTAACCTTTGTAACTAAAGCACATGTCCTTTAGTACAACAAGGAAAAGATACTTTTACTGTTATTATTTTATAA
The DNA here is from genome assembly GCA_037950675.1 of Hypophthalmichthys molitrix. NCBI lineage: Eukaryota > Metazoa > Chordata > Actinopteri > Cypriniformes > Xenocyprididae > Hypophthalmichthys > Hypophthalmichthys molitrix. The sequence continues at coordinate 1,717,697 of CM075500.1, forward strand.
ATAGCTATATTAAAGGTGCAATATGTAATATTTTTGCAGTAAAATATTTAAAAACCACTAGGCCAGTGTTATATATTTTGTTCACTTGAGTACTTACAATATCCCAAATGTTTCCAACTATTTTTATCGTGAGAAAATTGCAATTTTAACCAAGGCTCTGGGACGTGTGAGGAGTCGCCTGTCAATGGCGTCATACCCGCATTAACCCTCGGTCTGCCTCGGTTTCAGGTTTTATTCTGTAGAAACCATGGAAACACCAAAGACGCTTTAATATATTACACGTTTTAATAGAGAAGGGAACAACTGTTTTGATATATTTATAGACAGAAAACTAATTATTGTTATGTAGCTCAACACGTTTAGTCTTATTGCAGGGTTCCCACTCCTGGAAAACCTTAAAAATCTGGAAAATTGATGACAAATTTTCCAGTCCTGGAAAACACATGGAAAATTAGAGAAAATGTAAAATGTCCTGGCAAATCTTGTTGTTGTCCTGGAAAATTATTTTTTAAAAAGTTTAAAAAGTTTTAAAAAGGTTTTTCTTTAGTCGAGAACAAAGAGTTTATCACTGACCTAAAACTATCACCATTAGTTGCAGAAAGTGCGATGTTCAAGAATGCTGAGTTTTGACATGTGAGAGTAGTATTTTCAATGATGTTTATTATGCAAGTTGATTTTCTGATCATATTTTTTTCCAAGCACATTTTACCAATTCCAAACCAATCAATCTTAATAACTACTATTAATTTTGTATTTAATCATTTATAAGTGATATGTTGATAAATTGTTCGTGAAGGCTGGAAATGAAAAACACCTTATATTCAGGTGTGCATAATTATTAGGTAAGTTTTCTTTTACAGATAAAATGAGCCAAAAAGAGATTTATCTCAGACTGAAAAGTCAAAAATTGTTAAATGCCCATGAGAAGGATCCAATACTAATAAAATACTAGAAATTGCAGTTAAGGCATGACCATTGGACAACGAAATGCTCATTGGGTCAGCAGGGTCAGACAAAAACAGGTGGAGAAGAAAAGACACATGTCACCTGCAAAAGAATCAAGAATTAAGGTGAAGAGTTAAGTGTGAAACATAAGGAACCCTTTAGTCTCTAGCGCCACCATTTTCCAGAACTGCAACCTACCAGGAGTCTCCAGAAGTGCGAGGTGACAGGATCTCAGAGACTTAGGTTAGGTAAAGAATCCTAAAAAATGACCACCACTTAAGAGTCACATACTGAATTGTAGTAAAATACAAGAAGACAAGAAGAATTTTTTATAGGCTTTATAGACAGACAGATTGAGAGTGACTCTTGAAGGACCAGCACCACATCCTCTTGTACCACTGTTTGAAGAATTTATTTTCCAGAATCTGGCAGTAAGGTGTTGGAGTTTATTTTTAGTCCATCTCTTATCCTGAAAAGTCCACTTTGCAAAGATAATGATCTTCCAAAACTTACTGCCAAAAAATAGATGTGTGCATCAGTAGTTAAGTAATGGCAATAAACTATGGAATCTTGTTTCCGCCACTGAATTAAAAAAAAAAAAAAAAAATTGCCTAATTGCAACTTTTTATCTCACAATTCTAAACAAATTGCGAGATTACATAATTGTGATATAAGCTCGCAATTGCGAGGGGAAAAAAAGTCAGAATTTTCTCACAATTATGACTTTTTTCTGGCATTTGACAGTTTATATCTTGCAATTCTTACTACTTTTATTAGAATTGTGAGAATATAAACTTGCAATTGCGAGGAAAAGTCAGAATTGCAAGTTTCTATCATGCAATTCTGACTTTATATCTTGCAATTGTGAATATCAGTTTGTTTGTTTTTTTTATTTGTTATTCTGTTAGCGGAAACAATCTTCCATAGTCATAATGTATGATTAAGAGCTCATATTAAAAACTGATTTTATAGTTAAGTCATGGCAATAAACTGTAGGTACACCTTTTAAAGACTTAGAGAGCAATATATTACTTTAGGGCGTAATCCCAGTCTTTTATTCCCATTGTTGTAAAATTGAAAATGTCCTGGTAAAGTCCTGGAAAATGATTGCTGAAAAAGAGTGGGAACCCTGTACAGAAATGAATACAAATCTACTTTAATCTTAAGTTGTAGTATATTTTAATTATTGTAATTTCAAACAGAGTTATTACAGCACTTTTCTGATTCTTGATTTCTGTGCATTTGCTGCAGAGCTTTTGTGGTGGAGCAGGACCTGCAAGACAAGGTGACGGCGGCATTTGTGGGAAAAAAAGGGGGAAAACCTGAACAAAAGGTCAAATCATTTTGTTACTTCTAATACAGAAATCAAACAACATTGTGATGTTAAAATAACTGCTTTTGTATTATTTGTAGGATGTGAAAGACTGGTGTGAGCACTGAGGATGGAGAGCCACAGCAGATCCTGGAGCACAACAGACCCTCCATCACTCCTCCTGCCCTTACTGCCTCATCTGACCCGGATGTTGCTGTGGTCTCTTCGTCCTCAGTGAGCCCAGAGCCAGTGAGAGCATCTAGACAAAGACCAAAAGATTGAGGATGTGATTTTGGTCAAGTTTATTCTGCTACCCCAAATAGAAATTGAATGAAATGTATGTATGCATTTATATTATAGTAGTACTTTAAATAAAAAAAAATAAATAAATAAAAAAAGCAGCTTTATTGAACGTTTGTGCCCGAGACATTTACTTTTATGCATTGGGCAGATGCTTTTATCCCAAGAGACTTACAGTGCAATTATTACAGGGATGATGAACCAGCAACCTTCTGCTTATCAGTTTAGTGGTTTAATCCACTATACCACAGAAGTAATACAGCTACAACAAAAATTAGCATGTAACTGATGAAAAATATGAAATGAAAAATGGCAAGAGACAATGCTAAAATTAATTGTAAAACGTTTTAACCTGTTTAAATGTTTTACAGGTAGTCATGCTCATGGAGAGCACATGAATGTTTGAGGGACATGATGGATGGCAAAGACAGGGTGCAAAATAAAGCTGCAGAATGGGCACAGCTGTGTTGAGATGGCAGTAGGATGTGGGGTTCACCGCCTGTAAATACATGATTGTTAGAACAACAAGTTTGAATAAAGCTTTGTTTCATGTGTTGTTGACTTGTATATGCAGTCATTTATTGTGATGGTTACTTTTATTCATTCTTTTACTCATTTTTTTTTTTTTTTTTTACTATTTTGTTAGTAAATAATATATTAATTCATGCATTAATTCATTGCTTGACTGTAAATTGAGATGCATTCAACTTGGCTGCATTTGTTTAGAGTGTATTCATGCATAGCTATGTCATGTGACAAAACATTTTATTTTGCTTGTTTTACTAAAACATCATTTTCAGTAAAAAAAAAAAAGTAATATAATGAAGTATTGGTCAGCATTTATCATTATTATTGTGTGTAAGTGTTGGGGTGTGCTAGCAATGCAATTCGTTCTGGGGTAATCTTATCTTTAGTAGTAATACTTACATTTTAACTACCAAATTATCAGTCTTCTCCAAAGGCGAGATCTTCGAGCAGCTGCCCGACGTCTCCTTTGTGCAGACATTGCAAACGCTGAGGAAAACCGCACTAGGTAGGGTTGTCGAGTTACTGATGCTATAAGGTGTTAGTGCACCTGTCACTCATATCTTTTTATTTATTTATTTATTTATTTAATTGCAGAACTTAGAATTACAAGATAAGGGAAAATTGGGATATTGTCTGCTGATATGAAAAGTTCACTGTATATCATAATAAATAGCATTTATGAGAGTGATGATAGTGTGTTTTCTTTTTATATTAAACACATTAAAAATTACATATATGTATGTAATATGTATGTAATATGTGTATTTCCATCACGTTTGCTCTTTTAATTGGTGGTATTAAAAAAGGTCTTAAAACGTCTTAAATTTAACTTGTTTATATCTGTAGACACCCTGATATGCATTCGGGTTGTTACACCTGTCAGCTGCGGATGCCATTATGTACCAGCAGATGGCAGCCTCACCCCTTACTGTCACCATAGACCAGGGGTTCTCAAAGTCTACATTCAAAGGTCCAAATCTGAATTTTCATCAATGTCAAAGGTCCGGAACAATTGGTTATTACAAAACTTGTTCTTAATAAACATGCATAACACACATAACAAATCAACACAAATTTTTTGAAAAAATGAAGGGCTTTTTGCATTCAAAAAACATTAATAACAAGTGAAAAAGTGGCAAAACAATTAATTTAAGTGTCAGCATTTTTTATGAACAAAACACAACAAGAGGTAGGCAAAAGCCAGTTTTCCACTGTCGGGCCGAACGGTTCTCATTGCGTAACCGTTCCATTCCGTGCTGATTCGGGCCAGCTGATACAGTTACGGTTTCTTTTTTCACTGTGGGCTGATAACGGCCGTTCTCTGGAATGTAAAACAGAAGCATCTGTCGTTGCTTTGGTAACACAACAGTTCACTGATGATATGAGATGTAAATAACGACCGTGTTATGGAGGATGATCAGATATTTCTTTTAATTTGTGTTTACATTTCTCAGATAGAGCGCAGCCAGCTACAGAGAAACTGGTCGCAAGGCAACATGTAAGTGACCAATCCTGAGTGGCGACGTCACTTAACGAAGCTCGAGGCTCTGATGCGGTCCTTTGGTGTCTGGCCATCATGAAAAAGACAGCCATGAACATCTTGAGTCTTTGACTCAGTGGAAGAGAAAACTGCTTTTTTTTTTTGACCATGTAGAATTCACTCCCCCCTGGTGGGAGTGAGGCTCATCCATAGTCCTGGGGTGAACAGATCCACACTTCTCCATCCCTGGGTCGCCTGTCTCAGGGCCACTTTGAAGCCTTATGAGGGTCCTTAGCAGTCTGTTGATGGCCGGGCAGTGTCACCTGTTTTTGAGCTGACCGTTAGGGGGCCGACCTCCTTCATCTTGGCCAGGTTCAGCCAGAGATGACATTCCTGGACCATTAGCATGGACATCGTCTTTCTCAGGGACCGCACAGTGACTTTCATCGCCCGGAGGGTGAGGTCCATTGCTGTACGCAACTCCTGCATCAACCCAGGGTCAGAACTAACCTTGTGCAGCTCTTTAAGTGAATTGGCCTGGTATACTTGCAGGAAGGCCATGGCATGCAGTGCGGAGAGGTGGCCTGTCCAGCTGCACTGTAAGCCCTGGCTGTGAGTGCAGCCGAGAACTTACAGGACTTGGATGGGAGACACAGACGACCCCCCTCAGTGGCAGCATTTTGTGGGCACAATTGCTCCGCAACTGCATGCTCCACCTGTGGGATCTCCATGTACCCTTTGAATGCCCCGCCATTGAGAGAAGTGAGAGTGGAGGAAGCAGTGGAGCGGATTCTGACAGAAAAAAGAGATGCCTTCCATGATTTTGTGACCTCCTTGTGCACATCCAGGAAGAATGGCACTGGAGTGGGATGCTGCTGTTCAGCACGCCCTACCCCGAGATGTACCATTCATCCAACCTTGAAGGTTCTTGACACAGTGAGGTGTTTCACTCGAAAAAGTACACTTCCATAATGTACCTAAAGTGCACTATTTTCTCGCACTAATTTTGTACTTAATATACTAAAAATTCTTCTCTTAAGAACATCTAAGGGTACTCAACTGTGCTATTTTGAGACACCATGAATATTAACTAAAAATGTGCTTTTAACATACTATCTCTGTATTAAAAAATGTATTAAATACAGAGATAGTATGTTATAAGCACATTTTAGTTGGTCCCCACAATGTAGGGTTTACCAGGAACACACATACACACACACCAGTGGCGTAGCCCACCCATATTTCTGATCGCTTAAAACAAAAAGATTAAGGAATTGTTGATTTGTTACTCTCACGTTGATTTGTTATATGACACATGTTGCGCGGTAAAATGCGACAGCTGTTTTTAGACTTATTGGTTTGATTATTTCACATGTTGTGCATAGCCTTGTGCTGTCATTATCTTTACGCGTGAGAGTTCATTATGCGATGAGTGACAATGTGAAGTGGCACCCGAGGCTTCCTGTTTCTAGGATGCACCTCTCAATCCAGTGAAATCCGGTGTGTGCTCACACTTACTAGATACTCTCCATTCATTTTAACCAATAACAAGTTGTCAGAGAATCAAGAACCTCTATGACTGCAGCGCACACAGCTTTCTTCTCGTCGTTAGTTAATCTGAGGCAGTTTCAGTGGCGCTCAGATATTCCGTGTGCACGGCTGTGCGCTCAAACTTTGTTCTATGTAAATCAAACAGTAGCGGCTCCTGGTCATAAATTTAGGTAGGGCAGATTCAGGGTTTTGGCGCTAGTTTATGATAACCATTTTTTGTAAGATTTATATTCTAATAGCTGAACACATTTTGGCAGAATTCTAATGTCCTTGCGTTATTCAGCCTGAGGGTGGTGCTTTAATGATAATACAGACTTTAGTACACATGACAAATGCATAGAATGCCATCTTAGAATTGCTTCATGTAGTATTTATTGCTTTCGAATGTTGTTTTTAAATATTGCAATTTATGTAGGAATTCCAGTGAGGAAAAAAAGTAATATCTGTTGTCAAACAAACATAAAACAAACACAACAGAACTACTGTATATAAAAGCTATTCACATGAGCATGTTTAAACTAAAGGATTTATACTCATTAATTTGATGCACTACTCCACATAGGAAGAACAGACATGCCAACTAGTTACTGACCTGATGCAGACACATATCTGAAGCGGACTGATATTGTCTTGTCTGGAGCGAGGTTTACGTAAGGTGTGTTTGCCTAATGTAAAAAAATAACTGGGGCAGCCAGAAATCTGCTTCAATGGCTCTGACAGCGTGCTGCAGTTCCATTTTCCACCACAGATTTACATTGGAAATTTGTGTGGCGCTGTAGAGCTAGGGAGGGCTCTGAGACCGGCTGCCCCACTTAGTATTATACATGCCTGCTGAATCCACGAGCTTCATTTTAATATATCCTGCTCACTTTACGACTTAAAATAGTCTAGAGAATTCGAAAAATATTTGTTGCAGAATGCTGAACACATTTATAATTTATTTTTAATTCAGTGTATATAGGGAGGTCTATGTTTGGATGAATATTTTGGTGGGGCTCCATACAGACGAGCCGCGGCTAAAATCAAACATGCTTTTTCTCTAGAATTGTCTTCTCTCCTGGATTTAATGTTGCCAGAAGCTATCAACCATCAAACTTCCACGACTAACTGTTAAAATAATACCTATAAACTGTAAACAAATTGGCAACCATGTATATAATAACTCTTTGTACAAATTATAGATAGCATTTTCAAAATTACTTTAATCAGCCAGCTCTCTAGTTATTTTTATTATTTATATGCTTTTTTAGTTAAGTGCTTATTGTAGCCTAAACAGAAGCTTATTGAATTATTTTATTTAGCAACCCACTGATCATCAAATAGAACTATATCAGCACGAGAGTAATGAAAATGACTCAGGGAATTTATGACACTGGATAATCTGTATTTTGTAGAATAGAGATCACGGTTCTCCCACGATTCGGAAAGCAAAATATTACATAATCAAAATAAAATGTAGGGCTAATTTTCTTGAGGTTCTGACAAAATGTTTTATTTAAAGTTCAAAATTAGTCTTTAGTCTAAAATGTTATAGATGAGTCTATATTACTTTTTGTTTTAATTAATTTAAAGAATTCATCATGTAAAAAAATTATTTGAAATTAATGAATGAAATAGGTTTTAACAGTCACTGGTCGACACCTACTGGCATAACAATATAACAGATACAATGTTTATTTAAAGCTTCGTTTTAAAGGTCGTCTACTCATTTTGATTGTGGCTACTGCAGCATCTGTATAAACTTTTATCCAAAAAATTTCACATAAAAATAGTGTAACGAATTGTCACTAAGGCTGGGATCCATTTGCATGCTTTATTAAACAGAGTGGTCGTACAGGCAGGGTCAGACAGGCGCGAACAATAACAGCAGAGGCAGACAATATCGTGGTCAGAAAGCAGGCAAGTAGTCGGGGCAGGCAGATAACAATCACAGTACAAAACACAGGCAAGGATCAATAGGCAGGCAGCAAGGGTCGAGAAAACGGACAAATGTAGTTGGTAACAGGTAACCAGGAATAGGTATAAACACTCAGAATTGTTCACCACAGCAAAACAAGACTTCACAATGTAATGGAGTAAATGGCAGTCTTTTATAGTCCGGGTAATGGGTGACAGCTGGCGGCGTAATCAGTCCAAGGTACAGGCTTATGGGAAATGTAGTGTAAAGTGAGTGCTAGTATTCCGGTGATGGCTCCCTCCGATGGCCAGAGGAGGGAACCACGGAGTTCGTCGCCGTGACAAATAGACATAAAAATTACATTAGTTATAAAATATATAGTTATAAAGTTAAATTAGTTATAAAGTTATAAGTTCATTTATTTATTACATTAGTATTTCTAGAATTACATATATTCTACAAACATTCTATACAAGTAATTAAATAAAGTATAAATATCAAAAAGTTCTTCAGTAAAGGCAATATCAGCGATGGAGGCATCATTAGCGTTGGTTCTGGTGTCGGAGAAGCTCCTCAGGTGGGGGGGCCGTTCTCTTCACGTTCCTGCCTTTTATAGACTATCTGACCTCTTGAGGTCATCTTCTCTGGAATTCCCCTCATCTGAGTCTATATATAAAGGCCTTGTTTCTTTATTCTCGGACTCTTCTCCTCTGCTGTGTCCTGCGCTTCATCTTCAAGACATCCTTCAACGGTAATAATTGCCTTTCTTACTAATACATGTTATGTCCTTGCTATTCTACTAGCATGCTTTATTAAAATCTTAAAACAACAGTTGTAGTGTCTTCCTTTATACACATATTCTTAATAAAGCTTTACAACAATAAAGTGTTTTGTCTCTTTTCTTTATAAACTACGTTCTTATTAAAGAACTTTTACAAAAACAGTTGTCTTGTCTTTTTTAATGAGCTATTATCTTATTAAACACTTTTACAAAAACCCATTTGTCTTGTTTTCCTTAACTTGTTTATGATAACTGTTTATTATCTTTTCTCTTTTTACACTTATCATAAACAAGTTATCATTCATTTTTTTATATAAAAAGTTATCTCTTATAACTCTCTTTCTCACTGTTCTCTCTTTCTCAGTGTTTTCACACAGACAAGTTGTCATACTTGTCTTTTCCTCCAACATATCCCTTTTACATTTTTTTTTTATATATATAAAAAAGCTATCTGTTACAAATGAGTCACCCGCACCAGATCTCTCGCACCACCAGAGGGAGCTGTCACCCTAGTATTAACCTCATTTGGACTCAATTTCCCATCAACCCTCATTGCACCTGCCTTCAATCACACATCCACTCACTCTCACATAAAAGACACTCTCACTTGCACTTCTGTGCGAAGTCTTGATTAGCCCCGGTTGTCATTTCTGAGCGTTACTACCTTTTCTACTTGCCTGTGTATGTAATGCCACACCAGCAGAGGGAGCCCTCGCCTGAATTCTGACTGTGCGCCACTCCCTCTGCTCACTCTACAGTCACTTCCTGTTTGGCAGCCATTTTTTTAGTTCTACTGTCTGTTTACCTTGTGTATGACCTTTTGCCTGTTTTCTCTGATTACTGATTTTTGGATTCCCATTTTTGACTTGGCTGCCTGTTTGGATTGCTTTTGTGTTTGACCTTCTTGCCTGCCTTTTTGACACCTGCCTTTGGATTACCCCTTTACCTGTTTGCCTTTTGGACTGTTTTTTTGGTTTTGACCCTTTGCCTGGCTTCACGCTCCTTTGGACTGTTCCTAATAAACTTCAGCACGTGGATTCCAACACGGCTTCCGCCTCCTCATTACAGTGTACTGACTTGGACTGTTTATTTGGATTCTAATTTCTGCTGCCTGCCCTGACCCCTTGCCTGTTTATCGTTTGTGCTTTGCTTGCTGCCTGCCTTGACCCATTGCCTGTCTATCGTTTCTGTTGCTTGCTGCCTGCCCTGACTAACTGCCTGTTTACTGGATTTGTTCTCTGCTGTACTGCTATTTGTCTAATAAACTGCAGATGGATCAATACTCTTCTGACTTGTCACACTATCACTTTTTTTTCTATTCCTTACACGTCATCTCTTCTACATTTTTTTTATATATAAAAGCTATTTCATGTTTTACTATTGTTTACATGTCTTTTTCTCCAAGATATCCCTTTAACATTTTTTTTAATATAAAAAAGCTATCACTTGTTTTTCTCTATAAACCAAACATCTGTTTTTTCTTTATCTTCAAAACACAGTTGTGTTCTCATTATTATTACTCTTATAAATCACTTATCTCAATAATTGTTTTTCTTCTTAAATCTCAGTTGTGTTCTCATTATTATTCTTTATAAGCAGAAGAGAAAACAGAAAAGTTGGATTTCCTAATATATAATAATATACAGTGCACAGCATAAATGAGTACACCCCGCCTGAACAAATACAAAAGATGTATTTTCTTTATGATCACTAATACAATTCATGGAAAGATGGCAAAACTAAAATGTATTAAACATATACATAATAAAAACTGAGAAATATATGTCATTAATAGCCATAAAATAAGTAAATTAGCCAATTTTGTTTAAATTAAGGATTGCAGAAATGAGTACACCCTAGATTTAATTCAACAAATGTATAATATTCTAGTACTTACTATGCCCTTCATAATTTTGAATATACTGCTCTGACCCTTCTTGGCACGGAGTGTACGAGTTCATGACAATTTATCACATCTGTCCTATTTAACTCCTGGATGATGAGCTCCTTAAATGCCCTGATCGTAATGAGGAGTGTTGCTCTACTCGTCTCTACAGAATCCCCCACAGTCAATCAAGAGTGTTAAGATTGAGTGCAATACATGTCCACACAAGGTTTTTCACCTTGGAGAATGCATATCCTTATTGTCATGTTGAAAAAATGCCCAGCAATGCAGGGAATGAGGAAAGGGTAACATCTTCTGTTTCAAGTTTGTGTATTAAATTACACAGTGGTGTGGGAATCCATGACAGCATTGATAAAGCACAACTCCCTCACACCTTCAGCACTCATACATCCGTATATAAGAGCTTTACTACCACTGAACTTTACTGTAGGAACCAGGCACGATGCTGTTAGATCCAAAATGATTGATTTGGTCTCATGAGACCAGAGTATTGACTCCCAGAATCTACATTTTGTAAATATGGGCTTTGGAAATGGCTAACTGACTTTATTGTGCTTTGGCTACAGTAGGTAGTTCCAGTGAGAACAATAACCATGCATGTCATTTCTGCAGGCTGCATCTTACTCTGTGAGATAAACAGTCACTCTTTTCATAGCTTTTGCTGGCTCTGAGACACTCGTTTGGTATTTCTCCTGCTCTTTGTCTAGCAAAAAAATCCCTCATCACTAAATGAAAGCTTAAAATGAAGGCCTTGTCACAAGTCTATTGTTTTTGAATTTCTGTGTTACTTTTGCTATATTTTCACACTTAAAACAATGATTTGATAATCCTCTTGTGCCACTGTCCTCTTTGTGCTAAGAAATAAGTCTCCTGACAGTTCTCTCCCAAGTGGTTTCATTGTTGTCAGCATTAAGTCATGATTCAGTGGGCTATATAACACTTTTAATTGTCAAGAAGTTACTTCTCTTTAAATGTTTTGGTTCAACATACTTACCTGTTGATCAAACATTGCCTTAAACTTACACCAGACATTTTTTATTTAATTTTATGTAGTAACTTTTAGGATGGTATACTCATTTTTGCTACACAACATTTTATCACCTTGATTAGAAAATCTTATTTTCCTGAATAATTTTGACATGCTTCTTTTGTAATTGATTAAGCAGACTTGCTGGAACATTATATCTCTAAAGAACCCTAATATGTCTTCAAAGTAATTGAGTAATTGCTGACTTTCAGAAGTTTCAGAGGGGGTGTACTTATTTATGCTGTGCACTTTATATAGGCCCCCTCATTTTAAGATGGGCCCCCCTAAAAATACAATTCTGGCTACGCCACTGACACACACACACACACACACACACACACACACACACACACCTGTCATTGGTAGGTGTTTGTGGTTTGTGCTCAGTTTCGTCCTCTACACCTGTTCTCAGTATTTCTGACCAATGTTTCAGTAAACAGAATAAATGGTTTTGATACCTCAAAAGTATAGATATTGGTCAAAATATGACATAGTGTGTTGCTTACATGTCTTATGTTTATTCTCAAAGGAAATCCAATTTGGTCAATGCTGAAAAAAGAACATTGCATTTTATTGATGTTGTAAAGTTAAAAGTCTGCTCAAGTTAAAGTTTTACAGATAAGTATCTCTCATTACCTAAAACATCTAAGGTACAGCTAGCAGGCTGAAAAGGAAATATGAGGCAACCACAAATGTGCCATAATAAACCGCCTTTAAACTCATTGGTTTGAATCTAGGGCAGTCTACTGCAGAAGCAACGCTAGATTTCTGATCAGTTCAGATCTAGGAACCTTTCCATAGAGCTTTGTCCCGTTTTGTTTTCTGTAATACTGTGTATTAAATATTTGTTGTATTGCTGTTGTTGATAAAATTAAAAGTGTGTGATGAGTCTAATGTGGACTAAGTAACTCTTAGTGCCTAAATTCTAAACAGAGTATCCAGTGTGACAGAGCAAGTAATGACTTTTATTGTAACTATGGCTGTCAACCAATAAAACCAATTATTTAATTTAATTTATAAATAATTAATTACTTATAATTATAATAATATCTTATGAGTGCCAGATTTACTATACAGGGCAAATTAGAGTGAGAGCGCAATTCCAAAAAAGCGCAGATGGTAGTGGAAAGTTCTGAACGTCATAAGTAGATCACGCGCAGAACTTTCCACTCGCATTTGCGCTCTTGCACTACTTAAGGAACACAGACGCAGCTGGATCTTTTCCATAATGACCACTGCAATCTACCAAGAGCAGCGCAAATTAGCATCTGGTTTAAGACATGCTCTTTTGGGGCATTAAATGATGGTGCAAATACCAAAAAATCGTCTCAGGTTATGACTATAACCATAGTTTCCTGAGAGAGGGAACGAGACACTGCGTCCCGAAGGGGGCGCTATGGGAACGCCGTCAGCGTGAATGCGTCGGATGCACGTGTGTCAACTAGTCTAATGGCGAGAGTGAACGTCACCGTCGGGGAAGGATAAATACACATCTGGAAAGACCGGCTTCAGCTTAAATTGCCGAAGCAAATCGATCACAGGGATGCAGGGAGTATGGCAACGCGACGTCTCGTTCCCTCTCTCAGGGAACTATGGTTATAGTCATAACCTGAGACGTTCCCTTTCGAGGGAACTCGCACTGCGTCCCAAGGGGGCCCTATGGGAACAATATCCCAAAACGCCATAATTCCAAAATGCCTGTCCATGTGAAACTGTGGCACACTAAGACAAGAGCACTGATGAGCCTGGAGCTGCGTCCAGGTTGAGATATATCATCTCACAACGTGAGTGGCGAGGATCAGCCCGCCGCATCACAGACCTCCTTGAGGAAAACCCCCAACAACAAGGCCTTGGTGGCCACCATACTCCTAGTAGAATGAGCTCTGACAGACAGTGGATACTGTTGACCAGAGACCTCATAAGCAAGTGATACAGTCTCAACTATCCACCTGCTATCCATTTGTATGGACGCAGGGAGACCCCTAATTGCGCGGAATATTGGTCAGAACCTTAGGTATATAACCCGGTAGGGTAAAGGAACACTTTGAACACCTCTGGTGCACACTCAAGGCACGTAGGGGACACAGATAGGGCCTGAAGGTCTCCTACTCTTTTTAGGGAAGAAATAGCAAGGAAGAAAACAGTTTCAACGTCAGAAATTTTTCTGAGATAGAATCAAGCGCCTCAAAAGGAGCTGCAGATAAGCCTTCCAACACAAAGGCCAACTCCCAAGCAGGGAGCAGGCCTCAGCCTCAGAGTGCCACGAAGGAAACGATACCTCAAAAGGGTTATACCCCACAATTGTACCATCCACAGGGACATGGTATGCAGAAATAGCTGATACGTAGACCTTTAGGGTGGACGAGGATAGCCCTGATGAAAAACGACTTTGCAAGAAGTACTAGTACTGTACCAATTGGGCAGTTAACTGGATCTAGCTGTCGCAAATCACACCAAGAAGTGAAAAGTTTCCACTTCAGGGCCTATAGTTTCCTTGTGGCTGGAGTTCTGGAGTAAAGTATAGTCTCCACAACCTCAGTTGAGAGACCAGATACTATGAGTTGGGCCCCCTCAGGGGCCAAACCCACAGGTTCAATAATTATGGGCGGGGTGAAAAATCAAGCCCTACGCCTGAAATAGAAGGTCTCTCCTGATCGGAATCTCCGAGGGAGAGCCATCAAGGAGAGACACAAGGTCCAAGAACCATATCCGACTTGGCCAGTAAGGCGCTACTAGCAGTAGACTTATCCCTTCCTGGCAAATTTTGTCCAGAACTCCTGGGAGCAGAACAATTGGGGGAAAAACGTACAGACGTAGCCTTGGCCATGTCTGTACCATGGCATCCAGTCCAAGAGGAGCTGGATGCGTGAGGGATAACCACAGTGGACAGTGCGTCGTATCCTGAGACGCGAAAGATCCACTTCCTCGTGGCCATAAATCTCCCATATGAGCTTCACCATTTTGGGGTGAAGTCTCCATTCCCCTGGCCTCAGCCCCTGTTTTGACAGGATGCCTGCTCCTATATTCTAGGTCCCTGGAATAAGATTGTTCTCGAGGAGAGCATCTTCCCCAGGGACCACAGGAGGATCTGGTGCACCAGTTCGCATAGTGGGCATGAACGCAGACCCCCCTGTTGATTTATATAAGAGACCATCGATGTATTGTCTGTCCAGACAGCACGAAGACCTCTCAGGTCTGGGAGGAAGAACTTCAACGCATTGAAGACCGCCATCATCTCCAGGCAATTTATGTGCCACGAAAGATGATGACTCCTCCACAGCCCTTGAGCTGAGCGGCCTTCCATTACCGCTCCCCAGCCTGTGAGAGAAACGTCTATCATGAGAGTGACTCAATGACATCGAGCTCCTAACACAAGGCCCTGGGACAGGAACCAACTTTTCTTCCATATAACCAAGACCCGGAGACACCGCTGTGTGATCTTGATCATACGAAGTGGGTTCCCCCTCAGGGAAAACGCTTAGTCCTGAGCCACCACTGTAAGGGTCTCATGTACAGCAGGCCAAAAAGTATCACCGTTGGACGCAACTGCCATCAGACCCAACAGTTTTAGAAAACTGTTTTACAGTGAGTGACTGGCCTAATTACATCTCCTATGTGACTGAAAAGATTGCAGCAATATGAGTGGGCGACAGAATGGCCCGCAGCGTCACTGAATCAATACCACGCCCAGGAAGGTGGTTCTCTGTAATGGAGAAAGCACACTCTTCTTGGCGTTCAGCCACAACCCCAATTTTTATATGAGCAAGAACGACATCTCAATGTCGAACTGACCATCTGTTCCGACTGTGCTAATATTAGCCAGTCATCTAATCAGTTCAGAATGCGTATGCCCTGCAGCCTGAGTGAGGCCAGAGCTGCATCTACGCATTTCATGAACGTGTGGGGTGGTAGAGCTAGACCGAATGGAAGAACCTAATATTGGTATACTTTTCCCCTGAAAGCAAACCTGAGGAACTTCCTATGCTGTGGAAGGATGGAGACATGGAAGTATGCATCCTTTAGAACTATCATGACAAACCAATCCTCGGATCTGGTTTAGCGTCAACATTTTGAACCTAAGTCTCCTGACTGAATGATTCAAATGATTAAGATCTAACATAGGATGCAACCTTCCATCCTCTTTTGGAACAAAATAGTAGCGGTCGTAAAAACCCTAACTCTCTGCTGGGAGGAGGAACCCGTTTTATAGCTCCTTTCACAAAAGAGTTTACTTTCTATTCCATTACCAGAGCCTGCCCATTGAGATAAGTTTGGCAGAACCCTCAAATCTGCCAGAAAATCCACCAAAGGGAACCAGCCTTTCAATGGCCCCCTAAGGACAATGAAGTGGGGCGGGCACCGTATACTGAGGTGTACACCGCTCTATCCCGTGTGGGGCTGCCCTTAAATTTCATTCAGAGGGTGCGAGCCTGACGCAACGTCATGTTAGCGCTGAATCAGAAGCTTGCTGGAAACCGCTGTGCCCCAAAGCACAGAGAGTGCTGGGGTTGGCGGAACGGTCCCCTGAGGGCAACGAAGTGGCACGGGCACCGTATACTGAGGTGTACACCGCTCCACCCAGCAGGGGGCTTCCCTAAGAAGCCTAACACCACTGGCGTCAGGATCTATGTGAAAGGCTGAAGTAATACATGAATCTAACTACTTAAAGTCAGATAAATATGTATTATTTTAATTTCTCAAAATTAAATTACAGCCAACTGTCCATTTAATTCCTCAAAATTAAATGCAGCAAAAGATCTATCAGACAAGTTAATACGGTCTGAAAGAAATGCTAAATATAGCTTGTGTATATATATATATATATATATATATATATATATATATATATATATATATATATTTATATATAGGCATATAGGCCATACAAACACACATCAAATTTCATTTAATCTCTCAAAATTAAATGCAGCCACATATCAACCAGACAGGTAAAAACGGTCTGAATGAAAGGCTAAAATAAAGAGTTATAAGTGCAGCCATACAGCTTTTAAAAACCAGGCAATATTACATTTAATTCCTCAAATTAAATGCATCAATGAACCACCAGACAAGTGTACACGGTCTGAATTTGTATTTGTATTTGTACTTGTATTTTATTTATATAGCACCAATTTAATACAACGTTAGTTGTCCAAAGTGCTTCACAGTCCCAAGAGAAAACAAAAGTATAAATAAAAACAAATAAAACAGTATAAAACAAACACATAACACACAATAAATATCACTTTCCATCATTTGAACTTGCAGTCAGAGTTAAGCAAATGTGATTTTAACATAGCTTTAAAAACAGTAAAGATTTGACGGATCTAATAGCGACTGGGAGATTGTTCCACAATTTAGGACCGGCTCGAGAGAAGGCTCGATCACCTTTGTGTTTGTATTTTGTCTTAGTAACGGCAAGCAGATATTTGTTTTCGGATCTCAAGGATCTGGGGGGAGTGTACACTGTCACCATCCCAGACAAATAAATAGGAGCTAAATTGTGAATGGCCTTAAAAACAAGTACGAGGATCTTAAAAACAATTCGATAACGTACTGGCAACCACTTCAGTGAAATTAATAGCGGAGTAACGGAGTCATGTTTTTTTGCAGACTTGATCATTCTCGCTGCTGCATTTTGGATTTTCTGCAGACGCATTAGTGCTTTACCATCAACTCCAAAGTAGAGGGAGTTGCAGTAATCCATTCGAGAAAAAACCATAGCTGAAATTGCCTTCTCAAAATCAGATAGAGATAGAAATGATTTAGTCTTTGCTAACAGACGTAGATTAAAAAAGCATGATCTGACAACTGAGTTTATTTGACAATCCATCTTTAACTCACTGTCCAAAACAAACCCCAGGTTTTTCACCTTAGATTTAGCAGATCCGGATAGGGTAGTAGCATTTAAGTGCTGGATTACTTTGTGCTTCCTAGGGCCAAACACAATAGCCTCGGTTTTATTTTCATTAAGCATCAAACAATTTGCAGCCATCCAGTCCTTGACCTCTTAAAAGCATGTTAATAGAGCATCAAATGAGTTTGACTGTAACTCTCTCACGGGCAAATAGATCTGCGTATCATCAGCGTAGCAGTGAAAAGATACTTTATATTTAATAAAAATAGCCCCCAAGGGTAGCATATAGAGGGAGAAAAGTATTGGAGCGAGAATCGACCCTTGTGGAATACCCCAGGGAAGATGTTCTCTTGAAGACTGACAGTTCCCACTGCTAACTGAGAAAGACCTGTCCATGAGATAAGATTCTAACCATTTCAGCACATTGCCTTTTAGGCTGACCCAGTGTTCCAGACGTTTGATTAAAATCTTGTGATCCACCATATCGAATGCCGCACAAAGATCGAGCAAAATTAGAATAACATTCTTGCCATTGTCAAGTGACAGCAAAATGTCATCTAACATTTTAACAAGCACTGTCTCAGTACTATGGCGGGACTTGAAGCCAGACTGAAACGGCTCATCTATTGCATTCACCGTAATGTGTGCTTGTAACTGCTTAAAAACTACTTTTTCTAAAACCTTTGCTAAAAAAGGTAAATTAGAAATGGGTCTAAAGTTATTAGGATCCTCTATTGCCAAATTTGGCCTCTTTAACAATGGAAAAACAGTAGCATGCTTAAAGACCACTGGGCAAATGCCCTGACTGAGGCATTTGTTAATAAACGGTAATACAGTGATCCCTACACTATCAAAAATTTGTTTAAAAAACCACGGTGGCATAACATCCCCTTTAGATGAAGAGGGTTTAAGATGTAACACAACATCTGCCAGAACTGGAAGGGTAATAGGATGAAATTCCCCCCATTCCGTGCTACATGGCACAGCCGGGTCTACAGATGGAACAACAAGCATTTTAGGTATTTTAGACTGCAGGTCAACAATCTTCCCATAAAAGAATTTAAGAAAATCTTCACAACTTAAAATGGCAGGATCTGGAACCATATTTTGAACAGGGTTAATAACTGTGTTTATAGTCTCAAATACAATTTTAGGCTTATTTGCATTTAGAGTAATAACATCAGAATAATATTTGTGTTTTGCATCTCTAGACACCTTCTGAAATGTCAATAGAGAATCTCTAAATATTTCATAATTGACCTGCAACTTGTGTTTTTCCATCGCCTCTCGGCTTGCCGAGTAAGTTGTCTAAGGTTCCTTAAGGATTCATTTACCCATGGCTGATATTTTGTTTTACCTCTTTTCACTTTAAGAGGAGCAACACTATCCAGAATTTCCACACAAACAGAATTAAACTGATTCAACTGCTCATCCACACTTAAATTCATCAAGGATGTTTCACATAGAGTAAATTCACATCTTTCTCTGTATAACATGGAGAACTCTGCACTAGTCAAGGAGTTAATTCTCCTAGACTATGTTTTTTTAAGCACTGGTGTTCTCAAATTCTTATAACAAGAGAAATTGAAAAAGACTGGCTTATGGTCAGAAAACACTACCTCGTCAATCACAACATCCTAAATATGCAGTTTAAAAGATAAAATCAAATCTAGGGTATGGCCCAACTTATGAGTTGGCTCTTTAACCCACTGAATCAAGTCAAAAGATTCAATCACATTTAGGAGCTCTCTAGACACAGTATCCTGCCCACAGCACAAATGTACATTGAAATCCCCAAGAATTAAAAAACAGTCAAATTTTATAACCATCCTACTCACGGGATCAGAAAATTCATTTATAAAGTCCTTATTTGGCTTCGGTGGACGATACACAAGTGCAACCAGCACAGGAGTTGGCTGCATTATTTGAAAGGTCTGTAATTCAAAGCTATTATAAAATTCAGAAGATATCGACCGACATCCAATGTCATCTTTAAAAATCGACATAAGCCCTCCACCTCGACCAGCTAATCGAGGGGAGTTGAAATAGGCATAGCCCTGTGGTAAAAGTTCAGTCATTGGAGTCAGGTCTCCTACCTTTAACCAGGTCTCAAACAGAAAGAGAAGATCCAGCTTATTGTTCGAAATAAAATCATTCACCATAAAAGTTTTGTTTCCCACGGAGCGTACGTTGAGCAGTGCCATTTGAAACGAGGCATCCTCATTGATCAACTGCCGCTCACAACGATTGGAGCGCAGATTCCGCAGGTCGATGCCTCTCGTACAAACACAGGACCAGCCAGTCCGTCTAACGGCTGGGCCCTTCGGCAATATCGGATGAATCCAGCCACATCGGCCCTTCGTAAAGCGCCGGTCGATTTTTCCGGTTATCACCTCCTTGAACACGAACGAATTACGGCACCAAGTTCTCTGCCACCCCTGGCTTGTTTCAATTTCACAATGATACCTCTACGCTTTCCTCGCTTCCTACCGCGTCTGCTTCGTTGAACGCGGGGGGAGGAGTGACACAGGTACACAGGAACATTTTCCAGCAGGTGTGGAAAAATAAACCCAGATCCTTTAAAATCGTTTTTAAACGCAGCCTCCACTGTCGCTTGAATCTTTAAGAGTTGAGTCCGATCATAGATGAACATTGAGGACACATGTTTTGTGAAACAGGTTATCAACAGTAGTGACAAAACAAAGACAAACAGAGCAGGTAGACGGCATGCCATGTACACCGGCGCCATCTTTGGCCTCTTATCTTATGATGAATGATAGGTTGAAAATTTATAACTGCCGTCTGCACACCCTAATCTGCGCGTTGCCTCAGCAAACACGAGATCAGAGCCACTAGAATCTTTATTGCTATTTGCAGACTCGAAATCAGCACTAATTTTTCACTGTGTGTCTTTAGTAAATCCTGACAGTAGTTTTTAACGCCAAAAGAGGGTTTGCGCTGGTGCAAGCTGTTAGTAATCTGGCCCTTAGTATGTAATCAAAACGAGTGTTTGAACACAGACACGTGCTGTTGCTCTTCAGTCAAAATAATAGTTTGTTCAATTAACTTTTTTAATTAAATTAAAAAAAATTTTATTAGGTTGGTTCAACAAAACATTATTTGTTTAAATGAACTTGTTTCATTCTTACTGTACTGACCTAAACTAGTTGTGTGAAAAAAAATATTCCTTAATTTAATTAAGTTGTCAGACGACATATAGTGCCGTTGTGCTTCGGGCAACCCGAGTTCGAGTCCCAGCTCTCGGACCTTTCCCGATCCCATCCCCCTTTCTCTCTCTTACTTCACTTCCTGTCTGCTTACTGTCTTATGATAATAAAGGCAAAATTGCCAAAAATAAATGTAATTAAGTTAATTAAACTAGACTTGAAAAGATTAAAAAGACTGGTGTCAGTACTGACATTAATATCATTATTACTCACTAGATGAAGCAACTAAACTATCATGACTATCATGTGCAGTAGCTGTCCACAGCAAGCACAAGCCCCACTCTTTAACACTGGTAACAGCAAAATTCAAAAACATTACATAAACTCTTCTAAATGTCCAACATAACTGAACAGTAAACTTGTCTTTCCATTTACTGAAAAACACATAACACTTTAGTACATTTGCTGTGGTTTGCTGCAGAGTTGGTCTGGGTTCATTCATTTCCATTCATGAGGCATTTATTTGCCATTTAGTTCAACAAAACTACTCTGTGTGTGTGTGTATGTGTGTGTGTGTGTGTGTGCGTGCGTGCACACATTTTTGTGATATATCAGGACACAAATTTGTATAATGACATGGGTATGACAGGTATTACAAGGAGAGGATGACTTATGAGGACATTACCCCATGTCCCCACTTTTCAGTGGCTTATAAATCATACAGTATGAGGTTTTTTGAGAAAGTAAAAATGTGCACAGTTTCCTGTGATGGGTAGGTTTAGGTGTAGGGTTGGTGTAGGGGGATAGAAAATACAGTTTGTACAGTATAAAAACCATTATGCCTAAGGAATGTCCCCACAATTCACAAAAACAAACCTGTGTGTATACAGATATATGGTTTTTGTTATTATTATTTATTATTATTATTATTATTATTATTTTAATAGCTCATTCTCTATTATTTAGCCAAATAGAAATATTCGGTAACACTTTATTTTAAGGTCTTTTAACTAGTTGCTTATTAGCAGGCATATTACTAGAATATTGGCTGTTTATTAGTACTTATTAAGTACATATTGATGCCTTATTCTGCCTGACCATATTCTACATTCTTAATCCTACCCAGTACCTAAACTTAACAACTACCTTACTAACTATTAATAAGCAGTAAATTAGGAGTTTATTGAGGGAAAAGTCATAGTTAATAGTTGATATGTGTTCCCTATACTAAAGTGTTACCAAATATTCTTGTCCTTTATAAATGACCATGTTATTCTATTTTCATCTGTATGTAAAGCACTTTTTTTTTTTAAGAGGAAGGTGACCATCAACAGAAACATTTAGCCCCTCCTTAACTGTTCTTCAAAGAGTCCACACACACACACACACACACACACACACAAAGATGCATCAAAAGAGCTACTAGACATCCAAAAAAAAAAAAAAAATCTAATTTCAGGTAATATTTATATATATTAATAACATAAAATATTTTATAAACTTTGTGTTTGTGATTGTGTTTATATACCATTTCTTATACATTAATTGAATTAATGTTTGGTTACACTATTTCACTGGTCCACTTTAGACACTTTACTAACTATAAGTAACTTTGTAACTACATGTCAACTAACTCTCATTAGAGTATTAGTAGACTGTAGTAGACTATTAATCTTTTACGTTAGAGTTAAGCACAGTGTTTGTGTTAGTAGAATAAGTTGGCGTAGTTGCAAAGTTACGCATAGTCAGTCTAAAGTGGTCCATCGAAATACAGTGTTACCCAATGTCTTGACTAATATTATCTTTGTATTTAATCCGTTTAAATGTTTTGTAATTTGTTCGACATTAGTCTACAAAACTCATGAAATACAATGTAAATTTTGATCTCTGACCTTTAAGAAAAGTGAATTCTAAAGGCATCCTTGTCAAAAAGAATGCATATGTGTAAATTAACTATTTATCTTAGACAATCAAATTATTTTCATATGAATATGATTCTGAAAGGCAATGTTTTCACACACTTTTTTGAAACAGAAAAAAAAAAAAAATCTATGATAAGCACAGATCTTTTTGTCCTCTTTAAATAGCCATAATTTCTCCTGTTCATATATTTCTTAATGAACTTGAAGACGATTATATGAACATGCTTATTACAGGTGAAATCCAAAACTTTTCTTAGAATGGAAACCATCGAGGTCATCTCAACCGACAAAGCTACAGTTGTCATCCAAGTGAATCCACAGGCGGATCAAGACAGCACTATTTTTGTTGATGGACAGAAGGCCAGAGGAACAATCCACAATACTGCTTTTAAAGTATTTTTCAAAGTACAACCAAAGGCATTAGGGGTAATGTATTTAATGATGAATTAGAATTATATGGTTTTAATAATATTCTTAATATTTAATTTCTTCCAGGTCATTTAAAATGAAGGAAATCTCTTGTCATATGCCTCTAAGTGCAAAGATATGTGTTTAATTTTTGATTCTAGTACATTAAACATCAATAGCTTCTATTTTTTCTGTATCCATTCCAAACATGTGTATTATGCCATCATTAATAAAACACCTGACCTTTATCTGCCGTCTAGACTGTCCAGATAATGACTGGAGTGATGATCTTCTTTCTTGGGTTTCTACTCACTATCAGTTATCCTGAAATGGTTGTCATTAGTGGAATAACCTACTGGGGATCTCTCATTGTAAGTTTCAGTTAATGGTTTTGCTTTATTTTCCTTTTAATTTTAATTTCCAGAATGAACTTTATCATGGCCTGTGTTTCTCTCAGTACATCATTGCTGGATCTCTGTCTGTTGCTGCAGAGAATAAACTCAATCTGTGTGTGGTACGTACATTTCACTCACTGATTTTAGCAAATTATTAGTTATTAGACTTTAAATCACCTCTGTTTTCAAGTAATTTCCTGAAACTAACACATTCTTTTATTGTAGGTGAAAGCCTCTCTTGTAATGAATGTGATCAGTGCTATAACTGCAGGACTCGCCATTCTTCTGATGTCCATATTGTTAATAGTATCAGTGAGGCATCCATGGTTTTATCCTGAGGTATTACATGCGCAATGTGCAAAACAAATTCTGTCAAATCCTGATTATTGACACACTCACATAATTAGCTCAAAATGATCCCTGCTTCAATATATTTTTTAGAAACTCACTCAATATAGATGTTATTTCTGAAACTACTTTCATAAATGGGCATGTTGAATGTTTTGCAGGGTTTGCGGATCACTGTAATATCGCTGGTGTTCACCATTCCTCAGTTCATCATCTCCTTATGTATCTCAGGATTTGCCTGCAAAGCCACCTGCGACAGAGACTCTACAGTGGTCAATGTGGAACTAAACTAGGCCAATTTAGTAGTGGTGATGCTATTAGTGCTATTACATTTGCAATCAGTTTGATCAGAACAATCAATTGTTATTTTAATTTAGATAGACCTTTTTTGTTGAAGTCAAAGTTTTTAAAGAATGATGCCACTCCACTAAAGCTAGCAGAATGTAAAGGAAATATAAAGCAACCATAATATTTCATAGTAAACTGACTTTAATTTAAATATTTAAATATATTAATTTAAATATTTTGGATTATTACTGGATTCTCAACTTTCCTTTAAAAAACATGTGAAGAAAGTGGCAAATGCAGTGAAATTTAATCTAGCGAATTTCAGATTTATTAGAAATAGTTTGACTAATGAAGTAGCAGTTTTATTCATGAATTCAATGATTATTCCACATATTGCATGACTACCTGGACTCAAACATGAAGGTCTTTTCTTAAACCAGTTGAAATTATTTATAAACAAACTCTTAAGGTCTTAGATAAAAAAACAAACAGTTTTCACCATTGTAGCATATTAACTAACTAACATTAACTAACTTTATATTTTGAGTTGGGAACATTTGATTCAATTTGCTGATTTGGTACTTATTTTTTTAAGATCTTAAAGGTTTTGCTCCACCTGTTTTTAAGGATTATATAGATCAGAAAACAGGACAATATACACGTGCCAGTAGTAGAGGTGTTTGTAAGGTGCCATTAAGAAGAACTACCTTTGGTCAATTATCTTTTGCTTGTAAAGGAATATGAGTGGAATAGACTCCCAGTAGAGCTGAAAGAATTAAAACATTTAACAGGAAACTGTGGTTTCTCGAAAAAGCTGAAAACATGATTATTGACCCATCAGAATTGTGATCATTTATAGTGACTTATGGATATGGTATGGTAGTCTGCTCTCATATTTTTGTTCTTAATTTGGTGTATTAATATTTCTTGTTTATATTTTTTCTTCCTGTCCTTAACATTAACCTGCTAAAAGGGACTACAGATGAAAATTAGCCAGTGTTGGTTAAATCTGGTGCATTTTACATATTGTATATATATATATGTATATATATATATATATATATATATATATATGATATAGGAACTGTAAGCCAATCACAACAATCTTCATTGTAAAATACAGCCTTTATCTTACTTCTGGACTACTTAAGTGGTTTGCAGTGCTTTTCTCTTTATCATTTATCAAAGACAATTCAGCCTATAAAATATGGTGTTTCTGGTCTGTGGTTCTTGTTAGCAATAAAACTGATAATGAGTCTTTTGTGTACTAACATGTCTTATCTGTTAATTTCATTTCAAGGGATTTTGTGAAGAATAATATTTGTGCATATTTTATAATTATTGGAAAAGTGAACTAACTATGCTTCTGCATCAGTCAAGGCCCAATATTTTGTTCATTTCATGTCTGACGTGGACTAAGATTGTATTTGTTAACCAAGATTCTGAATGATTATATCCTAGAGTCATCAGAGAGACCAGCACAGTGATTGACACACTGTGAGAATTGAAATCTAATTATTTTTATTGTTGTCACAAAAAAACTGTCAGTTACTGGCTACGGTGGTCTGCTTGTGTCAGATAAAGCAATCCATCCTCAGTACGGCTGATGAGCAAAAATATAGCTAGCAGAATGGAAAGGAAATGAAGCAACCACAAACTGCCTTTCACCTCGTGTGAAACTAAGGCATTCAGCTATATTTGTCTGACACTGACATTATTCATTATTACATTACATCTAAATTATTAAACATTATTATACATTTTATCAGTTAAGCCTCACTTATATTTTTAAAGGAAAACTTAAACTAAAATTAGTAATTTTTTGTGCTCCAGTGACCCTCTCATGTCTCATCTTATCACTGATAAGTGAAATTAAAGATTTGTTGAGTTGATAATAATTAAATTCATATCAATGTATATATATATATATATATATATATATATATATATATATATATATATATATATATAAAGCCCTTTCAAGGCCATCAACATAATATACGTATAACACAAACACAAGCTCCTCCTCAGCGGTTCTTCACAGTCCACACACACAAAGATACAGCATAAAAGCGATCAGACTTCCACATCAACTCATTTCATATCAGGTAAAATATTTCATGCATCAATTAATATTTATTTTATTATTATTATTATTATTTACTCAGGTTGAGCTACAGCAATTAAAATGAACCATAATCTTTTGACTTTTGTGATTTTTCACACCATGATTGTTTTGGTACAAATTATTGTTCATGTATTGTTTTTATTTGGTGCTTAAAATTCCATTTGAATGTTTTGAGATTTGTTTGGAAATTAGGCTACAAAACACTATTATTATGGACCATAACTTTTACAAAACATACATTTTAAATTCTGATCTTTCAGAAGAGAGGACAAACTCCAAAAGCATCATATCAAAAAGACTGTACACATTCACAACTGTTTATCTCAGACAATTAAAAATGGGAACAATTTGCCTTAAGGCCGATAAGTTAGTTAATGCATTAACTATCATTAACAATGAGCAAAACATTTGTTACAATATTCATTAATATTAATAAAAAGTAATAAAATTAATAAATCATAATAATATTAATAACCAAAGATGCAACTATTCATTGTTGGTTAATGTCAGCTCAGGACCATTAAATATATATATATATATATATATATATATATATATATATATATATATATATTGTTTTCAATATTATTTTGATTTTAATGTAGTATTAGTAAATGTTGAAATTAATATTAACTAAGATTAATAAATTCTTTAGACATTTTTCATTGTTAACAACTAAGGTTCATGTTAACTAATGGAGTTGGTTACAACTAATGTTACAAAATAGAACCTTATTTTAGTGTTACCTTAAGACTTTATAATAACATTTATTAATAAATCATTAACAAACATTATATAATGCAGATCATTGATTAATATATATTCACATAGCTAGAAATATGAGATAATGTGCTTGATGTTTACTAGTGAACTTATTAAACATTACATGTTGATTGATTAACAGATCATTATTTAATGTAAATTAAAATGCTTACAAATGCCATTTAACTTCAGTTCATATATACCTGAAGCACTTTTTTTTTACATTTACAAAAGAACAAATGCAAAAAGGTGTTTAGTAGCTATGAGTGATCTAGATGTTCAACACAAAATCTTACTTTATATTAGGTGTCTTTAACTACTATGTACTTGTGTAAAAAGTCAAAATAATAATTGTTAGGTACAATGCACTTATTGTGTTCATATTCTATTGCAAAACACTTGCTGCTATTGAGGTGTGGCACGGGTAAGGTCAGGGACAGGTTTGGTGGTACGGTGTACAGGGGTTTTAATTGATGGGTCAGTTTCAAACTGTTTATATTACATTGTTTTGATAAATGTATTTTCTTAACAAAATGTTTTCTCTTGCTGATGTATATGATTCAAAGAATATCCTGTTTAAGGATATAGTCTACTGAGTGTTGAGGTAATAAAAACATGTTTAGCACCCAACTTACAAATTGTTATTAAATTATGTCTGTCGCAAGCATTTGGCTAAACTTAACTAACCACCCCTTACACAAACGTTGTTACAGTAGCTAAAAGTAGGTACTTAATGATTAATAACATTTATAAACAATTGCAAATGATGAACTTTAGGATCAGTACTGCAAAAACATGAACAGATATTTAATAAATGATTTGTAAAGATGTGTAAAAATGGGTGAATTCAGGGCATTTGGGACACTTTTTCCATTGAGAAGACTGGGGATGAATAGTTTCAACTGTAGATCGGGTACTGCAAAAACATCAACAAATCATTAATACAATGATTTGTAAAAAATACACACCACAACAAACAAAGACCAAACGTATGTTTTCTATAGACTGTGGTTATGAGTTAATGAACAATATGTTAAATTACTAATTAAACTATTTTTTCACAACATCTGTAAATATAAAAAATTCCATTAAGTAATATATGAATCAAAGGTTAATGGCATCTGTAAGCATTTTAATTTACATTAAATAATGATCTGTTAGCCACTATTTTTAATAGTTCATTAGAAAACATTAACAAGCACATTATCTCATATTTCTAGCTATGTGAATATATGTTAACTAATGATCTGTTAAGCGTTTTATAATGTTTGGTAATGATTTATTAATGGGTTAAAGTTATTATAAAGTGTTACCCCTGCCCGTTTCCCTGTATTTCTCTGTTTGTCCGTGTCTAGGACAACATTGTGATGGCAACATTTTAGCTGTACTTTAAATATAAATGCAGATTTACAGGAAAAGCAGAGAAAATCTGTATTAGGCTTATTAAATCATATTAGTTATTATTAAATGTGAGTTGTTGTGAAAAGCATAATTTTAATGCTTAATTTCTGCAAAACTTTGCCTAGAATGGCAACCAGCAGGGTCATCTCAACTGACAAAGCAACAGTTGTCATCCAAATAAATCCACAGGCGGCACAAAATGCTGTTATTTGTGATGATGGACAGGAGGCCAGAGGAGCACATCACAATACGGCTCTTGAGGGATTTTTTTAAAGCACAACCAAAGGCACTGGGGGTAATGCATTTAATGATGAATTAGAATTATGTATGATTTTGGGAATATTTTTAGCATCTCTTTTTTTTCATTGAAAAAAATGAACAGAAAATAAGCTGTTGTCATATGTCCTCAAGCTAAAATATGTGTTTTGGTCTGATTGCCTTTAGACTGTAATAAATAAAACATTAAAGGGTTAGTTCACCCAAAAAATGAAAATTCTGTCATTAAGTACTCATCCTTATGTCGTCCCAAACCCGTAAGACCTTCGTTCATATTCGGAACACAGAAGGTGAAATCAGAGGGTTTCTGAACCACACATAGGCAGTGATGTCATTGCACCTTTTGAGGTCCAGAAGGGTATTAAAGACATGGATAAAACAGTCCATGTGACTATTTGAACTGTTGTCACACGCAGTTGACACCAGCGTTCAGCCGTAAATGCAAAAGCGCTGAACTGCGTATGACAACAGTTCAAACTGTTGTCATTATTTTTGCACACAAAAAGTATTCTAGTTGCTTCATAACATTAAGGTTGAACCACTGTAGTCACGTCGACTGTTTTAACGATGTCTTTAATACCCTTCTGGACCTCAAAAGGTGCAATGACGAGGCTGCCTATGTGTGGATCAGATCAAAAATATTTTCATGAAGATGAACAAAGGTCTTACAGGTTTGGGACGACATGAGGGTGAGTACTAAATGACAAAAATGTCATCATTGGGTGAACTGACAATTTAATATAGCTTCTTCTGTGTGTGTGTGTGTGTGTGTGTGTGTGTTTGTATCCAAACATGAAGGATATGCCATCATGGAAAAATATAAACACTTGACCCATATCTGCCCTCTCTAGACTGTCCAGATTATGATTGGAGTGGTAATTTTCTTATTTGGTATTGTACGCACCACCAACATCTACAATTACCATTACCCAGCTATTTCTGTCATAAGTGGAATAACTTACTGGGGATCTTTCATTGTAAGTTTAATCTAATGGTTTATTGTCTCTAATTTTAATTTCCTGAATGAACTGTAAAAAATGTCATGTTTCTCTCTCAGAACATCAGTGCTGGATCTCTGTCTGTTGCTGCACAGAATAAACTTCATCTATGTGTGGTATGTACATATAGTGTGCTGAATTCTGTTGGTGATACCTTTTTTTTGTCACATTGTTTCTAATGTATGCATACACTATATTATTCACATTCATAAGTAATTGTTATGCAAGCACAAAGTGCTTTAGTCATCTGTTCTTTGAGCAAAGACTGAATGCAGTATAGGGTGCAATGGGGCAATGAAGTAAAAGACCATTGAGATTTTATTTTCATCCCTAAACACTAAATAACAAAAACAAACAAACAAACCAAAAAAAAAAAAAACAAACAAAAAAACAACAACACTTTTCTATATCTACTTTTCTATGCATATATATTTACGTTTTTAATGAAAACTAGACTTTCTTGGAGCAATGAGAACACTCCTTTAAGGATGTGAAAAGGATATCTGACTCATTATTAACTTATATATTTAAAAATTGAGTTCAGGACATTTTATAAGTGTACACCATTACTATGACTATTTCACTTTTCACATGTCAGC
The DNA here is from genome assembly GCA_037950675.1 of Hypophthalmichthys molitrix. Classification (NCBI taxonomy): domain Eukaryota; kingdom Metazoa; phylum Chordata; class Actinopteri; order Cypriniformes; family Xenocyprididae; genus Hypophthalmichthys; species Hypophthalmichthys molitrix. The sequence goes on from CM075500.1 coordinate 1,747,973, forward strand.
TTTTCTTCCTGTAGGTGAAAGCTTCTCTTATAATGAATGTGCTCAGTGCCATAACTGCAGGGATAGCCATTCTTCTGATGGGCATAGAAATAGTAGTGTTTTCCCATGTAAGTTGCTACGATGTCTATGTATCACACTGTCACTATCACATTCTGTTTGTTTTGGTTTTCCATCATGTAATGCAGTTGACTTTCCTCAAACTTTGCAGTGTGTAAGTTGCCAATAGTCCTCTTAGCAGCATGAAAAACAAAACTTTTATTCTTAATGTCAATTTGTGTTATGAACAGAAAGCAAACAGAGAGCGCTCCATTTACAGATCTGTCGTCACATCCTTGAGCTCATGGAGAATAACTTATTTATCATGTTTACAACATCGGTTATAATTAGAGAATTCATGAGATTGTGATTGAACAAAAGAAAAGAAAAGATTTTTGGATTCTGTAGTCGTTAATAAAAAAAATGAGTTTTGCTAAATGGAAATAGGACAAATGGTGTAAAAAGTCCATACATTGCATTTAAATGAACATGCATTTTGATTGGTAACGACAGTCATACGTCATTTCATGACGACAGATGTAACACAACACTGTCATTATTTTTACGTCCGCTAGAGGGCGCATGACTTTAAATGTAAATATAGGTCATAATAAGGTGCTTGAAAAATTACCTATAGGTTTGTTTTTTTTTGGAAGACAGTCTGGGACTGAGGACTGGCTGATAGACTTCAGCGCGAAGGTATCATTACCCACCCTACCCCACCCCATTTCTCAACCTTCCTCACTGATGCCAGACAGCACAGAGACTTGCATGGACTATACTCCTCATCCTACCCTTCCAAGTCTCCTTCTGCCTCAGTCACTGATCTTCCCAGCCCGCCCTCCAGTCCCACTTCAGCTGGAGGTTTGCTGCCCTTCACCATCTCCGGAATCGCCATGCCGTGACGTCGAGCCTCAGGTCGCGTAACCTCCATCAGCGCCTGAGGGAGTGGATCCTCTGGCTCCGCCTCCAATCACCTCACTCAGTCTCGGCCCGTCGACCTGGCAGCTCCGCCCTGGCTCCTCCCATCTTCGACTCCACCAGATCCCCTCGGTCTTTCAACTCAACTGGGTTCCCTCGTCCCAGTGGCTCATCATTGGTCAGTTGTCTTACCACCTCTGCCATGGACTTGTGGACCTGCCGCTATGCTCCATTCCTCCACCCCTATGGCTGCAGCGGGCTCCTCCTTCCCTTCTTACTCGCCTCAGTCTGCAGTCACACTGGCTTCGTCTCAGTCCTCGGGTTATCGAGCTCCTCCTCCCACAGTCATCGCTGTGACGTCACCTAGGCCTCAGAGGCCAGCAATGTCACTCTGCTCCATTGGCTCTCCATCTGCGCTCCGGGATCCATCGGCTCTGCCTACGTTGGTTGCCCACCAGTTTTTCGACAGTCCTGTCTACACCTTGTTGCCTCCCTCCCTCGTCTCCACCGTTGGCTGTCATCACTGCCAGGCTCTGGGTCTGCGCCATCGGCTCTCCACCACCAGCGCCGCCAGGGGATCCACTTCCTCCCTTCACCACTCCTCCGACACTATCACCTCGTCCACCTCCAGAACCCCTTCCGACCCTCCCTCTGATGTTCTGTTATGGCACGAGGACATGCCTCACCAGAGGGGGACGTACTGTCACATTCTCACCAGAGGGGGACGAACTGTCACATTGTCACCATCATGTTCTGTTTGTTTTGGTTTTCATTCGTCACATGTGTTTCCTTTGTTCTAAGTTCCTGCCACTCATCAGTCACCATGGACACTAACTCATCATCACAGCTGTGCATCGTTAGTTTATCATCTACACTATGTATATCTGTTCCTGCTTGTGTTCTGTTTAGTGTCCAGTCTTGTTTCAGTTTCATGTATGTGTAACACTGCCTGTTGGAACTTTGTTATTAAAACCTTGTATTGGATTATTACTGACTTCGTCTGCCTGCCTACAGACCACTCATTATACTATGGTAGTTCCACTAACACCTGTTTCCATTTAAGGTATTAAATGTACAATGTGCAATACTATATTAATGTTATCTGCTCAATTTTGTTTTGTTCACTAAAAAATGACAATTATATCATCATTTACAAATTGAACATTTTTTTTTTATTAATAAAGATTGTGCTGGCCAATCTTTTCCATATGCAATTAAAAATGACTAGCAACTGGAAATTTTATGCTTCGGAATGAAGCAAGAGGCATCATAAAAGTATTATAAAAATGACAAAGTAGTCCATGCCACTTGTGCACTATGTTCCAAGTGTTCAAAAGCCATATTATGCCTTCTTATATATCCAGTAGTTACATAAGTAGTTTTTATTTGTTTTATAACAGTTTTATTTGATTTGAATTTTTTTAGAGCATGGTCTCCAATGATCTGGGGGTCAATGGAATATTGCTGCTGTTCTCCATCCTTCAGTTCATCATCTCCATCTGTATCTCAGGATTTGCCTGCAAAGCCACCACCAGCATCAACTCTACAGTGGTCAGTGTGGCACTAAACCAGGTAGTGATTTACAACATGCTTCATTGTAAATACATCCTTTTTCTTACTGCTAGATTGTTGAAGTGTGTGACAGTAGGTTTTTCCACTTCGTTAATTTAATGATCTGTCTTGGTTTCAGTTTCATTTCCATGGTCTAGTAGTTTGTATGTTTTCTTTATCTTAGTTCCTGTTTCCTTTGAAAGTCTAGAAACTATGGTTGTTTCGGTGTCTTGTTTAGTTCTCGTTATCTTGAGTGTATTGAAGCCCTCAGTTTCATTCACCTCTTTACCCTTTATTGTCTTTGCTGTAGTGTGAAGCTGTCACATGTATATGTCTGTTGGATTACTGTTTTTGTTTTGTTTAATAAAGTAAAAAGCTGCAGATCCTTGTCCTTGCTTGACACAATGTGACTGTTATTTATCACACCATAGTAAGTCCAGAGATGGGCACTCGAGCTAGAGACTCGGACGAGAGTCGCATTTTAATAGACTTTAGACTTGACTTCAGACTTGACCTAATTACTTCAGACTTGACTCGACAAAAAGGACTCATGGATGTTTTAAAAACATCTCAAGTATTTTATCCTTAACTACTGATATCATAAAGAAAGAATTTGTGATTTATTTGAATGGTTTCTGATGCAAAAACGTGAGATAATGAGATCCAGGCAGTCCAGCAATGATTATGTCAGAGATCAAATTTGAATAAGGAATAATACATTTATTAATTAAAAATTATAGAGATAAATTAATTAAGTAATTAATAGTTAATAATAAAATCTAGAGTATTGTATCTAATAGATGAAAATAAAGAATATACAGAAAGAAGGAACAAAATTAAGACATTTGCAGAATGAAATGAGAGACAGAAGAGAAGAAGCAGAAGATGCAGAAGAGATGCGAGAAGCAAAAAGAGCAAAGAAAAAGCTAAACTATCAAAGACCCAGTCCGTTTTATACCATAAGCACAGGAAAACTTACATCCCACTCCAACTGATGTTTTGGTCTAATAAGAAAAGGTCAAATGGATTTATCCATTATGTCATAGTTGGGGTAACGGCTAGGTCAGAGTGACTGGTCAAATGTCAAAGATAGATATAGGGGTTGTTTTGACACCCTTTTAAGGAATTTTGCAGATCTTGCATTATCACATGTCTGAAGGAATGGAAACAGACATATTTTCATACAAAGGTACACCAAGGTCAAATGAGCAACTAATTCTGAAAACACCATCGCTTCTGCAGTACTTGGCAGGCGTCCAATATCTAACCACAAACGTGTCAACATGACCTGTCACATTGGAACACTTGAAGAACAACTGAATATAGCAAGCATACATACTCTTAAAGATAAAAGAAGAATAACCATAAAGGAGTACAATAAAGAGTAAATACTTGAAAATATGATGAGGATTAATATATGGAGTAGGAGTATGTGCATATATGAAATTAAAAGTAATATTGATAAATCATAAGCCATAAATGATCAACATGAAATATGAATAAAATGCATGAATATGAATATTGACCATTTTGGATCCACCAGTTTCATAATATTACTTCTGTGTATTGTGTGTGAACTCTGAAATGTCATAAGAGTCCTACGAAACATGACGGGAGCCACCGTGCCATATATTCTCACATTTGGCTTTATTAACATGTCAAGTCAGGCTAGATGCAAAGAATGTGGAAAAACAATTAGAGACACCGAAAAGCATCAAATTTGATTAGACATCGCATCCACAAAAGGTTAATCACAAAAGCTGCATGACTCCTTTGGATTGCCAGACTGTTAAAATATGGAGAAAAAAAAAAAAATCTAGCCTTTAAACTCAAAGTTTACTACTGATTTGGAGGTTTGATATTTTCTGATAATGATTGTTGTCAGTGACTATGCTGACTGCTCGTATAGTTGCCAGAACGATTTTGTACCTTGTAATGGATTGTAACAGGCTAGATGTACATTATCCCTTACATCTTAGGACCTTTATTACAAACAAAACAGATAATAGAAAGATCATATATATTGTTTATATAATACAACTAAGATAAAAATAGTATTTTTGAGTATGATGGGTTTTTTTTTTTTTTTTAAGTAAGGCATGAAATTATTTGAGACTCAACTCAGACTCATGACAAAGACTCCAGACTTGACTCAGACTTCAGATGAAAGACTTGTGAACATCTCTGAGTCAGTCTGTGTGATGTGTGGATCTTGTTAGTAAGATTAAAACTGATAATGATTGTGAATGTCTTGTAACATGTTGTCTGTTACTTCCCAGGAATACTGAGACACAGTGAGAAGATCTTACCAAGGTTGCAAGGAATTAAAATCTCATATTGTTGCTTCCAAGCAAGGTTTTTTATTTATTTTTTTATTTTTTTATCTGTTCAACAGTTACAAGAACTGAACTGAAAAAGAAAATTGAGAATTTAAAGTACATCAAATGATATGTATACAATAAATGTTTGCTGACACAAAGAATTTTTTTCTCTGGCGTCTTTTTTTTAACCTATAATAAATAATAATAATTGTTATTATTATTATTTCAATAAAGGCCTACAGTTTAAGTTTAAATGTCTAACCAAGTTAAACCCAGGTTCAGTGAACAAGAAGCTGTCCCAGTGCATGAAAAGAAAACACATCATTAATGGTTGTATCTGCAAAGCCACCTGTATCTATTGCCAATGTTTCACTAAACACATTAAAGATACAAAAAATCCCAAATGAATTTATAAATAATTTAAAGTCTTTCTCCATCATTTTAATGATAAATGAGTGCCCAACAATAGGATTATGTGTGTTTTGAACAGAGACACATGTGCTGATGCTTTTAAACACAGAATTCATTTAAACTTAACCTTGTAGTTTTTATAAAAATGTAGAGCCCTTTGAATATTAGGAGGAAAGGCATCAACATAATTCTTAAAAGTATAAAGTAAGTTCATATGCAGCAAGCTCCTCCTCAGTGGCTCTTCTCAGTCCAACACACACAAAGATACACTTTAAGAGAGAGACTTGTGAACAAGATTAGAAAAAAAAACAAAAACAAAAACTGCAGAACGAGAGATGGGACACAATACAAAAGAGCTCAAAAGAATATCATTGGAATGAAGGTTTATTTTTTCGTGAGGCATTTTGTTGCACATCAGCGGTGATAAACAAACAGACTCGCATTGCTGACGACCGCTAGAGAATGAGGTGTTTAGCGTCATTGGTAGTGCATTTGCCTTGCATGCCAGCAACAATCAAGCCAGGGTTCGAGGCCGACTCTCTCAGGGTGGTTAGGATTGGAGTGTGAGTTTTGGAGGCGGAGTAATGAAGAGAGGGGCGGGTTTGTTTGGTTTGATTTCAAATATCAACAGTGTTCAACAACGAATTTGAGAAATCGCATACAGCACCTTTAAAGAAGAACTTCTCCGCAAGGAAAAACTGGGTGTGATAGCAAAGACAGAAGAGCCCATGGATTGGGTGAGCTCATTGCATATAATTGAAAAGAAAAACGGTTAGCTCCGAATCTGTCTCGATCCAAGAGATCTAAATAAAGCCATTAAGAGAGAGAATTTTAAGTTACTCCTTCAAGAGGAAATTATGTCTCAGTTTGCAGGGGCAAAATGGTTTACAAGTTGGAACTTCAATCAAGACTCAAGACTCTGCACCTTTAACACCTGTAAGGGCAGATACAGGTTTCTGCGGTTACCGTATGGCATACTCTCAGCTCCAGAGGAACCATAAAACCATCAGAATGATCTGGCTGATGTGTCCAGAGCGTTATCTACTACAAAATCAAGATAGGCGCAAATAGAAAAAGAATTGCTAGTCATTACATATGCATGCGAGAGATTTCACCAATGTGTCTATGGTCGAGTATTCACTGTTGAGACTGACCACAAACCACTGGTTCCCATTATGGCCAAGTCGCTGAATGATTGTCCCCTAAGAATACAGAGAATGCTCATCAGGCTACAAAAATATGACGTGACTTTAATCTACACACCGGGCAAGTTCTTGTTTGCCGCTGACGCCCTGTCCTGTGCTGTAGACAGACAAGAGAAAACAGAAACTTGCGGTGCTGAAATCAAAGCTTATGTGACACGGTGGTAGCCTCGCTCCCAGTATCTGCAGACAGGATGGACCAGACAAACATGAGACAGAAAAGGATGAAACAATGAGAGAATTGAAGGTGGCTATTCAAGAAGGATGACCAGGAGAAAAAAAGACTGTTCCGTGAGAATTAGGCATTACTGGGCTTGCAGATCAGACCTCACTGTAGTTGATGGCATCATATTCAAGGGCAGCAAATTCGTCATCCCAGTGAGCCTAAGGAAAGAAATGTTAAAAAAATATTCATGAAGGGCACTTAGGGGAAGAAAAGTGCAAAAGGACAGCTTGGGCAGTGATGTACTGGCCCAGGATTCATCAGGACATCTCACAGTTAACAACCTCATGTGAGCTTAGTTTGACCTTCAAGCCCAGATAGCAGGCAGAGCCACTTCTTCCACGTCCTGTGCCAATGCTGGTAAAGAAGACTTTCAAAAAAGTCTCATGATCTACAGAAGTGCACCTCTGGAGAACGGGTTTTACCCGGATCAAAACCAGCCAAATCCATGCATGCGTTTTTTCCAGAAACCTCTTTAGTTTACACAGTACTCACAAAACCCTGTCATTGCCACTGTAATGCTTTTCCTTGCCTTAGAAAGGGCAGAATCATGAGGTTGATGATGTTTCCTTTTGCCAGTGACTGAAACTATGACATGTTCATCCATTTCATCATACATAATTTTGTATAGTTAAAAATATCTTTGAAGAGATAAAAAAGAGTGGTGTGCAATATTGAAAAAACTACATAAATATTTTCTGGGGTTTTATCGCTAATGATAAATCATAAACATATTCCACACGGCTCCGTAGGGTTAATAAAGGCCTTCTGAAGAGAAGCGTTGTATTTTTGTAAGACAAAATATCCATATTTAACAAGTTATAAATTAAAACAGTATATTATCTCACTTTTTTTTTTTTTTAATTCATGTCCTGTTACACTTTGTCACAGACACGGCAGGCTCTTCAATCAGCCAATCACTGCGCACTCCATCACCTGAGTACTGAACACACACATCTGATCCCCATCAGCACCTCATCACCACGGACTATAAAACACTTCACTCACCTTCTGCCAGTTGTCCGGTCTCGTTCATATGAAGGACTCATCTAGTCGATCTCCATATCCACTAGAAATACCTACCAGTTCTACTCCAGCGTGTTTCCCAGTCTCCGTGTCTCCATCGTCCGTGTGTGTGTGTGTTCACCTTCCTCCGTCTCCAGTCATCCTCTCAGCCTCCATTCCACGCACCTGCAAATAAAGAACAATATCAGTTTGTTTATTCCATATCATCCATACCTATTCACCGTCCACTTACCTCCTCTGCTGTGTCTCAATAAACATACCATCTGCTTGCCATCTGTGTCTCTCGCCATTCTGTCCGTGACACACTTACTGTTGTCACATTTTTTCTGGTTAAATAAACATTGCATTAAAAAGGCCAAATGCAATTATATTTTGTATTTGTATGCTATGTAATATTCTGTTTATCAAAACCAACAAATCTCATCAAGTTAGTGTTTTAACCTATTTTTACATTTATTCCAAAATAATAACAAAAGGCAGTAACAATACAAACAATATTTTTTTATTTGTTAACTGATGTTCAGCTGTTCTTTTTAACTTTACCAGTGGGTGTCACTGTTGGACAGTGTTACTTAATAAAAACTTTTACACTTACATTTTGTTACATTTTGTAATACTTGTGTCCTTTTATTTTTGTAATATTGATCATTTTCTCATCCAGTTTTTTTTTTTTTTTTTTTTTTTTTCTAAAGAGACTGCCTCCCTTGCAACGACTGATGGCAGAAGCTTGTACCACACACAAACATCAGAAATACATTAATCTTAAATTATGATTTGAGGTTATGTAAATTTTGGCAGGTTATTTCACATTCATTTCATGCATGCAACGCAGTGATTAATGGAAATTGGGCAGTTCAATGAAGTATAGAATTTTTGTAATAGCTACAAAAATTAAAATGGGCAAATGTGGGATCACAGAGAAAATAAATGTTTTTTTTTTTATTACAATTTGTATAACCACAGTTTTACTATAAATATCATGTAGTAAAATATGGTGAATGTAAATGTTTTAACTAAAAAATGAATCCAGATCTATCAAAACAAAAAAGGATATATATATATTTTTTTTTTTTTTTTTTACTGATAACAAAACGGAATCAAAGGGTTCTTAATTCCTTATAGACCTAGGCCTATATATCACCAAATCAGCCACAATGCAAAACACAGATAAACCGAAATAGCACATCCAAAATGCGAAACGCTCTCTCTCTCTCTTTTACACACACACACACACACACAAACACACACACAAACACACCGGCCCAGAATTGTAATTTGTCAAACAACGTCAGTTACAATCCAGAAGACACAAAAAAATCAAGGGGTGACACCACAACACATCCAGTATGGTTTACAGTTTTTCTCGATTGCTTAAACACATTTTTTGAAACTATGCCTCATATTCTCAAAACAGTAAACACAAATCCATAACGTCTCACCCAATTCCCCAAACATTCTATTTTCAGGTCAAAATGAAGCTCTACACTCAAAACCATTCACTCTTGCTGAAAAAACAAACTTTGACATCACACACAAGCCCTCAAAAACACACACTAAAACATACACACTGGTGAGATAAATTCAAAACAATACTACAAAAAACAAAAACCAGTAATAAGTTGTGTTGCTTATGGTTCACATGATGAACACGTGTATACATTTGCACATTTTTTATTCCTTAATGTACTGTACAGTACAATACACCAAACAACAACAAAAAATATTGTGCCCCAGCATCACATCTTTGCTCTGGGACAGGCCAGAGAATCCCATCAACATCACAGACTGCACTGGCCCTATCCAGGCAGTGGGGGTAAAATCCTCTGGCATGCCTGATCCACCCAGTTTGTTGACAGTTCAACAAATCTGACTCATGTGTCAAAACAGGGGAATAGTGTTTAGACTAGTTTAGAGAAATGGGTGTGCTTTTTGATAAATGGTGTTATGGTTTTGAAATTTTAGTTCAAAAGCCTGGTTATAGTGTTTAAGCAATCGAGAAAAACTAACACACCCACAACAAATGAAAACACAAATATACACACAGGCTATAACACATAACACCATGTTCAGGTTTATCATTTTTTATTTTAAGAGTAGGCCTAATTATTTTACAAGATCAAAACAAATCTAAATAAAAAGCTTATCAAAAACATATAGCCTTCTGTAGTTGAAATTTCATGTCACTTCAATTTTAAAATAGTTTCTCCCCAAAAAGATGGCTGTTGACACAGAACACAGACTGGGGAGATGGTAAGTATACATGAAGACAGGCTTTAATGAACACAGTGATAATTGCAATGGTAAATATGGAATGGGTTTGCACAGGATGGACACAGAACAGGTGAGTAACCACACACACTTTTAACAGTCACTGATGAATATAATCTGAGCACTTTCCTTTGTTTGCAGAACGAGAACACAGGACTGGAGACGGGGGACGAGGAGCTGGAGAATGGAGATGAAGGAGAATTGAGACGTGGAACTGGAGACCAACATCAGGTAAGGAGTCTTTAGGTGAGTCACATCCAAAGAGCACATACGGTGGGTCATAGGCGAGACTAGACCAGAGCTGTGTCCCAATTCAGGGGCTGCGCACGTCGAAGTGCATGAAAGGGGTGGGGCTTTGGAGTGGAGGGTTGCCAGGTCTGCGCAACAAAACCATCACAAAAGTAGTGTAATCACAGCACAAGTGTAAAAGTATCCCAATCCCAGACAAGGCAACAATTAAACGAGCGTTGTTACATGGCTAGCGGCTGTGTGACAGATAGCTGACAGCTGATGTGTGTGCATTTTAAAGTTTTATGACTTTCTATTGGGTTTTGACATGCTTCACTGCCGGCGACGACGGGACACTGGACCAAAATATGTATGGTTAAAATATGTAATGTTAGTTTTATATCGTTAGCAACTCTTAGTTAACCTTGTTTGTTTTTTATGTTAAATGAAACATTAAAATGTGAAAAAATATACATTGGTGAAACCAGGGCATTGCTTACATTTATGTGAATATTTTATGGCTCTAATCTGTAGTCGTTTTACAGTAAGTTAAACTGTAGGCCTACGACAAACTGTACACAATGTGAAAATCATCAGTTTGTTCTGTCAGACTTATATCACAAATAAGGCATAAGTTTAGTATTTATTCTAATGTGTTCTTTATGTTTTTGATTAGCTGAAGTGACACTTTGTAGACATGGTGTTATTGCAAAGATGTCATGGCGAAGTTGTGGGGGAGGGTAATTGAATTCAAAACCAACATTGTTATTGTTCTTCACAGGTTCACATCAGACATTCACTGATGTTATATGATTATTGGCCTGTGTCGGTTCAGAATGTGTGTTTTGTAATAAAAAGGAAGAGGCAAATAAGGATCATCTTCTGAAAAAAACTTCTAAGAGATGCTGTTTATTTTTATGAGAACAGTCAAGGTATGGAATGTAGTTGAACTTGTCAGAGGTGTATGATGCCGTTAAATTGGTTCAAACTGGATAATGTAATACATTTCATCAATTATCTAAACTGGTTTTGCAGATAAATTAATGGTGGCCTGCTTCTGCAAGGCAAAGCTACAATCATCCAAAAGACATTACCATTGCCCCCTTTATCAGTATGACATATTTACATGGTCATACAACTTCATGACATTAAAAAGGCAGTGCCATCTTTTAACATTTTGATCTGTAAGATACAGTAAAATAATTACTAAAGTACTTAATGATTCATTTAACATTCAGAAAATTTAATGGGCATCAACAAATGGCATTGCCATATCACATTAATTATAAGGAATTATTTCAAGTGCACTACTTATCAAGATAGCTAAACTGTGCGTGATATTTTCGCTATATCTCCTGCAGGCATTGCATCAGAGAAAAGACAAGGTACATGGCACCAAAACGGTCAAAAGTTTCTTCTTCTGCTTCTTCTACTTTTTCTTAGATTAAAATTTCTGACTACAAGTACTCCTATGTCTGTCTGTCTGTCTGATTGACTATACTGTCTTCAAAAGAAACTGGTCAGGCTTTCTTAAGCCTACATCAAAGTTTATCTTGAAGAAGTATTTTAAGTTACTTTAAACATCAAACGCACTTGTTTGTTAGGTGATTAAATTTTTCGAAGTAACAGCTTGTAATAACCACTGATTTGTTTTCTTTTTACAGAGAATCCAGAAGTGTTAAAAAGAAAAGCTGAAGATGTAATAAGTGTGTCCACAGAGAACTTGGACTAAGACAAGCATGTTGAAAAAAAAAACCTGATGATGTGACCAGGGACCCCATAGAGAAGCAGGACTCAAAGACAAATAGTTTTGTGTCCGCACTGCACACCTGCTACACTGCTACACCCATGATATGTGTTGATGCCAGGAACAGAATTTATGTCACTCCAAAATATAACCACAGTTCGGTTTTTCCTATTCACGTAATCAAATCAACCAATCCACCAAACATAGACTGTGAGGTAGAAAAGTGTCATCGATTGATGAAAATTGCATGGTCTTCTGGAAATCCAGGCAAAGAATGTGCGCACTTGGATAGACCAAAGAATGCTAAGCCTTACATCAAGCCAGCAGTACTACAGTGTACCACACTGCAAGACATGCTGAGCCAGGGGGTAATGTCTTCTGAGTGGGGTGCTAAATGTCAAGAACTTATGGAGTGGATAGTGTGTTTCCCATATTTTTTATAGATGAAGGATACTCTGCACGGAGGTACTTTTTTTCAGTGTTTACAAATCTGACTGACAACTGGTGTCAGTTCAGACGAACAAGAGTAACATTTGATTCAGTGGTAGGACAGTGGAACTGTCAATTCCAAGGAAACAGAAGATCACACATTTGTATCCATCGTATGATGGGAATGTGGTGGTGGCTTTATGTAGTGAGTGTCTGAGGTGGCACCATAGTTGCCACCTCAGACACTCACATTGATGACTTGGAGAGTCATTTGTTTGAGAGCAGTGTGATGTGTGAGCCACAAAATGTGAACACTTCCAAAATATGTCTTATGACAGAATACCTTTTAAAAGAAAAAGGACTCAGAAAAAGGACTGAGGACTCAGGAGGAACAATCACCACCATGTTTTTTCCCCAAAGAAGGCACCTGCCCCTAATGTCCTTGGCCTACCCCTCCAGCACTGCATCCCTATGAAGTTATAACCACCCAGGCAATGATGAATGGGATTAGCTATGTCAGAAAAGGTCGGTGAACATGAAATCAAGTCTACACTTTTGCATAGATGTACCCATTACTATATCACATTTATCTCAGGGACGCAGTTGGCTCGGTTGGTACTGGCACGGCCTGGTAGCGCAGATGAGTCGGGACAGGCGCCGAGTGAGACGGCTTAGGTAGAGGGGGACACCGAAGCCAAGGCTGTCTTTCTGCCCTTTGATACCTTTTCTCCAGTTTCCACTGGGTCTATAGAAAGGGCTCGGTTGAGAGTCCGCTTGGCCCGTATACAGATGGAGGCGCAGGACAAGGCCCAAGTGCGTCAGGCCGAGCTGGATACATGCCTCGAAATACGGAGGCTAGAGATTGAAGCAGAAAAGCAGGTGAAGTTGCGACAGATCGAACTGGAGGTGATGAAGGTCACCTCTGTTTTGAATGTGCAGCCGAACTCTGCCGATCTCCCCCAAGCTTCCCCGACGGCTGATCCACCCTTGACTTAGATCCACCCTAAGCAAACATATTGTTCTTGTGCCTCACTTTAGAGAGCGTGAGGTAGACTCGTATTTCAATGCTTTTGAACGCATTGCTTGTTCTCTTCACTGGCCCAAGGACGTTTGGCCTTTATTGTTGCAATGTAGGTTGGTTGGTAAGGCTCTGGAATTGTGTTCCTCTCTTCCTTTAGATGACAGCTTACAGTACGATATAGGGGTGTGACGAGACAGGTAGCTCACGAGACGAGACACGAGATTGAGTTCATGAGAACGAGACAAGATTTTTACACAGTATTTTTAAGAAATCCTCAATGACGAAATACATGACTATAAAAATAATCTGCAGGTATATTTGAAATGTTTTAACTAATCATCTTGTAATGAATGTCATTTGAGTTCTACTTTCTGAGTATGAATTATCATATGCATTAAAAGACAACAGTACTCAAGCACTGTTAAAGGTTTTGCCAAAAACTCAACTGACTGGCTTCTCTCCTGTATGATTTTATATGAGTCTCTTCAGACCTTAGAACTGTACATGAATTATGAGCTTCTACAACTTTTGACCTCCTGACTAAACTCCTTTCAACAAATTGATCATAGAAATAAAAATATAGAATAATAAAATGGTAACACTCTAAGGTTCATTTGTTAACATTAATGGGTAACACTTTAGAATAATGGTCCGTCATTAATAAGTAACTATGCAGGAAGTAATGCAGGACTAATGAGTAGTATACATTAACACTTCAGCTACTACTATTAACTAATATAGAAACAAGCTTAACTAATCAGTAAGTAATATCAAATTTAGGACTAAGATAGTTCCTTATTAGCTAATCAGTAATTAGAGAATGAGATTGGCATCATTAAGAACTAATAGGTAACTATGACAAATTATAAAGAATTACTAATTAATTAATAATCACAACATTAAAGTGTCTGAGATGTGAGCAATTGTCTTTTTTTTACTCTCAACATGGTCATAAAATGCATCACTAATTACTCAAGTACCTAGTCATTCTTCAAGAACTACTAGTGATCTGGACCATTATTTTAAAGTGAAAAAGATGTTTTTCACTTCAAAATAATGGTCCTGATCACTAGTAGTTCCTGCATAGTGACTAGGTAACACTTGAGTATGTAAGGAACCCCCCATCGGCCCAAAAACGGAATCCGACGGCCTGGGCGAAGGTTAACGCGTGTATGCCTTTTCAGCTCCTCTGTGAAGTTCACTTAATTTCACTCGTTTAATCTGACTCCAATTTCAAATGATTTTTACTCTTAAGTCGTGTTTCCAATTAGAAGTTAATCATTGGTTATGCATTAATTTAGATATTTGATTATTCTGAGTATCTTTTACTTTCAATTATTCGTTCACTGCAGTCCCGGTATCGCTTTAGAAAAGTCACTTCGGCCGATTGAGTGCTTTCTCGGACACAAACTCGTCAGTTCTGACCTTAAACATTGGATGCAGGGTAAATATCTACCTTTAAGTCGGTCGCGCTCTGCTTACTCGTAACAAAAAGCATAGTTTTTATATATTTACGAAAACTGCAACTTATTTAAGGCAGCGATAGTCAGAAATCGAAATGGACTTAATTGACGTGCCCTATGCTCCATCTATTAAACCTTCCGTATGATCTATCCTGAACACAGATTTGCGGTAATACCTTCGCTTTAATCTACTAGAAATAATGAATTAAGAATAATGCAGAATAAACCAAAAATAATATTTATTTGTCAAGTAAAAATGTATCATGCCAATTACATAAGTGGACAATTAGAAGCCAATTCAGAAATAATACATGCATAACATCAATTGCTCAAAGAGTAAGAAATGCACATACACACAGTGGTGGATTAGTGTTTTTAAGACACTTCCCCATCACTGTATGGGGGTTTCTGGTTCCAGAAGATCCCCCATGACTGCTTTGCACTTTACCTTATATACCCAGACCAGAACAAAAGGATTGTAAATATTTACTACACCAACACCTGTTTTGGGGGAAGAGGAGTGGGTTATCAGATCTCTTGAAGAGACAAAAGGAGGACAGAATTCTCCTTAGTTTTCAAACTTCCTCATAACATAAGTGACTGCTGTGAAACTGAGACCATTTTACCAATCGCACTGAGACATTTAAAATGATACCAAACATGAAAGGGGAAAAAACAATAGATACACAAGTTACATTATACATCTTGAAGAACTTTTAGTGACTTGAGTTAGGGGGAAGGGAAGGAGGGTGTGTGTGTGGGGGGGGGGGGGGGGGGGTTGCATCCTGTAGATGTTGTGAGGGCAAGGTGTTGTCCTATGCTATTTCTTTAGATCTTCTCTCCAGATGAGTTTTATTGCTTTATTGCAGGGCACTTGATCTCAGTTTTGTCTTAGCAGGAAAATCAAGTCTTACAAGTAATTAATGATGCATTTGCATCTTGATTTTAATAATGTTTTACTAAATGTTGAAAAACAACTTCTTGTCTGAACTTGTCAAGCAAATATTACAATCTCTTGCTATTACCCACCGAGTTTCCAGTGCTTATTATCCGGAAAGTCAGGAGTGCTGGAACATTTCCATCAAACCTTAAAATCAATGTTAATGGGATGAAGATGTCCCATTAGTTTTGTTTGCAGTCAGGGAAACGGTGCAGGAATCACTTGGGTTCAGCCCTGCCGAGTTAGTATTTGGTCATACTGTGCGGGGTATTATAGATTTAATTTTTGCTTTTCCATCTCTTTTTAATGATGTTCCCACTCAAACTACAATATTACAGCAAGATATTGATGTTGCCGGTGCTCGACCTATTAAACAGCATGCATATTGTGTCAATGCCATTAAACGTGAGATAATGAGAAAAGAGGTTGTTTATTTGCTAGAGAATGGACTAGCTGAACCGAGTTTTAGTCCTTGGAGTTCTCCGTGCCTGTTGGTTCCAAAGCCTGACGGAACGTTTAGTTTCTGCACTGATTAACGAAAGGTGAATGCTGTCACAGTGCCTGATTTTTACCTATTACCTCGCATGGACGATTGCATAGACAATATAGGTTCTGCATGTTTTGTTAGTAAATTAGACTTACTAAAAGGTTATTGGCAAGTTCCGTTAACACCCCGGGCTTCAGAAATCTCAGAATTTGTGACTCCTGACACGTTGCTACAGTATAATTGTATGGCTTTCGGTCTACGGAATGCGCCGGCGACCTTCCAAAGACTGGTAAACCTGGTATTAGCTGACGTAATTGTAAAGCCTACCTCGACGACTTAGTGGTTTATTCATCATCGTGGACAGATCATGTTGCATTACTGAAACTTGTGTTTGAACACCTAAAGAACGCGTCGTTGACATTAAACTTGGCTAAATGTGATTTTGCTCAAGCTACTATCACTTACTTGGGTAAAGAAGTGGGAGGGGGTCAAGTTCGACCTGTGGAAGCAAAAATCGCTGCCATAATTCAGTTTCCAGCTCCTACAACTAGACGCGAGTTGTGCCGATTTCTTGGCATGGCAGGTTATTATCGCAGCTTCTGTCAAAACTTCTCCACTGTTGTCCACACTCTCACGACTTTGCTAGGTCTGTCTCACCCTTTTATTTGGTCCAGGGATTGTCAAAATGCTTTTGAAAGTGTAAAGGCACTTCTCTGTAATGCCCCTGTCTTGATGGGCCCAAAGTTTGCTTTGCTGTTTAAATTAGAGGTAGATGCTAGTGCTGTTGGTGCAGGTGCTGTCCTCTTCCAAGAAGACGATTCTGGAATTCACCACCATGTTTGTTATTTTTCACGCAAATTCAATAAACACTAGGTGAATTATTCCACAATCGAGAAGGAAGCCCTGACTTAGATATGGGGACTTCAACACTTTGAAGTTTATATTGGTTCTTCTAGTTTACCGCTTACTGTCTATACTGACCATAACCCGCTGACGTTATTGTCTCGTATTTACAACCAGAATCAGCGCTTGATGAGCTGGTCTCTGGTTGTGCAGAACTTTAACTTAAAGATCTTGCATAAGAGAGGTTCTGAGAATGTTGTGGCGGATGCCCTTTCTAGGAGCTAATATGTATATTTTCTTTTCCTTTTAGTTATTACCTCCTCTATTGTGTTTCATATCTCTCTGTCTCTCGCTCTTTTAGATTCCCTTTGGCGGAGGCTGGCACCAATCACCGTCCGCTCGCTGATGTCACTGCCAATCCCGTTACTAGAGTCTGTTTAAAAGACCGCCGGATTCCCCTTGTTCGCCCCCCCATTGTACGCTGCTTTTTGGCCTGTTACTGTACACGCAATAACTTTATTGTCAATTCCTTGTGTTGTTTGTCATTGAGACTTTGTTCTGGTTGTTTTCCCATCTGCCTGTTACTTGTTTTATATGTTACTTACAGTTCTTGCACTGTATTGTTTGTTTTTGATTTATTTGTAATACTGAGGAAAACACGAACAGGTAAGTATGTCACGTGACGTACATTGTGCACACGTAGGTATTGGACATTTCCATTATTCACACTAGGTTAGGGGCGAAATCCACCCACTGTACGTTTTGTTTTGTGTGTCAGTTGTGTAGTCAGGGCGTCACGGACGCTGAAGATCTTTTTTTTTTGCCTTTCTTTTTTTGTTAGAGAGATTAGTTAATTATTTTCACTAGCTAGAACGGGGCTTGTTTTGCTTTTATTTATTTCTTTGATTTGGCAACGCCCGCATTCCGTTTTCCCTTTGTTGTGTGTTGTGCGTTATTGGATTAATTGTAAATATTTGTTGTGTGTTAGACTAATTGTAAATATTGTAAATAATTCTTTTTATCTTCCATTTATTCTCTCTTTACTTTTCACCTTGGCCTTTGCAACAATAAACACTTGCATTGCAACACTGGCACACGTCCTGCAGTTTGTCTCGGGTACGGAGCAACCTGCAATAAATAATGTTATGCCTAAAATACCCCTTATGACACTCTTGGGTTATAACAAAGATTTAGGTAACACACAAATACTGCTTTTCAATCTGTAGGTGTTTCTTTTGCTGTGAAACAGTGTCCGTCATGTGCTAACATTGTGAGATTCCAAGAATATTCATCTGGATTCCACAACTTTAATAACCGGATTTTCATAACACTTCCATTGTGTGAGCTTCTGTTGTCTGGTTTGGCGGTAAGTCATTCATAAATGCTTTGTGTAAAACATCTGGAATAAAGTATCCTCATATCCATAACTTTGTTGAATTTAAAGAGAAATTATATAATTTTAACTGTGTTTTTTTAATTTCAGAACAAGACAACCAGTGGACGCATGCTGGACCCTTTGTCATTCTTTAATGACAACCGCTACCACCACCATACACTGCGGAAAGCATTCCACCACCTCTTGTCAGCGACAAAATTTCAGTTTGACGTCTTTTGCTTTCAGTGTGGATACCACCCAGCTGTGGTAATAGCAGATGCTAATTGGAAACTGGCCTTCGATGTCCCACATAAGATTATTTCTGGTGTCTGGAATTCAGCCTTTGTAAAATGACAATTATGGTAGACATTTCTTTAACTGAAAACACGTATTCATGGCTGTATCAAGAATGTTCAGTGGGCAAGGAAGAAATATTTAATTAAGTTTTTTGATGGAAAATTTTACGTCTTGGTATTACATATTTGTTGGTAGCAATGAATTTCTGCTTATCTGTAAAAGTGTGTGCTTGTCATGCCTTTATAATTATAAAACTTAATTTCCAGTTGGGACCTTTAAAAGGCCAGATCCATATACCATATCTGAGAAAGACTTGGAAGTGGACATTGTAAAGTCATGGTCCGATCTGAACAAGTCCCAAATTGCAGAAGGACTTATATCAGGTCTGGACTATATTGTGACATTTATCAATATGATCCTAAATGAAGAAAGCTGTGGCATGAACATTACACTTTTAGGCAAGGGACACAATCAAAATGTCTGAACAAATGGATTTACAATGTTGTGTGTCTAACTAATAGGAACCACTGTGGCAAACCCTTTCTGCATATCTGTTCGGCATTCCACTTTGGCACCATGGATGGGAGAGCGCACCAGAGTTGGAAACTGAAGCCAAAAAGGCAATGAAAAAGAAAAAAGATGACATCAAGCACCCCCCAAAAAATAATAAATGAGGACATAATACTAGAACTCATTGAGTCAAACAAGGTATACATTGTGCAAATCTTAATACCTTCTCAGTATACTGTCAATCTGTAGATACAGCCGTCATTCTTTATCAGGTTATTAGTACTATTTTGTGTACTTTATTGTGTACATGTGATGTACATGTAACGTACACACATAATATGGCCTTCACATGTTTTGAATTAATTTTTTTTTTTTTTTTTTTTTAAAAAGGTCTTTTCAATTTACAGCCTCAAAAAAAGGAACTCCAGGATGCTTGTTATGCCTCGGGGGTGTCCTCAGAGGGATCCATTGCTGACATGCTAAACCAGCTCTAGGAACTATTCAATTTTAAGGATATTTACCTGAAACCTTTTGTGAAGTTACAAAAAAATTAGAGGTGAGAAATTGCTTGCATTATTTTTATTATATTTTTTTCTGCTGTTAACTTTTGTAATAATCTTTAGGTGGTGTCCTTCATTTTTCCTGTGTACATGGTGTTGTGTACTACCTCAACTACAGTCAGCAAGAGACCACACAGATGGGCTTCTGAGTTTCAAGCACTTCCCAACATGCTACATCTCTGATGTAGCTGGACAAGTTGCTTGCCATACAAACAACGCACGAAACAGCTTTATTTCCAACCACATGACGGAAAACTCTGTGCAGCATCGTCAGATAGTATAAAGCTGGTGGCTAATAAGGAATTAGAGGTTGATTTGCAATGGGTGAAGAACTTGAGGTCACCATTTCTACTATAGGGAATGCCAGATAGCGACAGAATGTCAGCAAGACATTCAGTCACTGGGACATGTGAAAGATACTATCTGTATGATAGGTTTCATCAGAAAAAATAAAAAATGTCCAGAAGAAAAGTTGAGAAGCCTCAACATCTGCCCCAATTTAAAAAGAGAAGTGAACTCAGCGGTTGCAGAGCAGTTTAATCACGAAATTTCAGCAGTAAGGTACTCATTGTGCCAGATGAATGAAGCACACTTCAAACAAATTGTAAGGGTGCTGATTCACCTGCGTAACGAAAAGATAAACAGGACTTTTAAGGCTGAAATTGAGGGAATGTGCAATGCGCAGTTGTCTATCTGCCTGCATGGGATGTTTGGACTGCAATCCTCTGGTAGGTTTTATTTGGTATATGACAGTGGTTCACGTTCCTGGAGCCCCCCCAACACTAAACATTTTGCATGTGTCCTTTGTCTGACACACCCATTTCAGGTCTTAGAGTCTCAACTAATGAGCTGATGATCTGAATCAGGTGTGTTTGAGGAGACATGGAAAACATGCAGTGTTGGGGAGGCTTCAGTACATGGTTGGGAACCCCTGGTATATGATACTACACAATAATAAGAATGTAGAAATTGTGGAGAATCCAAAAAAAAAATGAAAAGATCAGCTACAACTGTATGTAATTGTAGTGAAGTATAATGTTAGTTGGGAGTGTGACCACTAGAGGGCATGCTTGTGCAACAAGTGGCTGAATCTCTTAGACTAAGCAGTGTTGTGCCTGTTGCCTGTGCTTGGTGGCAGATCCAGCGTGTGTGTTCCTGTGTAAACATCTGTTAATAAATACATATCAAATATACAGTATCTCTTTGTCTCTATATTCTGCTGCACAACAGAATATCACATAATTGGCAACGATGAGGATTCATGGTGTTCGTGTGATGGAGGAAATGTTGCTGTGAGTGTTTAATGGCCGTATGAGTATCATTTCACTGCAGTGAAACAAACAGCGTGAGACAAAGGCAAGAACTAAAGAGTCAAGAAAAAGAAGGTTGTGCTGTTAAGCGGAGTTGGGGCTAACACTTATTGCTTGTTCTTTATTGTGCCCCGCAAAGCCAGGACACAAAACAGATGAAGAGTTAGTAAATGTCCTCAAAAGTAATTTCAATCCTAAACCAAGTGAAATTGTGTAAAGATACAAGTTTAACTCACGTACACGGAAAGAGGGAGAAACTGTTGCTGATTATGTGGCGGAATTGAAAAAGATAGCACAGCAATGTGAGTATGGGGCCACACTTCCACAAATGCTGTGGGATAGACTCGTCTGTGGAGTGAATGACCAACGTATGCAGAGAAGATTGCTGGCGGAAGTGGAGTTAAAGTTCGAGAAGGATTGTTAACTGAAGAAGCAGGGCAAAACGCAAAGACACTTAGAGGACAGACAGCAGTGTACTCAGCTGAGAGAAAAGGGCAACAAAAAGACGTTGTGTGTTACAGATGTAAAGGTCAACATTCACCAGAAGAATGTAAGTTTCTGAATGAACTCTGCCATAAATGTGGAAAGGGTGGACACATAAAACGAGCATGCAGGGCCAAGCAGGCTTCCATGGGGTGCCATAAAAATGGCATTCAAAGGACAAAAAGGAGAGAAAAAAGAGAAACATAGGAGAACTCGTCTTGTTAAAGATGAGGAAAGTGACGAGAGGAAGGATGCCAGTGATATTAACACAATATACAGTGTATCCCAAGTCCAACCCAAAGTGGCTCCTATCACAAAGAAGGTGAATGTGAACGGCATGGAAGTGGAGTTTGAACTTGACACCGGTTGTGGAGTGAAGATCATTAGCAAAGAGCAATATTCTAAGTTGTGGAAACAAACAGACATGCCAGAATGGAAACCCTGCAGTTTGAAACTGAAGACATACACTGGTGTAAAAAGGTGCTGGGCCAGACTACAGGAACAGTGGAAATCAAAAATGTAAGAAAAAAATGGTTGTGGTAGAGGGAGAGGGGCCTAATTTGTTGGCTAAAAGATTTAGGGTTGCTGCCGGAGCTGGTGAATCAAGTAACGGCAGTGCCAGCACTTAAGTTAGCAGACGTGCTAGACGGACACGCAGAGGTGTTTAAAGAAGAGCTGGGGAAAATCATTGAACCAGTGCAGTTTGCAGAAAGGGAAGCTCCCATAGTACCTGTTAAGATACCAGATAGCTCTATTCGGGTTTGTGGAGATTACAAACTCTCGGTAAACAGAGCATCTAGTGTGAAACAATATCCTATTCCTAAAGTCGAAGATTTGTTCGCTCAGCTAGCTGGAGGACAACAATTCTCCAAACTGGACATGAGCCATGCGTATCAGCAAATTATGCTGAATGAGAGTGCCAAGAAATATGTGACTATTAACAAGGGACTGTACACGAAACATGAAACATTTCACAGTTTACCTGGATGACATATTAGTCACAGGGGCCAGTGAAGAGGAACATCTAAGAAACCTGGAGGAAGTTCTGAGTAGACTAAAGAGAAGTGGCACGGAGCTATGTGTGGTGGCCCCAGATGGATCCTGCTGTGGAAAGACTGGTAAAAGCTTGTGCAAGGTGTCAGGAGAACAGGAATGCCCCTCTGTGTGCACCTTTACATCCCTGGGAAATCCCAAAGCTGCCATGGAGAAGGATCCATATTGATTATGCAGGACCATGGCTAGGTAAAATGTTCCTGATCCCGGTGGATGCATACTCTAAATGGATAGAGGCATACCCGTTGAATAGCTCTATATCCGCTGTTACCATCCGGTGCCTGAGACAAAGTTTCAGCCAGCATGGGTTACCCGAAATAGTGGTGTCAGACAATGGCAGTTGTTTCACAAGTAAGGAGTTTCAAGAATTCATGAACCGTAATGGCATCAAGCACATAACCACAGCACCTTACCATGCAGCTTCTAATGGACTGGCTGAAAGAGCTGTGCAAACGTTCAAAGGTCTGATGAAAAAGAGTACAGGAGATTCCATTGAAGCCAGGCTGGCAAGAGTGTTGTTCAGCTATCAAATTACACCGCAGTTGACTATGGGAAAATCACCCGCGGAGCTGTTGTGTGGATGGAAACTGAGGTCTACCCTAGATCTCATTCACCCTGACTTCAAAAGTCAAGTGCAAGACAAGCAAGTGAAGCACAAGTCGCACCATGACCAGCATGCTAAAGAGAGACATTTGAGTGTAGGTGATCATGTGTATAACCAAGAACTTCAGTTCAGGCCCTACCTGGATTCCATTAAATTCTTATGTTTTATTCTTTCTATTTTATGTGTTTACAGTTTGATTTTAATGTACAGCACTTTGGACAGTCTTGTGGTTGTTTTTAAATGTGCTTTATAAATAAATGAACTTGAACTCCTTCTGGAGAAGCTGTGTTGTTGGAGCCTTCCTTGCAAGACGTTGATGAGCTGCTATCGCCTGAACCCCTTAGTCCTGTACCATCAGAGGACAGTGTGATACAGCAGACAAGTGGACTTACACCAGAGGCCACAGTGTCAGAGACTTCAAAGACAGAGGAGCAGCCTGAACTCGGGAGTAGCAAGCTGACAGTGGTGATGGCAGGAACGAGTAAGTGCTTTGCTGAATATCTGTTCTGGGTCAGTTGCTTTGTTTATTATTTGCTGCTAGGAAGGATTAATTTCGAATCTGTGCTTGTCCTATTTTCTACCTTGACTATAATTGTATTTTAATTGTACTCGTTTAGAATAACAGCTGCGTTTGCAGAGTTTTATTGGTGTTATTGCTCGTAGTCGCACTTAGTTTCGATTCATAGCCATTCACGGCCTTTAGGCTTTTGCTGTGCTAATTTTCAAGGCGGACTTAGCTGTTTTCAATCACGTGTTAGTAAGCAGCATATTTATTGTGCGTGCGCGCTGTCGTGGAAGCGTCAGCGGGAGCGTTCAGCCGTTGTGTTCAGCCTCCTCGTGTGAAGACCGACTCGGGTAAAGACCTGCGACTCTACCAGCGTGACTCCACCGAGCAACGACACCGGTAGGTAGGTAGGTGTTCTTTCACACTTTTCCATTCCTTCTTCCTCAGCATGTGCTTTCAATACATTCCTGTTGTCTCTCGGCAACGCTCCACTAACCCACGTAAAAGGCAGCGCAATGCTTTTAACCTGCGTCCTATCTACTCATCTTCTAACACTAATACTCCTCTCTCTGTCTCTGTGGGGCTATGGAATTGTCAGTCTGCAGTTAACAAAGCTGAATTCATTCCAGCCTTTGCTACTAATTCTACTCTCAATATCTTGGCCTTGAGACCTGGATTCGTCCAGAGGACTCAGCAACCCCTGCTGCTCTCTCTAACAACTTCACTTTCTCTCATACCCCTCGCCAGTCTGGGAGGGGTGGGGGCACAGGTCTTCTCATTTCTGACAATTGGAAATACTTGGATTCATTCCTCTCTTTGCAACTACAATTCATTTGAGTTTCATGCTATTACAATCTCAATTCCTGTCAAAATTCATATCCTGGTGATTTATCGCCCTCCAGGCCAACTGGGTACCTTTGGAGAGGAACTGGACATGCTGCTGTCCTCATTCCCAGAGGATGGTAGCCCACTTGTAGTTTTTGGCAATTTCAACATTCATCTAGAGAAGCCTTATGCTTCAGACTTCCTTTCTCTTATAGCCACATTTGATCTCAATCGGCTCATCACCACAAGTACACACAAATCTGGCAACCAACCTACCTCATTTACACACGCAACTGCATCACTGACAACATTTTGGTAAAACCTCTGCACGTTTCCGATCATTTCTTCATCACTTTTAGTCTACAACTCCCTATTTGTTCACCACCAACCCCTCTACTAGTTACCTTTAGACGAAACCTGCGCTCTCTTTCTTCTTCTCATTTTTCCTCTGCTGTATCCTCCTCCCTTCCCTCACCCACACAATTCTCATCTCTGGATGTGAATACAGCAACTGACACTTTATGTTCCACCTTAACTTCATCTCTAGATAGCATTTGTCCTCTGTCATCCAGGCCTGCACGTGCCACTCCCTCTAATCCCTGGTTATCTGATGTTCTTCGTGAACACCGGACCAAACTTAGGGTTGCAGAGAGGAAATGGCACAAATCAAAAGACCAATCTGACCTAGGTAGCTATCAATCCCTGCTCTCATCCTTTTCGGCTGAAATTCATGCTGCTAAATCTTCCTATTTCCACAACAAAATCAACAGCGCTTCAAACACACGCTCACTTTTCAAAACATTCAACTCTCTCCTCTGTCCCCCTCCACCACCACCCACCTCCTCCCTAACTGCTGATAATTTTGCAAATTTTTTCACTAACAAAATCGCTACCATCAGCGGTCAGTTCTCCGCTCCACACACACAGGAACTCAGACCATCCACATACACAGCCACACACCTCTCTTCATTCTCTCCCCTCACAGAGACAGAAGTATCCAAACTCCTTCTCTCCAGCCATCCCACCACCTGCCCTCTTGATCCCATCCCCTCACACCTTCTACAAGCCATCACTCCTACAATTGCACCAGCACTTACACACATTATCAACACATCTCTCCACACTGGCACTTTCCCTAACACATTCAAGCAGGCTCGGGTAACCCCACTGCTGAAAAAACCCACATTAAACACGTCACTTGTAGACAGCTACAGACCTGTTTCTCTCCTACCATTCATAGCAAAAACACTTGAACGAGTTGTTTTCAACCAGGTGTCATCTTTCCTCTCACAGAGCAATCAATTGGATGTCAATCAGTCTGGTTTCAAGAGTGGCTACTCAACCGAGACTGCACTACTGTCGGTCACTGAATCCTTGCGGATTGCAAAGGCTGTTTCCAAATCATCAGTTCTCATTCTGCTCGATCTATCTGCTGCCTTTGACACTGTGAATCATCAGATCCTCCTGTCCACCCTCTCATCACTGGGCATCACAGGTACTCCGCTTCACTGGTTTGAATCCTATCTCACAGGAAGGTCTTTCAGGGTTGCCTGGAGAGGGGAGGTATCCGAAGCTCATCAACTGACCACGGGGGTTCCTCAGGGTTCAGTTCTTGGACCCCTCCTCTTCTCCATTTACACTACATCACTTGGTCCCATCATATAGGCACATGGTTTCTCCTACCATTGCTATGGTGATGACACACAACTCTTCCTTTCATTCCAACCAGATGATCCCACAGTACCTACACGAATCTCAAGCTGTCTGGCGGACATCTCGGCATGGATGAAAGAACATCATCTGCAGCTCAACCTGGCTAAGACTGAGCTTCTCGTCTTCCCTGCCAATTCGACTCTAAATCATGATTTCAGCATTCAGCTAGGTACATCCTCAATTACCCCATCTAATTCGGCCAGAAATCTTGGAGTAATCCTTGATGACCAACTGACCTTCAAAGACCACATTGCAAAGACAGCTCGGTCATGCAGATTTGCACTATACAACATCAGGAAAATCAGGCCCTTTCTAACAGAACATGCAACACAATTCCTTGTCCAGGCCCTGGTCATTTCTAGGCTTGATTACTGCAATGCTCTTCTGGCTGGACTGCCATCATGCACAATCAAGCCTCTTCAAATGATTCAGAACGCTGCAGCACGTCTAGTCTTTAACGAGCCCAAAAGAGCCCACGTCACTCCTCTCTTCATCTCTCTGCACTGGCTACCACTTCCTGCTCGCATCAAATTCAAGGCGTTGACGCTTGCTTACAGATCTACCACGGGCTCAGCACCCTCCTACGTCCACTCACTCTTACGAGTCTACACTCCAACCAGAAGCCTACGCTCATTAAAGGAGCGAAGGCTCGTGGTACCATCACAGAGAGGCACGAAATCACTTTCCAGGACATTCTCGTTCACTGTCCCTCGCTGGTGGAATGATCTTCCTGCCTTCATCCGCAATGCAGAATCCCTGGCAATATTCAAAAGACAGCTGAAAACTCATCTCTTTCATGAGCACTTATCCTCATCCTAAAAAAACACAAAAAAATGTAATAAATACTGAAATAAAATGTGTTAGCAATGTATTAAACTGCACATTAACATATAAAATATCATAGAGGTAATATGAATTTAGACTCTTTGTGTAATCCAGGTTACCAAGAGCCCTGTTAATGTAAAATAGAAAAAGGAATAAAAACCATAACACTCGTGAATATGTAAATCAGTACTTTATTTTAATAACATTTGTAAAATGGAAAATAGGAAAATGCATAAATTCAAAAAAGAAATAAAACTAATTTGGAAAATTATTCAAATAAAACAAACTGAAGATTGGTCCAATGAGGAAAGCGAAGAGTTAGCCCCGCCCTATGATCGGAGCTGTGCGAAAGAGAGGACGAAGCGAGAATGTGCGATGCGAGAGAGAGAAACAGCAGTTCCGACGTGGTCCTGAAAAAGAAGAAGAAACAGAATTAGAACCCATAAATTAGCAGTTGTGTCAAGAGAAATAACAGATTTGAGAGAAAAAAATGTGAATTGAACATTGTCAGTCGATTATCACGGTTGATGCTAGCGCAAACTGTTACAGAGGAGAGAGAAACTTCCAGAGGTTGGAGTTTTGCCTGTCTGGAAACTTCATAACTAGAAAATTCGAATTCTCTTGGTAAGTGAAGCGATTAAATCCTCAATTACAGAGTTTTTTTTGTATAAATGTTCTGTAAATGGTGTTTAACCATCAAATGCGGTTGTATTATGTGCAGTAGTATATAAAAGACGTATAAAAGCTAATTCTTTGTTTAAAACGGGAGGAATATCGGGTGGATGTGTTAAATAACTAATGTTCAGATTTAAAAGTTACTTTAAACAGTTTACAAGTGTTATTTTAATGGGTTTTTATCGTGTATTCGAGCTATGAGAAATGGCTGATCGTGACGCACATGTGATACGGGCAGATGAGGCCTAAGCGCATCATTTGAAAAATGCTCAGCATGTCTATGCAAATTTCAATGTGTTAATGTTAAATGAACATGGAGTTAAATATGTTGAAATGTTGTTTATTCGCAGATTAACTGCTGTAATGATGTATATCTTGAACGGAATGTCTAATTGTATTTTTGGCCTTGTCTTTTGCAAGGTTGGCTTTTTTTTTTCTGTCCTTCCTTTCCCTATCTTCTGTTTTTCCATCATCCCTCGAGTCGGGTGCAGCATATTTTCTGGAACCGGACGATCGTTGAAGAAGACTTTGAACTTGAACTGTCTCTGCATTGCACTAGAAAGAGACTGCGAGCAGGAACTGGCGAGCCATGCCCATATAAGGATCGAGCTACGAGAATCAAGAAAGTGGTAGGATTGTGCATACGCTTTCCTTCATCTGTTGCTCAGAACTCAATTGCGGAAGAAGGATCTCGTGTAAGCAGCACTGAACTGGAGCTAAAGTTTGGTGAAACCCTAATCCACATTGGGACTGTTATTGTGAGCAGTAAGGTTGATCTTTTGTAAATTTCTTTTATTTTCTACTGATTTTTTTACTCTCAAATTCCACTGTTCTTTTGTTTCACTTAATTATTTGGTTTTATTTTTACTTTTTGTTGTTGTTGTTTTTCCGAGGAACACAAGTGAAAAGGGTATTTCGAAGTGTCATTTGGAAGAATTGTATTCATAGTCAAACTCAAAGTTATTCTCTATATTAAATAAGCCAATTAAAAACAAATTGAATAAATATGTGAAAAGAAATTCTATGCCCATGTTAGCAGAGTAAGAGTCAGTTAACTTTATTAGGTTGAATCTAAATAGGTCAAAAGGAGATAGACAAACAAATAATAAAAAGTACTAAAACTAAATAGAAAATTTAAAAAGGGTTATAAGAAGAATACATTTATCTTTTTTTTTTCATTTATTTTATTCTCCATTACCCCTTTTTGGTCACTATTTCCCTTTTTTTTTCCTTTTTCCGTTTGTTTTGATGATGTATTGAAACTTTGACTTGTTGTTATTATTAATATTTTTTTCCTTTCATTATTGCATTATTAACATTCTCTTTAATACATCTTACCTGTTTCTAATGCAGCCAGTGTTGTCGTCATTTCCTTCTACCCTTGTTGCTGACACAGTCTCTTGAGCGAGTCTGATCTTCTGGTCGCTGGTCCAAATTTAGAAACGGTGTATTCCTTTTCTGCTAATCTCCGTTATTCACTGTTTGAGAGGGAGGGTCGCACTTGCGCCGCGACACGCGTTACATTTGCATCACAGAAATACATTTTTTGAAGTATATTAAAATAGAAAAACATTATTTTAAATTGTAATGTTTCACAGTATTGCTGTTTTTTTTCTGTATTTTTGATCAAATAAATGCAGGCTTGATGATCACGAGACTTCTTTCAAAAACATTATAAATAGTAATGTGTACAATCTTTTGACTGCTACTGTTATTTTAAATTTATGCCTATACAATCATGTTTTCTGCTAAGAGTGGACATTATATTAAGGTGATATGATCCTGTTATCAGCATGCTCACAGAGGGTTTTTTCTTTTTTTGAGAATCATAGTGACCAGATACTGGCCCACACTGGACATTCTGAATGAATATAATGGTGAGATCACTGACTGGAAGCAGGAAAGTTTTTTGTTTGTTTTTTTCTCAAGTGCAGAAACACCAAACACCTTGGAATGCCAGGTAAGTGATGTTCACTTATATCTTTGAACAGGATTTATTTCCAGGTAAAACTCTATGTCAAAATGTGCCCTCATTTATTCAAATTGTTTGTACTGTTAACTATATTCTGAATAAACTACCAAAAAAACTACTTTGTACTTTGATTTTTTTAGTGTCCTCTCACATAGCCTACCTGACTGAAAGGGCTCATTATGCGGGTCATTATGCAGGTCTTTGTCTTCTCAGGTGTGAATTACAGCATTATTCATGAAGATTCAAGCCTCCCGCATACTGTCTTTCTTGACAAAAAGTGTCTTACAAAATTTAAATCAATATATTGTTTTATATGAAAGAGTAGGCAGGATAATATTTACATCATTTTGAAGCAAAAATTCTAGTCTACAACCTCCAATACGCAGAAGTCTTGTAAACACATATTTTGTATTTGTTTTGTGGCTGTATTTCAGTGACTTAATTTTTTTTGTTTTTTCAATAACCATGCATAAAGGTTATTCTCTCAAAAATACAAACATCTACATACATGTTACTCACATATTATGGTAGCCTAGTTCGTGCTGAATACAGTGTAATGACACTTTTGCCATTAATATATTCATAAGCAACTGAAAAAAGCACAAATGTCAGGGCATATCAAAACTTCTCCAGGGCCCCAAAAATCCTCAGACCCCAGAGGGTTAAAGTGCACTATTTTCATTTTGTAGTTAATATGCTAAAAAGTTATTCTCTTAAAGGGGACATTGGATGCCAATTTTCCACAAGTTAGTATTATTCTTTAGGTTCTTCATGAAAGGTAAATTTCTGAATGGTTGTGTAAAAAAACACCTTTTTTTACCTTTTCAAAAACAGATCTGTTTACAGCGAGCTGTATCGGTGCATGTCCCTTAAAATGATAATGAGCTACTGTTCACCCCACCCCTATCTTCTGCGGGCAGGCTGTAAACACTATTTGGCAGGTATTGCATTGAACTCACCATTCTTAATTATGCAGTTATAAATGCTCAAAAACGATTAAAATACATTTGAAAATTACTTGTTAGTCATTAACTAACACCTTTATAAACCTTATTGTAGTGTTGCCATGCTATCTTTACATAAAATGTACACAGTTTGTAATAAGACAATCATCTTAATGCATTGTTCATTATAAACGTGCAGTATTGTATTACAGTGAGAAAGTTCTAAATAGAAATGACGACATATATGTTTGTTCGATTGTATTATTTTGATAATGAACAAGCTGCGATGTCATGTTTGCAGTACTTTGTTGTGTGTGCTTGAGGCACCGGCGCGATCAAACAGCACTCTTTGCAGGGGACTTGCTCATCGTCATGGCAACGGTTCGTGACCAGGTCAGATTACGTCAGAGTTTGTTGTTTGTTGTAAAATCATACCACACTGCTCAGACATTCCCCGACCCAACAAACGGTGATTATACATGTTCAGTCCGTGAAAACAAACTCCGACCAACGGCAACAGATGCAGATTTTTTTTTTATACATATTTTTATTGTATTTTACAGCACATTTAACAAACAAACATAACATACACTTCAATACAAACCTCCTTCCACAATAACCCTGGCAGTCTTTTAATTTAAAAAAAAATAAGAAATTTTACACTCCTTTTTGTCACAGAGACAAACTCCGTGATTCCCTCCTCTGGCCATCAGAGGGCGCCCTCACCTGAATATTGACACTCACATACACACACTACATTTCCCATCAGCCCCGTACCTTGGCACTGATCACGCGACCCAGAGTAGCTTGTTAACTGGCCTATATAAACTGTCATCAGACCAGTCCTCTTTGCGAGGTCTTGTATTACTACGGTTTGCATTTCTGAGCGTTCTTTATTGTTTTGCCTTCCTGTTGTGACCCTGTTGATTCCTGTTTACGATTCTCTGCTGCCTG
Source organism: Hypophthalmichthys molitrix (assembly GCA_037950675.1). Classification (NCBI taxonomy): domain Eukaryota; kingdom Metazoa; phylum Chordata; class Actinopteri; order Cypriniformes; family Xenocyprididae; genus Hypophthalmichthys; species Hypophthalmichthys molitrix. The sequence goes on from CM075500.1 coordinate 1,779,695, forward strand.
CCCATTGGACTGTTTGCTTTGTCTCTGACCGGTGATTGTTCTCTGCCTGCCCTGATCTACTGTTTTACGACCACGAATCTGTCTGCCCTCCGTTGCCACTTCTGCTGTTATCTGACCATAGCCTGTTTGACCACAATTATTGTTAATAAAGCCTGCTTATGGATCCCATTTCGTGTGACGAGTCGTTACAGAAAACCTCGCCAATCCCCGATCCAGCGGCTTTCTTTCACGTGTGCAACGATGTCTGCCCAAGCCAGCCAACTTGCCACGCACCAGCACCAGCTAAATCGACTTACCTCCATCATGGAAGAGTTGGTAAAGGCACTTCAAAATCTCTGCTGTACCCCTTCTCCAACGACAACAACACCTGCCACAGCCGCCATTACACACGTGGTAGAAACACCATCTCAAACCAATCCTCGTCTGGCATTCCCCGAGAAGTTTGATGGAGATCCAACAAAATGTAAGGGCTTTCTACTTCAATGCTCGCTGTTTGTTAATCAACAACCCACACTGTACTCTACAAACTACGTGGGTGAGTGACACTCTTAAAGTATTGTTTAGAAAGGGACTGTTTCATGAACTGCAATCTGAACTGGCCTGTCATGATGAAGGAAGAGACCAATTTATTGAACTCGCAATTCAGATTGATAACCTCATCAGAGCCAGAAAACCGAACAATCGCAACACTGTTCATGTCCCGCCACCCAATGTCTCGGAAGAGACTGAACCCATGCAGATTAACTCATACCATCTGTCAGCTGAAGAAAGAGATTGTCGACTTTCTCAACGTTTGTGTTTGTACTGTGGTCAGGCTGGTCATCTGAGAAACTCTTGCCCGTCCTGAAATGTGTGTTACTGTACCCATCACAATTACTGCCAATGGTCAACAAATATCTACCACGGCCCTGTTGGAATCAGGAGCTGCTGGAAATTTTATGTCTCAAGATTTTGCTCTGCATCATTACGCTGCTCTCATTAAGTGCTCCTCTTCCCTGACAGTGGAGGCGATAGACGGCCGACCACTGGGTTCAGGACATGTATCATCCCTGACACAAGAGCTTGTGATGCAGATGGGTCTCTTCCACTCAGAAACAATTCAGTTCTACATCCTACTCACCTCCAACACACCTGTCATCCTTGGATTACCCTGGCTCCGCAGACATGACCCCCATATCTCATGGAAGGAGGGCCAGATCACGCAATGGAACAATACCTGCTATCCCGAGTGTCTCTCACACATTTCAACTCTTCCTGTTCAGTCCATTAATGTCAACGAATTACCTCCTGATGTAGATCTGCCCGAGGAATATAAAGATTTATCAGTAGACTTCAGTAAAACCCGTGCTTCCAAACTGTCACCTCATCGTCCCTACGACTGTGCCATTGATCTCATCCCTGGTTCAACACCTCCGAAGGGCCGTATATTTCCCCTCTCTCAACCTGAATCCGAAGCCATGAAAAAGTACATTTAAGAGGAATTGGCATAAGGCTTCATTCGACCATCAACATCTCCCGCGTCAGCAGGGTTTTTCTTTGTACACAAGAAGGATGGAGGTCTTCGACCCTGTATTGATTATCATGGTCTCAACGAAATCACTGTTAAATTCCGGTATCCATTACCCCTAGTTCCTCCTGCACTGGAACAACTGCGCACAGCCCGATACTACACCAAGCTTGATCTACGCAGTGTGTACAGCAACTTAAGCAACGCTTTGTCTCTGCCCCCATTCTGCATCATCCGAACCCTGAACTCCCCTTCGTGGTAGAGGTGGATGCCTCCAATACCGGTCTAGGTGCCATCCTATCACAGAGACAAGGCACTCCTCCCAAACTCTATCCGTGTGCCTATCACTCCAGAAAATTGAACGCAGCAGAGATAAATTACGATGTGGGAGACGGAGAACTCTTAGCCATGAAAGCAGCCTTTGAGGAGTGGCGCCACTGTTAAGAAGGATCTGCTCATCCTTTTACGGTGCTAACCGATCATAAGAACCTGGAGTACTTGAGAACAGCCAAGAGACTCAACCCCAGGCAGGCATAATGGTCATTGTTCTTCTCACGATTCAACTTCACAGTCACATATCGCCCAGGTTCCAAGAACACCAAAGTAGATGCCCTTTCAAGACATTATGAAGGTGATCGCTCTTCCCAACTTCCTGAGACCATTCTATCACCCAGTCTAATTGTTGCTCCCGTTCAGTGGGATATCATGACGGAGGTAGAACAAATCAATGCTCAGACTGAAATTCCAGTGGAATGCCCTCCTGACAAGGTCTTTGTCCCCGAAGTTCTCCGCAAGCGCTTATTGGAACAGGTCCATTGTTTGCCCTCCTCTGGTCATCCGGGAATCACTGCCACCATCCATCTCCTACAAAACCATTTCTGGTGGTCAACCCTGTGCAAAGACACCACTCTATTCGTACATCAATGCCAGACTTGCAATATTCACAAACCATCACGTCAGTTCACGTCTCAACTCTGGTCAGCATTCTTTCAAGCACTTAACATTAACGTCAGTCTGACATCCGGGTACCAACCCCAGTCCCAGGTGTCCGATGATCAGGGCCCCCCACCCATCATGGAAGGCGAGGAGGCTTATCAAGTTCATGAACTGCTGGACTCCAGGCGCCGAGAAAGGATTCTCCAGTATCTGGTCGACGGGGAGGGGTACGGTCCAGAGGAACGTTCTTGGGTCAATGCAGATGACATACTTGACCCCAATTTTGTGGAGGAATTCCACCGAATCCATCCGGAAAGACTGGCCCCTTGACCGCGCGGGAGACCTCGGCGCCGGTTGCCTCCTCGCGCCAGGAGTTGCTCCGAGATGAGACGAACTCCGTGATTCCCTCCTCTGGCCATCAGAGGGCGCCCTCACCTGAATATTGACACTCGCATACACACACTACATTTCCCATCAGCCCCGTACCTTGGCACTGATCACGCGACCCAGCTGTAGCTTGTCGTACCAAATGACAACGAATTATTTAATTCAAATTATGGGTGAAAAATATCTATATTTAAATCATAACGCTTTATGATTAATTATAATATAGATCGACCAAAGAAGGAATTATGCACATATATTGTGAATTAATTACAACGGATTATAATTAATTACATATATGATTAGTTCTAGTTCAAAAGTGGTTTGAGAAAGACTATCCTAGTTTGTCCAGTAAACCATCAGTTTTCTCATAGACTATTATAAAAGGAAGTTAGTCTCTGGCCACGAGAATAACTTCCTATCATAGCATTAAAGTGTAAAGCAGTTTTGCAGAATCAAACGTAGAAGTGACTTGGTTTGTTGAATGAGCAACAGAGACAATCGAGCATGAATATAATGCATTTAATATACGAAACTACGAATACATGGGCTATACGGCTAAATATGCACAAAGAATACACGTATATACAAAAGCGAAAGTAAAGACAGGAAAACAGAGGTGATCAAAGAAAATAACAAATTACAAACAGTTAAACCTTTGAGAGCCAGCAAGGAAACTCACGTGGAGCTTAAAACGCTTCAAAAAGAATGGTTCTATACGTGCATAGGTTTAGGTGCTGCGGTTGCTTCGTCTTTCTGCAGGAGTTTCAGTTGCGTGCGATATGAAGCAATTGATCCTTTTCTGAGGGAGGGTTCTTCGGCGGGATTTTCAAACAAGGTTTTAACTTCAGAGTAAGATAAACAGAAAATAAAGAAGAGAGAGTCCAGAACTGACCCTAGCCATTACTGTGGAAAATGATGTGAGAATTGAAGCCCTGGTAGACACCAGAGCAGATCTCACTCTGATGTCATCTGACCTTTTAGAAAGACTTAGAGCCAAAGCTAAGAAATGAAATAAAACTATCCAATCAGAAAGATGTGAGCTAAATGTGCAGTCATACAGCCAAAATGAGGTCCAACTTGAACAAATAGCTCCCATCCACCGCACAATTGGTCTAATGAGCTTGGTACCTCCTGTGTACATATCACAAATGGATGCGTTTCCCCTTTTCATCGGCAAAGACCTGCTAGAACGCTTTGAGCCCTTATTGGACTCCAGAAAGCTGAAAATCTGGGCTCAAGTGCGAGAACTTCTGCCTTTCCAGTCACCCAGACCACCTGAGCCAGACTGTCAGGTCACAGAGTTCACAGGAAATCTCACAGCTAGCCGAGGGAACCCCGTCTCAGCCCCAGAGCAAAGTTCAAGTTCGCCACTCTGCACTCTTCAACTCACCATAGACTCTGACTCCTTCTGCCCCAAGGTCATGACAGACCTACAGCTGAATGATGTAACAACAACAACAGACCTTACTCTCGTACTGTAGGCAGAAAACTCAGCCTTCAGCCACACGCTGTTCAGTGCTTTCACTGAAAACACACCGGACCTCCCATTTGTCAACAAGTGCACACGTTTCCCTTTAGACTCTCGTCTGTCAACCATGACGACTGCCAAGAACATCTGTGCTTTGAACTTGAAATGGAACGACCGCCGTTTAACCCATCACTTCCTGGTCCTTCCGGACCTCCTGATTCACCTCAAAGCTCATGTGGACATTAGTAATGAGGTGGTGTGGGCCCCGATGACTTTACAGCCGCCTGTTGTTCCTGTCAACACTGAAAACTTCCTGTCAGGCCAGACCATTCCAGAGGTCTGCTTCCTGGTCAATGAACAGGAAGCTGTAGCACCCACTTACACCAAAGGGGTCGCTGTTCGGCTCAACATGAGATGTGGTCAAACTCTAAACAACACGCTGGGTTTCTTCCAACTTTCACCTGAAGGCGTAGAACTTAGACTCACTCGGGAAGCCACACCCCTCACTGAAGTGTCATCCCGTGTAGTCTAGATCTTGTTCAACAACTGCATGGCTACCGACATCAGAATTCCCAAGGCCTACCGTCTGGGATGGCTAGTGAGTCACGACTTCCATGACTTTGAACTCATGTTGCCAGTCATTGGATCAATACCATCTGCAATGATCCCAGAAGGGAGCTCAGACAACACAGTGTTCACAGCACCCTTCATGATCATCTCCATAACTTCCATCATGCCAGTAGCCACAGAACAAGTGTGCAGAACGGAGCTGATGAAGGACCAACACCTCGTAGTATACACCGTCTCCAACCAGCCTGTCTGCAAAACTCATGAAAGCGCTGCACCTCTGACAGCCAATGTGACACATAACGCTACAACGGAGGAGCCATTCCCAGGATTTGAGACTCAAGTCCAGCAAATTCTGAAAGATGCAGATGCCCTAAAGAATGATGCAGACCGTCAGAAACTCAGACAGGTCCTGTACAAATTCAAAGCATCATTTGCAAAAGACTCTTTAGACTGCAGCCTGCGTATTCCAACACACCCAAATGCTCCTCCCACCTTCGTCAGGCAGTACAAAATTCCCATCGTCTCACACGAACCAGTGCAGGAGATTATTCCATGGACAAAAAAGGTGTCATCCGCCCATGCAACAGCACCTACTCAGCTCCCATCTGGCCCGTTCTTAAACCAAACAGCAAGTGCCGACCCACCATTGACTACAGAAAGTTGAACCAACAAGTGCCACTGTCACGATGGCCCATGACACAGCTGGAGCTGGAACTACCTGGAATGAGAGGAGCCACTATCTTCTCTACGCTTGATGTGGCATCAGGATTCTGGACCATACCCGTGTATCCAGAAGATGAACACAGGCTGGCCTTCACCTTTGGCAACCGACAGTACACGTTCACGTGGTGCCCATTCGGCTATACCAACTCACCAGCTGAATTCAACATCAAAGCATGTCCAGATACAAGAATGAGAAGGAATCTTATCTATGTAGATGATGTTCTCATGAACAGCACAATTGTGGCTGACCACCAGAAAGAAAGAGACCACGTTCTGAATCAATTAGCCACTGCTGGTGCCAAGATTGCCCTCCACAAAGGACAATGGTGTCAGACCAGGGTCAATTGCGTGGGTCTACTTATCGGTTCCCGGGGCATTGAACCACAGTCCAGCCGCATCCAAGCTATTCAAAACATCAAGCCTCCCACCAATGTCTCAGGGCTACGCAGTTTTCTAGGTGTGTGCAACCACTCACGGCAGTTCAAAGAGAACTACTCGGACAGTGCAAGACCTCTAACTGCTCTACTGGAAAAGGACTGCCCATTTGTCTGGACAGAAACCCAAACAAATGCGATGAACGAATGGAAACGGCATTTGTATACAGCTCCATGTCTGGCTTACCCTGATCCACAGAAGGAGTTCTACTTGGAAGCTGGATTCTCCAACGACTGCCTGAGTGCTGGTCTGTACCAACGGTATGACCAAGACAAAAGAGTCTTAGCATATGCCAGCAAGACACTTTTGTCACCAGAGTGTAAATACTTAGACTGTGAAAAGGCTTTGCTCTGCACAGTATGGGCCATCCAAAGATTCTCCAACTACATCGGAGCACAAAAGGTTATCATAGAAACCTGTCACCAGCCTATTACTTTCCTCAACACCCGACGCATCCGAGATGACGTGGTCACCAACTCACGCATAACCACGTGGCTGATGGCCCTCCAAGGGCGCAACGTTGAGGCACGATATGCCCAAAATCACAAGTCTGCACTAAGTGACGGCTTGGCTGCCTGTCAAAACTGCTCCGATGACACAACAGCTTCAACACTGGAGGTAGAGGTACCCCAACAACAACAACCAACCTGTCACAGGTACTTCAAAAAGAATGCGTGCCAAGGTATGCCCACTGCCTACGTCAATGGATGTTGCTACAACCATGAGAGCATCCTAAAGGCAGGTGCAGGGGTGTTATGGTTAAACGACCAACCCTGCCCACCACAACCCTACAGGTTGTGTCCCCAGCTACGCAGTATGCTGAAGTAGCAGCTATTCTCATAACCCTTCAAATCGCATCGGCCCATAACATCAGAACACTCTTCAGTTGCACAGACTCAAACTATGCCAGACTCAGTTTCACATGCCACCTTCCGGGCTGGAAACAAAATAGTTTCAAGACTGAAAGCAACAAGCCGGTCAAACATCAACACCTGTTCCAAGCATGTGATGACATCACTCAAACAAACGACATGATCGTTTACTGGGAAAAGGTGAAAGGACACTCAAAGCAACCAGAGTGTGACGAAGACTTGAATGACCAAACTGATGCCCTTGCCAAGACTGGCGCACTACATGGCAATCTATGGTCACCCCCACCCCAGTCACCCACCCTTAGTGTGGCAGCAATAACCTGCAGCCAACGAACTGTTCCTGCAACAGTTCCCACGTCACAGCCACTTTCACTGGCTCCACAAATTTCCAACAATGATATAGCTGACCTCCAAGCCTCCGACACCTCCATACAAGCTATAATAGACCACCTCGCAGACCCCTCCAACCACCCAATCACGGCATCTGATCCCACTGCGGCCCCTAGCCTCAAATGACTGCATGAGAGCAAACACATGCTGCATGTGGAGGAAAACATTCTCTGGTATGCCCCTGATGACCTCACAGCGCCAAAGCTTGTAATGCCACAGTGCCAAAAGGGGGTCACGCTAATGTACGCCCACGACGCACTATGTGCCAGACACCATGGTACCAGAGCCACTTATGAGACATTAAAACAAGTGTCATACTGGCCCGGCATGTAGCAAGATGTAGCAGAGTATGTCAGAGGGCGTCTGGTTTGAGGAGGAGTCACATGTCCATGGTCGGTCAACCAGAAAGACTGGGATGTAAAACTTCCTCTAGTGCTCACGGCCATCAGAGCCACCCGACAGGAGTCCACTCGGGTGTCTCCCTTTGAACTAATGATGGGGCGGCAAATGACACTGCCGCTGCACCTGCTTTATTAACCGGGAGACTCCAGCCTTGTCACAGCCCACACCACTCACCAGTACCTCGGCGATCTACACCCACAGCTGAGAAAACAACTCGCAACACAGAGTAAAACCTTGCAAACCATCAGCAAATCCTTGAAAGGCATTGTGATGGTTCTCAATACTCAGTTTCCTGCTGAACCAAACAAATTCAATGAAGCAACTGTTTACCGTCTTCCAAAATGACTTTCCCCAAAGTCAGCTGGTCACAGCTCTGATAACAGACATGCTGTGGGAGGTGAGCTCCTCCATGGACAGGTTGGCCATGGGTAGGATCCCCCCGTACCCTGTACCCCTAACACTCGTACAAACTGTATTGGATTCTGCTACTGGCAGACCTGCTGAGCCTCTTCCAACCCACCTCGCCTACTCTCTGGGTAGTGCCATCCTACTGCACGTCGACCCAGAGCAGAGCGAGATGGCCTTCCTCCTAAATCTACCCACCATTGAATCAGATCACATCTACTGACTCAAAGACATTGTCAATGTCAGGTTTTGGCAGGGTAACACCCATATCAAGATACACACCCCAGATGTGGTAGCCTACTACGACAGCAACCCACAGCTGTATCTGGCTCCCAATTTGCACATGTGTATTTTGACTAAAGACATTCACTACCTCTGCCCTGTCAAGCCTTTCCTCAGAGACAACACTGTAGGAATCTGCGGGTTGCAACCCATGATCAGCGACACACGCTGCCCTGCCGAGGCCAAGCCTCGCACCCAAGTCATTGGAACACGAGCCGAAATTGTGGCCGATCGATGGCTCGTCAACACCCCCATTCGCACTGCCACCCTGACCTACGATCAGCATGACACTGCCACACGTGTCAGCCTGCCAAACCAAAGTATGTGGGTTCAGGTACCCACAGGTGCCATCCTCCACCTCGACGATCTGGCATTGTACCATCTCCCAAGTGAAGAGTACCAGTCAGAACTGGAAATCCCAGCCTTCAAGAAACACAACCTCACCTCGGGTCCAGAACTGAAACTGAGGATTGAGAAAGGGGGGTCCCAGCTAATCGATGTTACTCCCATCGACACAGCCCTCCAAGCACTGTCCCGACTGCCCATCCTGACCGGCTCACCTATAGTCCAGGCTTGGACTGCTGCCGATACGGCCCTTTGCCTCTCCATGCCATTCGGGTACATACTGACACTGGGCCTGGCCTTCATCCTGTTCAAGAGGATCAAAGGGATGCGAGAATCCATGGACAAGTGCCTGCCTGCCCTTCCTAGAGTTTTCAAAAGGAAACCCAAGAGAGGAAGTACCAAGACGGAGAATATGCCAAATCTCATCGAGGTGGATTCTCCATCTGAGGAATCAAAGGCCGAGGATGAGTAGCAAACCATCTGTTGCTTGACCTTCATGGTCCATCTGCCATCCGACTTTCGTTCCCGTCCAACGAAGTCCACACATGAACTTCGTTGGCCGAAAGGGGGACTGTAGCATCTGCAGTGGATCAAAATCATCAACACAACTGTAAATTAAAGAAAGCTTTTAACGTTTGACCTCCTTCGGATAACTCATAGACCATGGCTCCGGCAGGTCTAGATGAAATGACCCTATTGGCATCTTTGTTGCCTCCATTGAAGAGAAGCAGGAGGCCTTCTCACCAGCTCTGGGGACTTCAAAGAGTCACCCGTGCTTCACCCCACATGGCGCTAAGGGCCATGTGGCATATCCAAGACACTGTGAAAACCCAATACACATCACACACATACAGAGACACAAACACACATTTGGAGACTGTATCTACATTTAGCCTCAAAATATGACTATGCCAAAGTGTACCTGTTGCTGTATTCAGGTGAACGTGCATGTATCCATATTATATAAGATTAGTTATGACTGTAGCGGTGTTAGTTTTACTCTAAACGGTATATTCAAGTATAAACTGTATATCTCACTTTTATGTCTTTGACATCCGACAAGTTTGGTCTCATTGTAAAGCTCTCTTTGTGCCCTAATTGACAATGTATGTCACATTACTGTAAAATGCATTGTTCTATTTTTAATGGTACTTAGAAGAAAATGTACTCAGGTCTGACACATCATAAACCATGCAAATGAGGTCATAAATGGAGAAAAAGAAAAAGTTTGCCCGCCAAAATTGCACCCTCATCATTGGCTGAATCACCCGAGGAGGCGTTCTGGTTTGTTGTCCTTAAAACACAATGACACGTGTCTCTTCATTGCACAAGTTTTCTTTTGTCAAGCCTTCGTCATCCTCCATCACCTAGGAGAGGGACTCTCTCTTTTCCTGTACTGAAAAATGCTGATGTGAAGGTGATGCTAAGAAGCTAGAAGCTTCTAAGGAACCCCAAGCTTGTGCCAGGCTTCGGCCTAGACCTTCCATTGACCAAAGATCCTCTGAATCCAACTGGTTCTCTTTCATCACGACAATATCAGCAAAGATTCAACGGGAGCCTCTACAAATTGCATCAGGACAGTTTTAATTCAAATGGGCGAGACATGCAAGTATCAAACTTTGTCTCATTATATGATACACTAAGTATCTTTACCCCTTTTTTAAAGAAGGGTCTGTTAAAACTATACTGATGGTTTGCTCAAGGCTGTTGATCTGCTGAATTTCAAACAATGCTGTAACTTCTTGCTTTCCTGTATTCTGCTTCAGCTCTCTCTTTCCCTTGGTAAACTGTATGCATGTATGTGTGTGAATGTTAGAGTAGTTAAGTGTTTAGTCTAGTTAATAAATCTTGTTCATGTCACACGTAAAGTTGTCCGTGTTTCATGCTCATACTGGAGTCCCTATTCATGCAGATCCTGACTATATGCTCTGAGTACTACTGTACATGAGATTGTTATTTCCCATAAGCTGGAAATGAACATTTCTTAGAATTAATAAACAATTAACACTGAGTGTTCATTGGCCAAACAGGTTAATTGATTGTAATATTAATTTTATTACATTAAGTTAATTTTATTAACTGATCCAAATATTTATAATTAATTATAACTAGTTATGATTAATTATCATATTTATTTTGAGCTAATTTGCTACATTGTTAACTGGCCATTATAAACTGTCATCAGACCAGTCCTCTTTGCGAGGTCTTGTATTACTAAGATTTGCATTTCTGAGCGTTCTTTATTGTTTTGCCTTTCTGATGTGACCCTGTTGATTCCTGTTTACGATTCTCTGCTGCCTGCCCATTGGACTGTTTGGTTTGTCTCTGACCGGTGATTGTTCTCTGCCTGCCCTGATCTACTGCCTGTTTTACGACCACGAATCTGTCTGCCCTCCGTTGTCACTTCTGTTGTTATCTGACCATTGCCTTTTTGACCATGATTATTGTTAATAAAGCCTGCTTATGGATCCCACCTTGTGTGACGAGTCGTTACACTTTTAAACAATGTGTGTGTGTGTATATATATATATATATATATATATATATATATACACACACATCTACAGCCTCTTCAATATCACCTCTTTTAACAAATTCCAAAAATATCTCCCAAATATCATAAAATTTAGAAGACTTCCCCTTTATTACATATGTAAGCTTTTTAAGGGGCAAACTAGATATCAAGTTTTTCAGCCAAAGCCCAAGGGAAGGACAGCCAACATTTTTCCAGCAAAGGGCAATTGAACGCCTTGCCTGTAGCAAGCACAAGTCTACCAGTTTTCTTTCTTTGATTAGCAGAGAGCAATTGTCCACATACGTACCCAATACACATATTATAGGGCTTAAAGGAATAGGAGAGGAAGTAAATTGAGATAAGTCACCTTACTCCAAAACATTTGCATCTCCTCACATTCCCACACACAATGAAAAAATGTACCCTGGAACTTATTACACTTAAAACATAAATCAGGAATACTAGGGTTAAATTTATATAGTCTCACAGGAGTGATATAGGTTCTCATTATCCAATTATATTGTAAGAGTCTCAATCGAGTGTTTAGTTTGGGTTTGCGCTTTCAAACATATTGTGCCCCACTCATCCAATGAAATGTCTTTATTTAAATCTTGCATCCATGCTTGTCTTTTATTTTCAGAACTTTCTTTATGATTCTGTACCAGTATATTGTATAACTGGGTAATTCGACCTTTACTGAAACAGTCATGTGTGGAAAAGGTTTCCAATGTGGATAATGAAGGGAGTTGTACAGAATGTTTTAATTTGGAAAAAATAAAACTTCTAAGTTGCAAGTATTTAAAAAAATTTTTCTGGGGTATATGGAACTTTGACACCAGATTGTCAAATGATATTAAAATATTGTCTTCATACAAATCCATCAATCTAACAATACAGTTATTTAACCATAATTTAAAACCCATATAATTTTTAGCTGGGCTGAAATATTCATTACCCCAAATCGGAGAAAAACAAGACAACAATGGGGCCTCTCCGAGAAATTTATGAACTTCGTACCATATCATAATGGTATTTTTCACAAATGGATTGTCTATTTTTCTTTTTAGTTCCTTAAGGGGTGCTGAATATAAAAAGCTGTCAAGTGTCAAGCCTTTTGCAGCCAACTTTTCAACCTGTAACCAAGGTATATTAGTATCTTTTGAGAACCAGAACATTGCAGCCCTCATTTGAGCAGCCCAATAATACCATAATAAGTTTGGTAATTGTAACCCTCCCCTGTCATAAGGCAGGTACAGAAGGGAAAGTCGAAGTCTATGCTTCCTATTACTCCAAGTAAAATTAGAAAGAAGCTTACTCACTTTTTGGAAAAAAGCAGGAGGAGGGGGAAGTGGTAACAACTTAAAGATATATACAAATCTTCGTAATATGTTCATCTTAATCACATTTATTCTTCCCATTAAAGACAGGGGCAGCGTCATCCATCTAGTCGTCTCGTCAGACACCTTCAACAATAAAGGTTCATAGTTAGCTGAACTGAGGGAACTTACCTCTGCAGTAGAATCAACTAATAGAATTTCCATCCATCTACGGAAATTGTCACCCAAACCAAACCGCGCAAGCACCTCCATCAAATACGGCCATTCAAGTCTGTCGAATGCTTTTTCGGCATCGAGCGACAGGATGGCCGTATCAGGGGTGTCATCCCCGGCATGTACCAGAATGAGCACCCTCCTAACATTGTGGAATTCTTGACTATTCTTAACAAAGCCATTCTGGTCTGAATGTACCAACAAAGGCAGGACCTTCTCCAGTCTCATTCCCAAAGCTTTAGCAACAATTTTTGCATCCGTATTTAAAAGTGATATTGGCCTATATGAGCCTGATTCTACTGGTGACTTTCCTGGTTTCAAAATAAGAGTGATCAGAGCACTTTTTTTAGCGAAGGAGGGAGACATTCCTGCTGAAAAGCTTCTACATACATATCTAGTAAGGGACCTATTAATTTATCTTTAAATTCTTTATAAAAATCAATTGGGAGCCCATCCGGACCCGCCACTTTACCGCCCCTCATTTTAAGAATAGCATTAGAAACCTCTTCTAACTCCAACATCCTATCTAGCTCAAGCCTGGCCTCTACAGAAATAGAGGGAATATCCAACCCATCCAAAAATTCATTTTGAGTGGAGGTGCTTGTAGGAAATTCAGTTTGATAAAGAGATTTATAAAATGATACAAATGTAGCATTAATCTCAGCCGGATCTGTTGTGATTTCTCCCCTCCTATTCCTAATTTCATTAATAGCTCTTTCTGAAGTTAATTATAGAATAATTAAGTTGCCAAGCCAGTACTTTACTGGGTTTCTCACCCTGATCATAAAAGGTTTGTTTTAATCTTAATATACTACTTTCAGCTTTTAGTGTGGAAAGTTCCTCGTATTCAGCTTTTAAGGCTAATCATTTTTGCTTATTTTGTATGGATTTATCTATGTTTATTATTTTCTCTAAATCTCTAATTTCAGTGTCTAATTCAAGCAACTTTTGTTTATTTATTTTTTTTTTTAATTTGGAACTAGTATAACTAATCATTTGGCCCCTAATAAATGCCTTAAAGGCTTCCCATCTAATGGCTGCCGAAGTTTGATCCGTATTTATTGTAAAATACAGGACTATCTGCTCACCAACAAATTTGATAAATTCAGAGTTCTGCAGCCATATAGGCTGTAACCGCCATCTAGGGAAATCTTGCTTTTTTAGATTCCATATAAAGTAATGAGACGGGAGAATGATCAGACAGAACCGCACTATCATATATACAACTTTCAATATTAGGCAGTAAAGAAGCTGAAATTAATAAATAATCTATACGAGAGAAGGTTTTAGATAAAGAAGAGAAACATGAGTATTCCCTTTTTAAAGGATTTAATGTTCTCCAAGGGTCACACAGATTCAAATCCTTCATAGCTTGTCGGATTTTCTTTCTACCTTGAGAGTGAGAGCTATCTAATCCTGAAGAGCGGTCAAGCTCAGGGTCTAGCGTGCAATTAAAATCACCTGCTACTATAACTGTTCCAGGTAGTGAGGCAATCAATAAGAAAAGATCTTCAAAAAATGCAGGATTATCCTCATTTGGGGCATAAATATTAACCAAATTAAAAATTTTACTCATATAAGTTCCTTGTATTATCAGATATCTACCAGCCCTGTCCATAATTTTCGTATTTACTTGGAAGGGTACGGACTTATGGATCAACACCATAACTCCCCTAGAGTGAGAAGAAAAACAAGAAGCCAAGACCTGGCCTGGCCATCTTCTTTGTATCTTTTGGAGCTCCTCTTTAAGCAAATGAGTCTCCTGAAGGAATACTATAGAGGATTCAAGTTGTTTAATCCTTGCTTAAGTTTAACTGTTTTAATCATACCCCTTACATTCCAAGAGGTAAATTTAAGCTTCTTTATCTGGAACATTTTTATTGCAATTTAAGATTATTCCGCATAACAATAGTCTAAATAGGAAATAGTCATTCGATGTGGAAGTTAACAAAAAGATCAGCCAAAATAAGGAGGTAGTATACAAAATATTAAAACCAATTAACAACTCAACAACCTGCCATGAACACCCCCCTTTAGCTGTTATCCCGAACTGAACAGCCTGACAACCCCCCCTCCCCCTTTTATCACCTTGGTATATAGTTATGTCCCCAGACCGTTACAGTGTAAACAAGGGAACGGTTAAACCAAACCATGTGCTTATATGAATAATAATAATAAAAGAAACCATAAAACAAACAGAAAATGTGTGATTCACCTGGCTTGTCCAAGATTCTTAAACTCAAAAATATAAATATATAAATAATAAACTACTCAATAGGTTAGCGATCTCTTCCCATAAATAAGCCTCCCCATAATATAGTGCCATCAGGAAAACACCAAAACAATTAAATGGAAAATAAAATAAAATAAATAAAAAATAAATTCAAACCATCAGTGACGCATCAACCATACATAATAATAAGAGTGAGAACAACCTACCCAGCTGAGGAAAAAAAAATTGTACTAAAATATATAAATCCAAGTCGCTTCTTGCTAGGACTCAAAGTCTGACAAGTGACACTTTAGGTTCTCTCCGCTTCACCTGCACTTTGCATTCCTTGTATGAACTTTTCCGCATCAACCGGGTCCTCAAACTCACGAGTCTGTCCATCAATTGTCAGGCGCAGCTTGGCTGGGTAGACTATATCATAATTGACATTCAGGGATCTCAGCCGTTGTTTAACCCTGTCAAAATGCCGTCTCTGGCAGTGAAGCTCCGCAGACAAATCAGGGAAGAATCTGACCTCATTATCTCCATACATGATCTTGCCTTTAATCCTGGCGGCTCGTATCACTCTGACTTTATCTTGAAAGCTCAGGAACTTCACGATCAGCACTCTTGGAAGAGATGATCGACCGGATTGTGAACGACCAGGTAATCTGTGTGCTCTCTCGATGACGGGCAGGGTGGAGAAGGTTGCCGGGCCCAACACTTCAGGTAACCATTTTTCCAAGAAGGCGACCGCATCAGGATTTTCCACCTTTTTGGGAAGATTAACCAGTCTTAGGTTCGATCTCCAATAACGGTTTTCAAGGTCATCTACCTTGTGTGAAAGAAAGGCTAGGCGCTTAACTACCTCCTCCGTCTTGCCTCTTTCTGTATTAACTGTATCTTCCACGTTGCTAATACGTTCTTCAGCCATATCCATGCGTCCCGAGAAGTCTCTTACATCCTTTTTAACATCATGAATTGCGTTAAGAACACCGTCAATTTTTATAGCAAAGTCACTTCTCATCATGTCCAACTTTTGAATCACATCTAGATTCTGGGCAGTGTTGGTACCGATTTCTTCGGTTAGGGGAGCGCTACATGCGTTACCTGTTGAGCTAGCCACACTACTAGCATCCCACTCGTCATCTTGTTCCCTGAGTGGCGAAGAGTCCGATTTGTGCTTTGTTTTCGATTTTTTCGACGGCATTTCAATCCTTAGTTCACCTCAGAAAGTTAGTAAAACGAATTAAACTTGTATATACAAAAAGACGGATAATATACAGGATTTTAAGAGAATAACGTCAGGAGCTCACAAAAAGACGTGCACTCAGCTCGAAGTCATAACCACGCCCCCGAAAAACATAAACTTTTTAGCGCAGACATAAACGGTAGATCTGGGGGCGCATTCCCTTCAAAAACAAAATTAATCCACTGCTTCTTCAGCGGCTCAGATGTCGAGAGTAAAGGATGACTGCTATGTTCATTCTTATATCCAATAACAAAACGCCTCAATTGCTTTGGAGACATTCTTGTCTACACCTGCGCAGTGTTGAAACAATGACGGTCTGTTTACAGCTCACTCAGGGCGGGTCTATGCTAATCGGCAGTGTCCGTCAACAGTCGTGGGAGGGGCCTGTGCAAATTTATGTCACTTTGCCAAAAATCTGTGAACAGCTTGATCTGACAAAGTTTTTATGATTTGTGGGGATTAAAAAAAAAGCACTGGGCGGATTTTTATCATTATAGGGTGGTTGTGTAGACACACTGCCAACACACATTTATGTCCAAACGCGATTGTTCCCGGTGCCCCCCACAGCTTGGTTTCACACTCAAATTGATTCTATCGAACCCTGGTGCATTTGCGTTCATCCTACGTCATCACAGACGTGCACGGCGCATGATAGAAAAGAGAACACAGGTCAGTAAATTGTGTTTTTTTTTTTTTTTTTTTTATTAATTGGGTGCTATTGTGTGCAGCAGAGTAAACAACACTTGAGTTTACTGTATGTGCGTTGATTGTAGACGGTTTTCCGCTGCTTGCAAACAGACTATTTTGAGGAGACCGCTGATTACCATTTATTTGCCGCTCTGATTGCACGCACAAAGCGCGAATACACTGCAGGCTCACTCCTGCTCGTATCCAAGGTAAATCATCAACACTATCATCTCTTACGTGTTTTATTTTAGTAAATATATTATAATCGGCTAAAACGCATGCGCAGGTTACTTTACTTCCTGAACAAGTGCGCACCTGAGTCCGTGTTGCTTTCATATTCACGCGAACCACGGCACAGTTCGAGTGCAAACGAACTCAGACCACCTCCTTCAGGTAGTCTTGGGTTTGGTACCCGGTGCGCACATGAAAGCTTGCACATTAGCGATTTTTCATGTGAACCGTGCCCCGTTTCGAACTAAACTGCCAGTGTGAAAGCCCCCTAAGTGTACTCATGCTGTTTTGAGACATCATGAATATGAACTAAAATGTGTTTTTAACATACTATATCTGTATTAAAAAACATAACATATTAAGATAGTACGTTAGAAACACATTTTAGTTGGTCCCCACAATGTAGGGTTTACCAGGAACACACACACACACACACACACACACACACAAACACACACACACACACACACCTACCTGTCATTGATAGGTGTTTGTGGTTTGTGCTAAGTTTCGTCTTCTACACTTGTTCTCAGTGTTTCTGACCGATGTTTCAGTAAACGGAGTAAATGGTTTACCTCAAACGTATAGATGTTTATCAAAATATGATAGCGTGTGTTGCTCACGTCTTATGTTTGTTCTCAAAGGGAATCCAATTTGGTCAATGCTAACATTTTTTTGATGTTGTAAAGTTAAAAGTCTTTTAAAAATCTATTTTAGTTGTTCTGTTTCAATAAATTTCTACTGCATTTGGATCCAATGCCTCTGGTCTGCAGCAACAGCGTTACACTATTAATTATAATAATATATAAGTAATAATAATAATAATATATGAGTGCCAGATTTACTAAACAGGGGAAATTAGAGTGAGAGCGCAATTCCAAAAAAGCGCAGATGGTAGTGGAAAGTTCTGAACGTCATAAGTAGATTACACGCAGAACTTTCCATTCCCATTTGCACTTTCACGCTAATTAAGGAACACAGACGCAGCTGGATCTTTTCCATAATGACCACTGCAATCTACCAAGAGCAGCGCAAATTAGCACCTGGTTTAAGACATGCTCTTTTGGGGCATTAAATAATGGTGCAAATACCAGTATATTGACTAGAGTAAAACTTAGTAAATCACCTTTCATGATTCATTTAAAAACTTTCTGCCCATAAATTTTATGTCTGAAAGGAAAACTCCTACAAATGCATATGCAATAAGGTCAGCAACAAAAATAACTCTGTCCACGCCTTTTCAGTACTAATTTTTCACTGTGTGTCTTTAGTAAATCCTGACAGTAGTTTTTAACGCCAAAAGAGGGTTTGCGCTGGCACAAGCTGTTAGTAATCTGGCCCTTAGTATGTAATCAAAACGAGTGTTTGAACACAGACACGTGCTGTTGCTCTTCAGTCAAAATAATAGTTTGTTCAATTAACTTTTTTAATTAAATTTATAAAAATTGTATTAGGTTGGCTCAACAAAACATTATTTGTTTAAATTAACTCATTTCATTCTTACTGTACTGACCTAAACTAATTGCATGGAAAAGTATTCCTTATTTTAATTAGGTTGTCAGTGCCGTTGTGCCTCGGGCGACCCAAGTTCAAATCCCAGCTCTCTGGCCTTTCCCGATCCCATCCCCCTTTCTCTCTCTGACTTTGCTTCCTGTCTGCTTACTGTCCTATCATAATAAAGGCAAAAATGCCAAAAATAAATTTAATTAAGTTAATTAAATTAGACTTAAAAAGATTAAAAAGACTGGTGTCAGTACTGACATTAATATCATTATTACTCACTGGATGAAGCAACTAAACTATCATGACTATCATGTACAGTAGCTGTACACAGCAAGCACAAACCCCACACTTTAACGCTGGTAACAGCAAAATTCAAAAACATTACAGAAACTCTTCTAAATGTCCAACATAACTGAACAGTAAACTTGTCTTTATTCTGCCTTGTAGTTTATTTTCATCTGTATGTAAAGCACTTTTTTTTTTTTTTAAGAGGAAGGCGGCCATCAACAGAAACTTTTAGCCCCTCCTTAACTGTTCTTCAAAGAGTCCACACACACACGTACACACACACACACACACACACACACACAAAGATGCATCAAAAGAGCTACTAGACATCAAAAAAATCTAATTTCAGGTAATATATATATATATACATGTATGCTAATAACCTAAAATATTTTATAAACTTAATTATAACAATTAGCACCTATGTTCTTTCTTTAGATTGTGTTTATATACCATTTCTTATACATTAATTGAATTAATGTTTGGTTACACTATTTCACTGGTCCACTTTAGACACTTTACTAACTATAAGTAACTTTGCAACTACATGTCAACTAACTCTCATTAGAGTATTAGTAGACTGTAGTAGACTAGTAGTCTGTTAGGTTAGAGTTAAGCACAGTGTTCGCGTTAGTAGAATAAGTTGACAGTAGAATGTCTAAATTGGTCTATTGAAATACAGTGTTACCCAATGTTTTGACTAATATTATCTTTTTATTTACTCCATTTAAATGTTTTGTAATTTGTTTGGGTATTAGTCTACAAAAGCCATAATAATATAGCCTATTTCAAAATCAAATGAAATACAATGTAAATTTTGATCTCTGACCTTTAAGAAAAGTGAATTCCAAAGGCATCCTTGTCAAAAAGAATGCATACATGTAAATGAACTATTTATCTTAGACAATCAAATGATGATGATATGTATATGAATCTGAAAGGCAATGTTTTTTCATTTTTTTCATATATCAGGAACAAAAAAAAAAAAAAAAATCTAAATATCTATGATAAGCACATATCTTTTTGTCCTCTTTAAATAGCCATAATTTCTCCTGTTCATATATTTCTTTGAAGATTATATGAACATGCTTATTACAGGTGAAATCCAAAACTTTTCTTAGAATGGAAACCATCAAAGTCATCTCAACCGACAAAGCTACAGTTTTCATCCGTGTGAATCCACAGGCGGATCAAGACAGCACTATTTTTGTTGATGGACAGAAGGCCAGAGAAAAAAGTCACAATGCGGCTCTTAAAGTATTTTTCAAAGTACAACCAAAGGCATTAGGGGTAATGTATTTAATGATGAATTAGAATTATATGGTTTTAATAATATTCTTAATATTTAATTTCTTCTAGGTAATTTAAAATGGGAAATCTCTTTTCATATGCCTTAAAGTGCAAAGATATGTGTTTGATTAAGCTTCTATTTTTTGTGTATCCATTCCATTCATGCATATTATGCCATCATGAATAAAACACCTGTCCTTTATCTGCCGTCTAGACTGTCCAGATAATGACTGGAGTGATGATCTTCTTTCTTGGTATTCTACTCACCATCAATTACCCTGATATTGTTGTCATTAGTGGAATAACCTACTGGGGATCTCTCATTGTAAGTTTCACTTAATGGTTTTGCTTTATTTCCCTTTTAATTTTAATTTCCAGAATTAACTTTATCATGGCCTGTGTTTCTCTCAGTACATCAGTGCTGGATCTCTGTCTGTTGCTGCAGAGAATAAACTTAATCTGTGTGTGGTATGTACATTTCACCCAATGATTTTAGCACATTATAACTTTTCTTTTGTCACATTGTTTCCAATGTATTTCCACACTGTTATTAGTTATGACTTTAAATCACCTCTGTTTTCAAGTAATTTCCTGAAACTAACACATTCTTTTATTGTAGGTGAAAGCCTCTCTTGCAATGAATGTGATCAGTGCTATAACTGCAGGACTCGCCATTTTTCTGATGTCCATATTGTTAATAGTATCAGTGAGGGATCCATGGTTTTATCCTGAGGTATTACATGCACAATGTGCAAAATAAAAATTCTGTCATTTACATGCCTTCATATATTTTCAAAACTGCATGAATTTATTTCTTCCATAGAACACAAATACAGAACAAAAATACTGAAATCTGTACTGGTTATTCTTTTACATACAATTAGAATGGCTTTAAAAGTATCATAAAAGCATATGATTTGTGCACTATATTCCCAGCCATATGATAGCTTTGTGTAAGAAAGACTGAGATTTAAGTCATTCACTGAAAATTACGACATCCGCTCTAGCTTGCCATGTTCATGAGAGCTCATGACAGATGTAGCGATGTCCTATTTATGAAGCTCATGTATTGGACTGATCTGTTTCTTTAAGACTCAGTCCAAGGAAAACAGTCATTTAACAAATTGTATCATTTCAAAAGAAATGTTTTGGTTTGTGTCTTTGATGTGTAAATGCTCCAGTTACCATTCACTGTAATTGCATGGAAAACAAAAAGAAAAGCATACATGCTTAAATATTGCTGACACACTCACATAATTAGCTCAAAATGATCCCTGTATATTTAATATATATTTTTTAGAAACTCACTCAATATAAATGTTATTTCTGAAGCTACTTTCATAAATGGGCATTTTGAATGTTTTGCAGGGTTTGCGGATCACTGTAATATTGCTGGTGTTCACCATTCCTCAGTACATCATCTCCATCTGTATCTCAGGATTTGCCTGCAAAGCAAAAGAAATTAATGATCTGTTAACCATTATATAATGTTTGTTAAAGCTTTATTAATGAATGTTAATAAGTGGTCAATGTGGCACTAAACTAGGTCAATTTAGTAGTGGTGATGTTATTAGTGCTATTACATGCTTTGCAATCAGTTTTATCAGAACAAACACAAGTTATTTTAATTTAGATAGACCTTTTTTGTTGAAGTCAAAGTTTTTAGAGAATGATGCCACTCCACTAAAGCTAGCAGAATGTAAAGGAAATGTGAAGCAACCATAATATTTCATAGTAAGCTGCCTTTAATCTTAGCGCACATCATAGTGTGTGAAATAGATATAGGAACTATAAGTCATTGTAAACTACAGCTTAATCTTACTGCAGAATCTTACTTCTAGACTACTTTTTCATTTATCAACGACAGTACAGCCTATAAAATATGGTGTGTATTGTCTGTGGTTCTTGTGAGCAGAAATAAAGCTGATAACGAGTTTGAGACTTTTGTGTACTAACATGTCTTATCTGTTAATTTCATTTCAAGGGATTTTGTGAAGAATAATATTTGTGCATATTTTATAATTATTGGAAAAGTGAACTAACTATGTTTCTGCATCAGTCAAGGCCCAATATTTTGTTCATTTCATGTCTGACGTGGACTAAGATTGTATTTGTTAACCAAGATTCTGAATGATTATATCCTAGAGTCATCAGAGAGACCAGCACAGTGATTGACACACTGTGAGAATTGAAATCTAATTATTTTTATTGTTGTCACAAAAAAACATGCACTTCTGTGTCTTTTTGTCTTTTACTATGTTACTGTCAGTTACTGGCTACTGCAGTCTGCTCGTGTCAGATAAAGCAATCCATCCTCAGTACGGTGGTTGAGCAAAAATATAGCTAGCAGAATGGAAAGGAAATGAAGTAACCACAAACTGCCTTTCACCTCACTGGTGTGAAACTAAGGCATTCAGCTATATTTGTCTGACACTGACATTATTCATTACATTACATCTAAATTATCATTCATTAAGCCTACCTTATAATTTTTAAAGCTTAAACTAAAAACATTTTTTTTTTTTTAATTTTTGTGCTCCATTGACCCTTTCATATTATACTTATCGCTCATAAATGACATTTCATTTGAGTTGATAAAATAAATAAATTCAAAGTCATACAAAGAAACAAAAATCCCCCCCCCCTCCCCAATCTGGATTAAATGTATAAATTTAAGGTCTTTCCCCATCATTTACTGATAAAGTGCCCAACTACAGGATTATTGTGTGTGTGTGACCATGATTTATCTTTGAAGGGCATCAACATAAACCTATAGTATATAGTATAACACATGCTCCTCCTCAGCGGTTCTTCTCAGTCCACACACACAAAGAACTTACACCATAAGAGTGATTAGACTTCCACATCAACAACTCGTTTCATTTCAGGTAAAATATTGCATGCATCAATTAACACTTATGATTTTTTTTTTTATTTACACACATTGATGTACATCAGTTATCATTATTATTATTTATTTATTGTTACTCTTTGGTGCATAAAATTACATTTAAATGTTTTGAGATTTGTTTGGAAATTAGGCTACGGTTACACTTTATTTTACAGTGCCGTAGTTACATTGTAATTACTCAAATAAGTACTGAGTACTATTAATTAACTACATGTACTTACTATAGAGTTACAGTTAGGGTTAGGGTTTGGTTTAGGGTTAGTTACTTGTAATTATGCATAATATACTGTTATTACTATAGTAAGTACATGTAGTAACATGTAACTACGGCACTAAAATAAAGTGTTACCCAAAACACTATTATTATGGACCATAACTTGTACAAAACATACATTTTAAATTCTGATCTTTCAGAAGAGAGGACAAACTCCAAAAGCATCATATCAAAAAGACTGTACACATTCACAACTGTTTATCTCAGACAATTAAAAATGGGAACAATTTGCAATAAGGTCCCAAACGTTTGTTAATGCATTAACTATCATTAACAATGAGCAAAACATTTGTTACTGTATTTATTAATATTAATAAAAAGTAATAAAATTAATAAATCATAATAATATTAATAACAAAAAATGCAACTATTCATTGTTAGTTAATGTCAGCTCAGGACCATTAAATAATATTAACATATACAAATTTTGATTTTAATTAAGTATTAGTAAATGTTGAAATTAACATTAACTATAAGATTAATAAATTCAATAACATGAACAATAGGTTCATGTTAACTAATGGAGTTGGTTACATCTGATGTTACAAAATGGAACCTTATTTTTAAAGTGTTACCTGGGTAACACTTTATAATAACATTCATTAAAAAATCATTAACAAACATTATACAATGCTTAACAGATCATTGATTAATATATATTCACATAGCTAGAAATATGAGATAATGTGCTTGATGTTTACTAGTGAACTTATTAAACATGTTGATTGATTAACATATCATTATTTAATGTAAATTAAAATGCTTACAAATGCCATTTAACTTCAGATCATATATAACTTAATGCACTGTTTTCAGATTTACAAAAGTACAAATGCAAAAAGGTGTTTATTAGCTATACGTGATCTAGATGTTCAACAGAAAATTCTACAATATAAGAATGACTGGTCTTTATATTAGGTGTCTTTAACTACTATGTACTTGTGTAAAAAATAAAATAATAATAATTGTTAGGTACAATGCACTTATTGTGTTGATGTTCTACTGCAAAACATTTGCTGCTATTGAGGTGTGGCACGGGTAGGTTAAAGGGTTGGTTAAGGGGTCAACAGTGTACAGGGGTCAGTTTAATTGACAGGGGTCAGTTTCAAACTGTTTATATTACACTGCTTTGAAAAATGAACAAGTATTTTCTTAAAAAAAATTGTTTTCTCTTGCTAATGTATATGATTCAAGGAATATCCTGTTTAAAGTTATAGTATACTAAGTGTTGAGGTAATAAAAACATGTTTTGCACCCAAATTACAATTATGTGGTGTTATGTCTGTTGCAAGCATTTGGCTAAACTTAACTAACCACCCCTTACACAAACGTTGTTACAGTAGCTAAAAGACCAAATGCCCATAAAAGTACCTAATGATTAATAACATTTATAAACATTTACAAATGATGAATAGTTTCAACTTTAGATTCAGTTCTGCAAAAACATGAACAAATAATTAATAAACGATTTGTAAAGATGTGTAAATGGGTGAATTCAGGTCCTTTTTTTTTTTTTTTTTTTTTTTGCCATTAAGACTGGGGAAAAGTGTCTGAATAGGTTCTAAATGATTAGTAAATGTTTATAAACATCAACAAATAATGAATAGTTTCAACTTTAGATTAGGTACTGCAAAAACATGAACAAATAATTAATACAATGATTTGTAAAAAAATAAATATACACCACAACAAACAAAGACCAAATGTATGGCCTTTACAGACTGTGGTTATGAGTTAAATAATGATCTGATAATTATTATGCAATGTTTAATAAGTTCATTAGAAAACATTAACAAGCACATTATCTAATTTCTAGCAATGTGAATATATGTTAACTAATGATATGTTAAGCGTTATATAATGTTTGTTAATGAAAGTTATTATAAAGTGTTACCCCTGCCCATTTCCCTGTATTTCCCTGTTTGTCTGTGTCTTGGACTTTGTCATTGATGGCAACATTTTAGCTGTACTTTAAATATTAATGCAGGAAAAGCAGAGAAAATCTGTATTATTAAGCTTATTAAATCATATTACTTATTATTAAATTTGGATTGTTGTAAAAAGCATAATTCTAATGCTTAATTTTTGCAGGAGAAATCCAAAACTTTGCCTAGAATGGCAACCAGCAGGGTCATCTCAACTGACAAAGCAACAGTTGTCATCCAAATAAATCCACAGGCGGCACAAAATGCTGTTATTTGTGATGATGGACAGGAGGCCAGAGGAACATATAATAGTAAGGCTCTTAAGGGATTTTTCAAAGCAGAACCAAAAAAAGGCACTGGGGGTAATTGATGAATTATAATGATACATGGTTTTGTGAATATTTTTAGCATTTAATTTCCTCTAGATCACTTAAAATGACAGAACCTCATACAAGTTTGGGCTTTTTGTATATTTGTATACTTCTATATTTGTGTCTCCTGCCTTATGAGACTGTCCTCCTCCAAAAAACGAACCTGTAGGTTGTATGTGCAAGCCGCTTATTACGACCTACAGTTACGTTTTAAAGTTAAGCGCCCTCTAGCGTCCCTTTAAAAAACGACAGTATCATCATGAAATGGCGTTTGACCGTCGTTACCAATCAAAATACTATTTGTTTTATCATTGTATTTAATTGAGATTACTTAATACAGCAAAATGAGTTGTGTAATTAAAATTTATTTATGTTTTTTTATGTATTTGATGTGCTTAAAAAAACATCTTGGAAAGCAATGAGCCACATCAAAAACTCTTATCACATCAAATGATTAATTAAATTATATAAACCTTTTGTAACAAAGAAAAAAAGCTAAAAAAAAAAAAAAACTAATAAAAAACTATGATATAGCTTAATGTTATATAATATAATCATAAATTTGTGATGCATTAAAAATTTATAATATATAATTATAAATTTGTGGCGCTGAATATAAACATATACAATATCCCCATTTGGATTGTTCATAGTGGCGCTGAATAAAAATAAATAAATAATAATAAAAAAAAATAAATAAAAAAAGCGATGAACCAAGAGGAAGTTGAAGGAAACGAAGAAGAAGAAGAAGAAGAAGGCAGGCGTGGCTAGGTGTTTTCCTGACGGACGTAGGTAAAATGTCTATGTTGCTTTTTTTAAATATGTATTTGTAGTCGTGTTGATTGTTTGCAATTCATGTGGAACTAAGCAAGTGCATCTTGACGTTTTAGTTACAAATCTGTTATATCTGAATACCATTTTACCCATTAAGAAGGTAACGTACGTTATTACTTTGCTACCTAATTCAGTTTTTCTGTTCCACATGCGACACAGAGATCCACAGAAAAAATGTTTTGCACAATAGAGAAGTTATGTTTGATGGTTTTTTTAATCCTATTCCACCAACATCCTTTGTGGTGGTTTGTGGTGACCAGTATCACCTCAGTGAACAAGGTATGTTCAGATAATTTAGTATGTGTCCTCTCACCATGTTTTCATAATGTTCACTACATCTACAGTGGTACAATATAAGCTCTGTCTGCTGTTTCCTTGATCTGTTTTTTTAAATTTGTTTAGTAAATGTGTAGACTTTACTGATATTACTTTCTGAAATTTGATTTACTGCAGTGTGTATGCTTCCGATTCTTCCACCACTGCAAATCTGCTGCTGCAGTCCAAACCAAGACCTCAAAATCATCCCAGGAAAGCAGACAGTCTTGGTGACCATCAATGGTATGTCTTGTCACTTCCTTCTACCTTTTTATATCCCACCAGATGAAGTTAAGCATAATAATGGCTTACTATTATTGTGTTGTCCTGTGCTGTACACATACTGGTCAAATGGTAAACACATGTTTGTTTTAAGGTCCATACAACCTGTGCCTGCCCAGTGTATGCTGTCCACTTTGTTCTTCTAAATGGACTCCTGGGATTAGTGACTTGCTTGAATGTAGATATTGGCCAGCAACCACCAGCTGCCAAATGCTGTTCAAGTTTGATGTGTTCACATCATTCGAGCAGATGAAGTTAGCTAGCCCTTCTTTATCCCAACAAGCATTCCTCAAAATGCTTGAGCATCGATCTCTTTCCACTGTTCGGGTAAGGGCTGTTTTCATTTCGAAAGTTTTTAAATTTCAGACTTTAAAATCTTTCATTAACCAAAATAATTCAATCCTTCTTTCCAGAGGGGTAGTATTTGTGGCAATACATTTAACAGAGTTTTTCGGGAGTTTGCCTTCTGCAGTTATAAAAAAGAAGACCTGTGCTTGATGGAGCCCTTTAAATGCCCAGCATGCACAACAGACATGCTGGCTATATCTGCAGATGGCAATAGAAAACACTACCGGTTCAAGAAATCCAAAGGGTCAGTGGAATTTTTTTTTTTTTTTTTTTTTTTTTTTTTTACAATTTAGATATAGGGTGGCACAGTTGTGCATTAGTCGTTTTGTTTAGTCCTGAAATACAGTGACAGCCTGTCCATGCTGCACCTCACCTCTCACCCAGTGCTAGATGGGATAGGCTCTAGACCCCCCATGCCATGACCCTCTAAAGGAAAAGCAAGTATAGCTATTGGTTGGATGGACTTGATAGTTATTTATAGAGAAACTATGCTGCACCTTATTGCTATAACGTGAGTTTCCACATACATATAATTTCAGTCATGTTCAGGTATATGAACATATTTCTTTAATATAAAAATGTTGGCTCTAGGCATCAAGAAAACAATTTTGAGTTTGTTGGTCAATAAATTTATAAAATTACACTTCTATTTGAAGTTCATGGAAAGTAACAAAATGTGTAAAATGCATGATTGCTTGCTTAACATTCAAATGTAAATTATTTTTATCCAAATTGGTACATTTTAAAAACATTTTAAAAACATTTTGGGGCAGTCGTGGCCTAATGGATAGAGAGTCGGACTTGTTATCCAAAGGTCATGGGTTTGAGTCTCAGGTCCGGCAGGGATTGTTGGTGAGGGGAGTGAATATCCAGCGCTCTCTCCACCCTCAATACCACGACTGAGGTGAGACCCTTGAGCAAGGCACCGTACCCCCAACTGCTCCCCGGGTGCCGCAGCAATGGCTGCCCACTGCTCCGGGTGTGTGTTCACTGCTGTGTGTGTACACTTGGATGGGTTAAATGCAGAGCACAAATTCCTAGTATGGGTCACCATTCTTGGCCACGTCACTTCACTTTCACTTTTTCACTGTCACTTAAAAACTGTTTGAAAGATATCACTGTTTTAAACCAGCTTGTGACATTAGAGTTCTATGACAATAATAGGTTTTTCAAGGAGAAGGACTGGGTACCTTTTTAAAAGTTCCCACTTGTGGAGCTGGAATGAAATTGAGACAAAATCATAAGACTGAAAATCGGATAAATAATTACAAGTTCACACACACACATATACATATATATATATATATATATATATATATATATATATATATGCACACACACACACACAGTATATATATATATATATATATATATATATATATATATATATATATATACTTAAAAAGTATGAACCACCTAATCGAGTTCTTACTGGGCATAATAGAAGCTTCCAGAAAAGTGTGTTCAGGTAAGTTGGAGCTAAACTATGCAAGACAGTGGCCCTCCAGAACTGAGTTTGGGCACTCCTGGTCTATACAAATTCTTTTTTATTAGACTTTCTAATGTTATGCATAAAATTTAGCATTCGTTATAAGACCTTAGTACAATGGAAAGAACACACAGATGTTACACTTCAGTCGGTGTGCACACTGAAAAAGAATTGCCGAAACGTCTGTGTATAAATATAGAAATGCATGTGTAAAAGGTAAAGATCAGGGATTATTTACTTATTATTTTATGACTAACATTTGAAAGATAAACCTACCAGTAGATTTGTTGCATCATAAACTTTGTTCACACTGCAGTTTTCCATTCCTGGGAAAGCTGTTTCTTTTTTTTCTCAAGCATTTGCTTATATGGCTGTTTGACCCTACAGTATGGACATGTTTTGCTGGCTACTCCAATTTTTTTCCTGCATGTGTAGCAATCCTTTAGAGTAGGCATCTGTAAAAAGAAACATAAATGATGATTAGAGCACAGCATGCTATGTAATGAGGGGATAAGAAATATTTTTTTCACTCCTAGTATGTTGACAAGTCACAGTCTTCTTTAAAAACTTTTAAAGAAAAATGCAACAGTATAATGCTACTCAGTTTTGAAAATTGTTTTATCAACTGAAAGTTGCGGTAAGTAGATTTTGAAAAACGCTGTTGGACATTGTTGATATTATAAATCAACCCAAACAAACCCACCCCTCTCTTTATCAAAACTCACACTCCAATCCTAACCACCCTGCTCCAAGCCATTCTCAAACTGCTGCTGGTGAATGCACTATCAGTGACATTAAGCACTGTTACACACGCAATACGAGAGTCTAATATAAACACGGGTCCTAAAATGATTGCCCATTCATAAACCTTCATTCCAGTGATTGTCACAGAAATGCCAGGCTCCACCGTCACCCAATCACAGCGCACCCCGTCACCCGAATACTAATCACGCACACCTGCACGTCATCAGCACACCCATCACCAGCAGTATAAAGGACTCTCTTTCACACACGCTCATTGTCTGGTCTCGTTAGTATCTTACCCAAATGCTTACCTCAAGGACTCTGTTGGATTACTTACCTGTCTCCAGTTTGTCTCCTGTGTGCATCGTCTTCGTGTGTGAAGTCCAGCTCCGTTGTTGTGTCTGGAAACCTGCATTCAGCCCTCATCCTTCACCTACAAAACAAAGGACAGTATTACCATTCCATTTATCACCATTCACCTGAAGTTTCACCATTCACTCACCTGCTTAAGTGTTGTTCATCTGTTTGTGAAAATAAATACCTTGCTAATATATGTCCAGTGTCTCTGCCCTTCTGTGATTGTAACAGTGATATTCTTTTGAGCTCTTTTGTATTGTGTCTCATTTCTTTCTGGATTTTTTTTTTTTTTCTTTCCAAATCTCCCTCTTGATCATTCTCTCTCTCCTTGACCATCTTATGCCCCCTAATGCTGATCTGATCCACACATAGGCAGGAAATCATTGCACCTTTTGACGTCCAGGTGGTTAAAATGGTCGACGTGACTGCAGTGGTTCAACCTTAATGTTATGAAGAGACGAGAATACTTTTTGTGCACTAAAACAAAACAAAAATAACAACTTCATTCAACAATTTGAACCGTTGTCATACGTAGTGAACTCAGTGCAGGCATCCTTGTTTACGTCCGAACGCTGACTAAATATTGGCCGAAGCAGAGCACGTAAGCAGCACGACACATGTATGTGATGCTGACGCAGGATCCGGCCAATAATGAGTCGCTGTTCGGACGTAAACCACTGTGTTTTGTAAATATGATATGATGCATGATTATGTTTATGTGGATTAAAAAAAAAAAAACATCAGATTACTTTGGTTAATCACCTTTGTTGTCTGTCCTCTAGCCTTGTATGTTTGTTCTGTTCCTAGCTGTGCACCTGTATGTAGGAATCAGAGAAAAAAAACACAATGTACTTTATATATATTCCATTGAATACACTGGTCCTGTTATTTATGTACACTGTTTATTATTAATATCCTGCTAATTCTGAAGAGCTGCTAAACATTTTTTTTTTTTTTGTTTCTTTTAACAATGACAAAGATTTATTCATTATATATTTATTATTATACATTATTCCATAATTTTATTAAAAACAATCACATTTTAAATAAAACAGTTGTAATGTCAATGTGTATTATTAATAATAATAATAATAAATTATAAGTAGCATTATTTATTTATTTATTGGTCTCCACAATTTGATATTTCTGGAAAATATGATCTGAAATACTATACAAATCGTATTAGTAATGAACTGAAATGTAATTCGGATGTGAAATACTTTAATACATTTTACATGGTCCCTTAACCACAACGTTTCCAATTTCCAATCAATTTCACAAGATACTAACTTTACAATGATGATGTAATCTGCTCAAATGATCTAACCCTAAAACATGTTAAAATAATGGGAAACATCGAGTCCCTTGTTGATTTGAAACGCAACGAATACATTCAGTCTTGAACACACAACAGAATTATAGGCCTAATGTTATTAATGTGTCCAGTAACAATAATCGATCTCTTTCAAATATTTGTTGTGACGACGTATTTTAATAAAAGCAAAGTTTAATGTCACTTATGATGTTCATGCTGTCTAACTTTTACATTTATTTTTGGATATTTCATAATGTCCTTTATTATGTTATTCCCAAGTAGCCTACCTGTACAATTAAATCACCACAAACGAAGATGAAACAACATAAAGTGCCCTAACGTTATTATTTTGTTCTCAAATTATTATATTATCAAGGTTCACAGATAACATACCTGTATTATCCTCGATTATCGTAGAAACCCCACAATGCATCGAGGCGAATGTGTGTGGCATATCTCTCGCTGCCTGTAGGGGCACTATTTTAGGAAACGCTCCAGTGGGTAGTATTTGCAGGTGCAGATGACCATATTGGTCGTATGAGTTGGAGGACTTGTTGCAAATGTTGACAGTTTCAGTACTCTTTTTACGTCATTAGTGGAATAACATACTGGGGATCTTTCATTGTAAGTTTCATTTAATGGTTTTACTTTATTGCCTCTGATTTTAATTTCCTGAATGAACTTGAAAATGTCCTTTATTTCTTTCTCAGAACATCAGTGCTGGATCTCTGTCTGTTGCTGCGCAGAATAAACTTGATATGTACATACAGTAGCCTATAGTGTGCTGAAATCTGTTGGTGATAACTCTTCTTTTGTCACATTGTTACTTATTTGTACATCATTATTTAATGTACGTGTTCATGTTGCATTGCAAAACACTTTTGCTGTTATAGAGGTGGGATGTCAGCGTTGCCCGAGTCTGATCCCGAGCTGACGGCCATGCTTTCCCGGGCAGCTCAGAGCATCGGGCTCGAGTGGAATCCTCCACCCTGTCCCAAATGCTTGGTTCCTGGGGGCTGCATGCGCTGATTGTCAGCACCCCCCACTGGTTCCTTTCTTCCCGGTGCATCAGAAAGTCACCAGTTCATGGAAGGCACCTTTAACTGCCCGAAACCGTTCTGTTGCTTCCTCCGCCTTCACCACCCTTGACGGCGGAACGGCCAAGGGGTATGCAGGGGTCCCCCCAGTGGAGCGCTCAGTTGCGTTGCAATTGTGTCCCCTGAGCGCTTCCACCTGGCGTGGTGATCCCAAGCTCCCGTCCAAGGCCTGTAAGTTCTCGTCCACTCTTGTGGGCAAGACTTATAGAGCTGCGGGTTAGGCCGCTTCCGCCCTGCACGCTATGGCGACACTCTAGGTCTATCAGGCCAAGTTGCTGAAGCAGTTGCACGAGGGTGGTGCTGACCCAGGAGTCCTTCAGGAGGCGCACACTGCTACCGACCTCACTCTCCGGGCGACGAAGGTCACTGCGCGCTCCTTGGGTCAGGTGATGTCCACATGTGTGGTCCAAGAGCGCCACCTGTGGCTAAACCTGGCAGACTTGAGGGAGTCTGATTGGACTCAGCTCCTCAACTCCCTGGTCTCTCAGGCTGGCCTCTTCGGCGACGCGGTAGAGAGTTTCGCCCAGCAATTCTCTGCCACACAGAAGCAGTCTGAGGCTATTAAACATATTCTGCCCCGGCGGCCTGCTGCTTCTCCTACACCGCCACCAGTTCAGCAGCCTCATCCTGCTCGTCACCGAGGGCGCACCCCTGTGGCTTCCTCCGCTCATGCGCGGCCACAGCAGCAGCCTCCACCCCAGCCGCAGCAAGGAGATGACCGTAGGAAGGCGGCGCCACTTGTCTCTGCCCCTCCACCTGCCAAGCGTCAGGTTAAGAAGGCGCGATAGAGCTGGAGGAATCCTCCAGCCGATGTGAAGTCAGGGTTTTACAGCCCGTACTTCATTGTACCCAAGAAAAGAGGTGGGTTACGACCGATACTGGACTTGCGTCCCTTGAACAGAGCTCTTCACAGAGTCCCGTTCAAGATGTTGATGCCCAAGCACATTTTCGAATGCGTTCATCCAATGGATTGATTCGCAGCTATCGACCTGAAGGACGCGTACTTTCATGTCTCCATTCTTCCTCGACACAGACCGTTTCTTCGGTTCGGTTTTGAGGGGCAGGCATATCAGTACAAAGTTCTCCTGTTTGGGGTTGGCCCTGTCTCCCCGCGTCTTTACGAAGGTCACGGAGGGAGCTCTCGCTCCCCTCAGGGTTCAAGGTGTCCGTATTCTCAACTACCTCGATGACTGGCTGATTCTGGCTCACTCTCGAGATCAGTTGTGCGAGCACAGGGATCTGGTGCTCAGACACCTCACCCGTCTGGGCCTTCGGGTCAACTGGGAAAAGAGCAAACTCTCCCTTGTGCAGAGGATCTCTTTTCTCGGTATGGAGATACACTCGGTCACCATGTTTACGCAGCTTACGAGCGAGTGTGTGCAGTCTCTGCTGAACTGCCTGACTCAGTTCAAAGGCAAGAGAACGGTTCCACTGAAGTTATTTCAGAGGCTCCTGGGGCATATGGCGTCGGCAGCAGCAATTATTCCATTGGGATTGCTCTATATGAGACTGCTTCAGCACTGGCTGCACGGCTGAGTCCCGTGATGGTCATGGCAACAGGCCACGCTCCAAATGACCATCACTCTGGCTTGCTGTCAGACCTTTACCCCGTGGTTGGACCTCTTGTTTCTACGGGCCGGTATTCCCCTAGGTCCAGTGTCCAGGCATGTTGTTGTGTCAACAGATGCCTCTGCCACGGGGTGGGGTGCCATGTGCAATGGACATGCTGCGTCAGGCTCCTGGACGGGACCGCGACTTCAGTGGCATGTCAATTGCCTCGAGTTGCTAGCAGGTCAGCTTGCTCTGCACTGCTTCAGGGCCCTGCTGAGAGACAAGCATGTCCGGGTCATATGGACAATACTGTGACGGTAGCATACATCAACCTTCTGGGTGCTCTACGCTCCCGTCGCATGTCGCAACTCGCCCGCCGTCTCCTTTTGTGGAGTCAGAAGCATCTGAGGTCAATTCGTGCCATTCATATCCCGGGCAGACTCAATCTTGCAGCCGACAAGCTTTCTCGGCAACAGTCTCGCCCCGGGGAGTGGAGACTCCATCCCCAGTCGGTCCAGCTGATTTAGGAAAACACTTCGGGGATGCTCAGATAGACCTGTTTGCCTCCCCAGTCAATTCCCACTGCCAGTTGTTTTTCTTCCTGACCGAGGGCACTCTCTGCACGGATGCTCTGGCACACAGCTGGCCGCAGGACCTGTGCAAGTATGCGTTTCCCCCAGTGAGCCTTCTGGCACAAACGCTGTGCAAGATCAGGGAGGACGAGGAGCAGGTCCTCTTGGTTGAGCCGTATTGACCCGGCCGGACCTGGTTCTCTGAACTAGTTCTCCTCCCTGGCCTATCCCTCCGAGGAAGGACCTTCTTTCTCAGAGACGGGGCACCCTCTGGCACCCACGTCCCAATCTTCGGAACCTGTATGTATGGGTTCTGGACGGGTCGCGGAAGGGTTAGGTACCTTGCCACCTTAGGTGATTGCTACCATCACTTCGGCTAGAGCCTTGTCTACTAGACAGGCCTATGCCCTGAAGTGGAACCTCTTCATCACTTGGTGTTCTTCTCGTCAAGAAGACCCCTGATCATGCCCGGTTGGGTCAGTGCTCTCCTTTCTTCAAGAAGCCCTGGAACAAAGACTGTCTCCTTCCACCCTTAAGGTCTATGTGGCTGCTATTGCGGCTCACCATGATCTTGTTGACGGTAAGCCGTTGTGGAAGCACGACTTGATCGTCAGGTTCCTGAGAGGGGCTAGGAGGCTTAATCCGCCTCGCCCTCAACAAGTTCCCTCTTGGGACCTCGCAGTGGTTTTATCTGCACTGCAGAGGGCCCCCTTCGAACCCTTGCTTTCAGTGGAGCTGAAATTTTGGTCATTAAAGACTGTGCTCCTGACGGCTCTGGCTTCGGTTAAGAGGGTCGGGGACCTGCAGGCTTATTCAGTTGACGAAGCGTGCCTGGAAGTCGGGCCGGGCAACCCTCATGTTATCTTGAGACCTTGGCCTGTATGTTAGACTACTCGTCTTTGTCACGTATCCTGCGCCTGCTGTTTCCTGCTACTCCCCACCAGAGGTCACCGGTTCACCATTGTCACCTTTTCATGGCACACAGTCACACATCACTCTGGACTACATTTCCCACAATTCCCCATCTAGTAACAAATCACACACTCACACCTGTTTCCCATAAGTGACACTTTATAAGCTGCACCCAAACACACACACTTTGCTGAGTATTGTTTAGCCTTATCCGACCTTGTCTCCGTGTTTCATTGTCTTTGCCTAGCCTTGCCTTTGTTTTTGACCCTGGACTGTTTTCCTTGTTTGATGATCATTTGCTGCCTGTCTTGACCACTGCCTGTGTTTGGACTACTCTTTGCCTTACCCTCCTGTATCTGTTTGCTGGTGTTTGACCTCTGCCTGTACGACTACGCTCATTTTAATAAAGCCTGCATTTGGATCTACTACCCTGTCGTTACAGTCTTGTTGCAAGAATGATCATTTTCACCTTCTAATAGATTATAACAAGCTAGATGTACATTATCCCTTACGTCTTAGGACCTTTATTACAAACAAAACAGATAATAGATTTTGTTTATATTTTTTGTTTATATAATACAACTAGGATAAAAATAAGATTTTTGAGTATGATTTTTTTATTTATTTATTTATTTATTTTTAAGTAAGGCATGAAATTACTTGAGACTCGACATGGACTCATGACAAAGACTCCAGACTTGACTTCAGATGAAAGACTTGTGAACATCTCTGAGTCAGTCTGTGTGATGTGTGAATCTAGTTAGTAAGATTAAAACTGATAATGATTGTGAATGTCTTGTAACATATCTTGTCTGTTACTTCCCAGGAATACTGAGTCACAGTGAGGAGATCTTACCAAGGTTGCAAGGAATTAAAATCTCATATTGTTGCTTCTAAGCAAGTGTTTTTTTTTTGTTTTGTTTTTTTTTTTAAATCTTTTCAACAGTTACAAGAACTGAACTGAAAAAGAGAATTGAGAATCGAAAGTACATTAAATGTTTGCTGACACAAAGAAATTTTTGTCTCTGGTGTCTTTTTATAATAATAAAAATAATAATAATAATAATACTTATTATTATTATTATTTCAATAAAGGCCTACAGTTTAAGTTTAAATGTCTAACCAAGTTAAACCCAGGTTCAGTAAACAAGAAGCTGTCCCAGTGCATGAAAAGAAAACACATCATTAATGGTTGTATCTGCAAAGCCACCTGTATCTAGTGCCAATGTTTCACTAAACACATTAAAGGTAATTGGTAGCTTGTTGTGACAACCATAAGTAGGATAACAGGTGATTTTATACCTATATGCTAGTTATCTATACTCATACAGGGGCAACCTAAAACAGTGTACAAGTATTACACAGCCTGGTCTCATTGTTAAAACGTAAGTATTAATACGTAACTTTCAAAGACACAAAACATACATTTTTGTACGTTTAGAAAGGTGCTAAAACGTACAATATTGACGTAATTATGGCACTAAAATGTAAAAATACTTACGTTTTTACAGCAAAAAAAACGTAAAATATTTACAAATCTTTCATTTCATAAAGATATATGTATAATTTCCATTTTATCGTTTTGTAGATAAATGTAAGATCCCTAAACTCCACCGCGAACCTAAACCTACCCATTTTACACAGAATGCTAAAAAAAAAAAACATAATGGACAGAAATGTGTAGGAAAATGACAATTTTAGCAAAAATATAACATTAAAATGGTATTTTGAGCCTCTAATCCTACACCTACCCCAAAACCTACCCATAACCATTTCTTAAAACTCCGTACTGTTGTAAAATAAAGAATAACAGACAAACAAGCGTAATCACAATAATTTATTTTTTGCGAAAATGTCAAAAGTGGTACCAAAAGTAGTTCAAATGATGATGAGTTCCAGTCGCAGTCCTCTCTGGCAGTAATAGTTTTTTATAGGGTACAGAGCAGAGTTTAACCCTTTGAGCAGTACGGTCCCACATATGGGATTTCGAACGTTCAGTGACGTCACATAACTTCCAGATTCAAACTGTGCTTTCGCGCTTTGGCTGTGAGACGGACGCGCGCAGCTCTTGTCATATACCAAAGCTATGCAGTGTTTTCAGCCACATAATGCTTCTTTTAAGGTTTCAGACATTTAAATACACATAAGCACCATTAAAACAATACATTTAGAGTTTATAAAATACACACTAATGTCAGACATCAGTGGAAGCAGTAATAACAATCCATTCAAATATAATTTGCCGACATTTATTCATATCAGACACACATAATGGGCCTAAGTAACTATAAAGTTTACTCTATTATTCTTCCAGTTCACCAGCCACTTACTTGCATATATTTCGGGAGAAACTGATGAATTCACATGCTGTAAATCCGACTGACAGGACTCTGTGAACTGCAGCGCAAACTAAGATGGCGGCGCCCATCTCGCATTATAGAACAAGATAAAGATCGTTTATAAAGGTTTTTAAACGACAGAACACACTCACACATATTTGAGAATCGGAATATCATATGGTTGATGACATGGTAAGCAAGTTTGCGAATATTTTAAATAAAAAAGGAAAAACAAAATAATAGCGATCCATCTGTGATACAGTGTTATTGGAGCTGCGTTCAGCGCTCGTGACACGCAAGATGTGTCGCCATGGAAACAATAAGGGCAAACGTTCTAAAATAACAGTCGCCTTAAAAAAACTCACTCTGGGGGATCAGTTAGAATATTTTAAACTCACGCTTGAAAGGGTTAATTTATTAATCCATGAAAATATGAATCCGGCTTCTCTCCGTGAAGGCGCGACACTCATTTCAAATGTCAATTCACTGAAACACGGTATGTCACAATCTTTGACGAAGCAGGTGAGAACCAATGAGCGTTCGATATCAGTGCCGTAAACCACGTCGTAACGCTTCTCGAGGGTGGCGCTACTTTCAAATTTGAATCATAACGAGCGCAGACTTTGACTGTGGTCGCTGAGAATGAAGATGAAGATGAAGATCGATGGATAAAGGGCTGAATTTGGATGTTCTTTACAAACATATGGATTGTAAAGATTTGGAGTACAGCGAACAAATAAAATGGATGGATTTGTGAATTTATGTTGTGCTTTGGTGTATCTTATGGTTGTACTGTCATTCGCTGCATAGGAGAAAACGCCTTCTGAGTCGCACAGCAAACAAACTAAATATTACAAAATGGTTAAACAATTACAGAAATTTTATTCATAAGGTTTCATATTGCAGTCTTAACATTATGTAATCCTCCGAAACGAGTTTGCAGCACAAGTCGCGAACAGAAATGTTATTTCATATTAAGTAGATGAGTAAACTGCTTTCAATAAATTTGACTAAAAACATGTATTGATATGACAATTGAATAGAACAGATTTAAAACATTAATGCCATGATTTTAATATTAATACATGGGAATTCATATACATTCACACTTTACATTACATGATTTATGTTTTTTTTTTTGCAAGTATTTTTATGTTTTAGTGCTATAAATACGTCGATGTTGTACGTTTTTGTGTGTATGAAAACGTAAGTAAATGTACGTGTGGTAGAACCACACTTTACGTAAAAATACACACGTATTCTCATGAGATCACGTTGTATTACATTACTGCAGTATGATCATATCAGATACAGCAGTCTCCCAACAGTACTGCTGACAAGAGCAAAGAGACATCTGGCAGAATGGAAATATAAAGCAACCACAATGGTAAACATCCTGGCACCTCACTGGTATGAAACTAGGGCATTCAGCTATGGTTTTCCATTCCATTCAAAACAATAAACAAATCTACATTATTCATGATTACATTTCTGCATTACACCCACCTAATTATTGTATTTTTCCAGAACCACTCAGACTGCATTCAAGGTATACAGTTTCTCAGTTATTCCTAATCCAATGTGAAAGAAAGCCTCAGTAATGCCTTAGTAGTGCTCCAGTGACCCTCTCATTAATCTTACACTATCAAATTTATTCAGTTTTGATAATTCAATTCAGCCATACAAAGATACAAAAAATCCCAACTGAATTTAATTATAATTATTTTAACGTCTTTCTCCATCATTTTAATGATAAATGAGTGCCCAACAATAGGATTATGTGTGTTTTGAACAGAGACACATGTGCAGGTGCTGTTAAGCACAGATTTAGTTCAAACTCAACCTTGTAGTTTTTATTTATATGTAAAGCCCTTTGAATTTTAGGAGGAAGGGCATCAACATAATCCTTAAAAATATAAAGTAAGTTCATATGCAGCAAGCTCCTCCTTCGTGGTTCTTCTCAGTCCACACACACCCAATAACAAAGAACTTACACCATAAGAGCGATCAGACTTCCACATCAACATCTCATTTCATTTCAGGTAAAATATTTCATGCATCAATTAACATTTATGATGTTTAAACTATAATGCCTACATCAATTAAAAATAACTAGGCTATCCTCTTTTGACTTATGTGATCTTCCACATCAGTTTTAGATGCTGCTCATTTATTGTTATTCGTTCGGCGCACGAGCATATAAAATACTAAAAATAAAAATATTTTTTAAAACATCGCCAAGTAAAACGCTGCAACATGGCAATACAAAATCAGAAATGGTCTTTACCTGTTAGTGATCCCGTGAGAGACCGTTCACGCGCCTCCATCCATGCAGAGCTTTTCAGAAAGTCAGTGCGCACCATTAATCTATTTCAGAGTGACAGTATGAGATTAATACAATGTTTTTGCTCAAAACTCACTTTATTGTGACCTGATGCAGATATTATATATAACAAACTGACGTCTAAATGTGTGAGACTGAACGCAGACGTTTACCGTCACCGTAATCCGGGAATTCTAATAACGCAATATTGACTGATGGATCGGCAGAGAACCGTCTTTCTGCGAATCACTGTGAAATTATGGTTCTATTCTATCTAAAGAAATAGCCTATGAGGTAAACGTGTGAACACATATTTCTCCAAGTGTACGCACTTTTGGACTAAAAGTTTGTGTTGTCTACCGAAGCACTGTGATCAAAAAATAAATGGGAGCAACCGCAATTAAATATATGTACAGGTTTGTGTCCCGTTATTCTATTCAAAATATCACTACTGATTGATTTTGCATTCCTATCAGAAATTAAGAATTATTAGTGGCATTATAAGTGGTAAAATATTGCATGCATCAATTAACATTCCTAATGTTTTATTATTATTATTATTATTTACACACTTTGATACATTGATTAAAACATCTATCAATCTTTTTGACTTTTGTGATCTTTCACACCAGGGATTGTTTTAACTGTTGCTCATTTATTAATACACTTTGGCAGATAAAATTCCATTTAAAAGTTTTGTGATTTGTTTGGATATTGTGCTACAAATAATATAATCATGCAAAATATTTGCAAACAATGTACATTTTATCCTCTGGTTTTTCAAGAGAGAGGATAAAGTCCAAAGGCATCCTTATTAAAAATACATTTATCTTAACAGTTTATCTCAAATTATGACATGAGTATATCAGAGTATTATAACATTTTTAGTTGAGCAGTCCTTTTTACTTTTACTTTATTATTACAGTGCAAGCTAATGTAAGCATTGGTCATTTTATTGTTTTAGAAACCCTAGCAATGTCAGTTTGTCACTCTGGGCAAGGGCATCTAATGCTTTAAATATAAGGTAACACTTTTATTTGGTCCACTTTAGACATTGTACAAACTACGTAATTTTGCAACATGTCAGCTAACTCTCAGAGCATTAGTAAACTGTCTGCTTAATATCTTCTAACATTTTATTTTGATGCTTCCCAGCAGACATTCTACTAACTACAAGTGACTTTGCAACTACATATCAACTTATTCTACTAACCCGAACCCTAACAGTCTACTAATACTCTAATGAGAGTTAGTTACAAAGTTACTTATAGTTAGTAGAGTGTTTAAAGCAGACCATCAAAATAAAGTGTAACTAAATATAAATACTGTATTGTACATGAAAAGCAGACAGAACCAATCTTAACTTATGAACTGCAGAATTTGAATGCTTAATTACAGGTGAAAACTTTGCCTAGAATGGCAACCAGCAGGGTCATCTCAACTGACAAAGCAACAGTTGTCATCCAAATAAATCCACAGGCGGCACAAAATGCTGTTATTTGTGATGATGGACAGGAGGCCAGAGGAGCACATCACAATACGGCTCTTGAGGGATTTTTTAAAGTACAACCAAAGGCTTTGGGGGTAATGCATTAAATGATGAATTATAATTATGTATGATTTTGGGAATATTTTTAGCATCTCATTTTTTTCTGTGATAAAATAAAAATCTATTGTCATATGTCCTCAAGTTAATAGATGTGTGTTGGTCTGATTGCCTTTAGATTGTAATAAATAAAACATTAAAGGGTTAGTTCACCCAAAAATGAAAATTCTGTCAATAATTTCTCACCCTCATGTCGTTCCAAACCCATAAGACCTTCGTTCATCTTCGGAATTTTTGATGAAATCCGAAGGTTTCTGAATCACACAGCAACGTCATTGAACATTTTGGGGTCCGGAAAGGTATTAAAAACATTGTTAAAATAGTCAACGTGACTGCAGTGGTTCAACCTTAAAGGATTAGTTCAGTTTGAAATGAAAATTAGCCCAAGCTTTACTCACCCTCAAGCCATCCTAGGTGTATAAGACTTTCTTTTTTGTGATGAACATAATCACAGAAATATTAATAAATATCCTGACGCATCCTAGCTTTATAATGGCAGTGAACGGGATCAGTGAGTATAAGCTGAAGAAAGTGCTTCCATCCACATCCATCCATCATAAATATGTGCTCCACACGGATCCGGGGGGTTAATAAAGGCCTTCTGAAGCAAAGCGATGCATTTGTGTAAAAAAATATCCATATTCAACAGTCATGAAGTAAAATATTTAGCTTCCACACAAGCCGCCTTCCGTATTCAACGTATGCAGAAAGTGTAAAACTCTTGCAGTACTCAAAGCGTATGTTATGTCCTACACCTTCCCTATTCAACTTACGGAAAAAGCTTAACTGACACAATGCCAGTTTACACTTTCTTCCTAACTTCAATATGGAAGGTGGTCTGCCAGAAGCTCGAAATTTTACTTCATAACTTGTTAAATATGGATTTTTTTTTTTTTTACACAAATGCATCGCTTCGCTTCAAAAGGCCTTTATTAACACTCCGGAGCCGTGTGGAGTATGTTTATGATGGATGGATGTGGATGGAAGCACTTTGTTCACCTCATACTCATCCCTATCAATGCCATTATAAAGCTCGGATGCCTCAGGATATATATTAATATTTCTGCGTTTATGTTAATCAGAAAGAAGAAAGTCATATACACTTTTGATGGCTTGAGGGTGAGTAAAGCTTGGGCTAATTTTCAATTCAAAGTGAACTAATCCTTTAATGTTATGAAGTGACGAGAATACGTTTTGTGCTCAAAAACAAATAAAAAATAACGACTTTATTTAACAGTTTGAACTGTTGCCACACGCAGTTGATGCTGGCGTTCGGACGTATGTGTATGACAACAGTTCAAATTGTTAAATAAAGTTGTTATTTTTGTTTTGTTTTTGTGCACAAAAAGTATTCTTGTCGCTTCATAACATTAAGGTTGAACCACTGTAGTCACGTCAACTGTTTTATCGATGTCTTTCTGGACCTCAAAAGGTGCAATGTCGTTGCTGCTTGTGTGGTTCAGAAACACTTGGATTTCATCAAAAAATATCTTAATTTGTGTTCTGAAGATGAATGAAGGTCTTACGGGTTTGGGACGACATGAGGGTGAGTAATAAATGACAGAAATTTCATTATTG
This sequence comes from Hypophthalmichthys molitrix, assembly GCA_037950675.1. NCBI lineage: Eukaryota > Metazoa > Chordata > Actinopteri > Cypriniformes > Xenocyprididae > Hypophthalmichthys > Hypophthalmichthys molitrix. The sequence continues at coordinate 1,823,085 of CM075500.1, forward strand.
GGTGAACTAACCCTTTAATATAGCTTCTTCTGAGTGTGTAAATGTGTGTGTGTGTGTGTGTATGTGTTTGTATCCAAACATGAAGGATATGCCATCATGCAAAAATATAAACACTTGACCCATATCTGCCCTCTCTAGACTGTCCAGATTATGATTGGAGTGATGATTTTCTTATTTGGTATTGTACGCACCACCAACATCTACAATTACCATTACCCAGCTATTTCTGTCATAAGTGGAATAACTTACTGGGGATCTTTCATTGTAAGTTTAATCTAATGGTTTATTGTCTCTAATTTTAATTTCCTGAATGAACTGTAAAAAATGTCATGTTTCTCTCTCAGTACATCAGTGCTGGATCTCTGTCTGTTGCTGCACAGAATAAACTTCATCTATGTGTGGTATGTACATATAGTGTACTGAATTCTGTTGGTGATACCTTTTTTTTGTCACATTGTTTCTAATGTATGCATACACTATTATTCACATTCATAAGTAATTGTTGTGCAAGCACAAAGTGCTTTAATCATCTTTGAGTTCTTTGAGCAAAGACTGAATGCAGTATAGGGTACAATGGGGCAATGAAGTAAAAGGCCACTGAGATTTTATTTTCATCCCTAAACACTAAATAACAAAAAAACAAAAACAAACAAAAACACAGCACTTTCCTATATCTACCTTTCTATGGCTTTATATTTAGATGTTTTTTAATGAAAACTAAGCTGCCTTAGAACAATAAGAAGGATGTGAAAAGGATATCTGATTCATTATCAATTTACATATTTAAAAATTGAGTTCAGGACATTTTATAAATGTACACCATTACTATGACTATTTCACTTTTCACATGTCAGCTTTTCTTCCTGTAGGTGAAAGCTTCTCTTATAATGAATGTGCTCAGTGCCATAACTGCAGGGATAGCCATTCTTCTGATGGGCGTAGAAATAGGATTGCTTGCTGATCTAAGTTGCTACAATGACTATGATAGTACTACTGACACCTGTTTACGTTTTAAGGTATTAAATGTACAATGTGCAATACTATATAAATGTTGTCTGCTTAAATTTGTTTTGTTCACTAAAAATTACAATTATATCATCATTTACTAATTGAACATTGTTTATTAATGAAGATTGTGCTGGCCAATCTCTTTCATATGCAATTACAATGACTAGCAACTGGAAATGTTATGCTTCGGAATAACGCAAGAGGCATCATAAAAGTATTATAAAAATGACAAAGTAGTCCATGCCACTTGTGCACTATGTTCAAAGTGTTCAAAAGCCATATTATGCCTTCTTATATATACACTGATCAGGCATAACATTATGACCACCTTCCTAATATTGTGTTGGTCCTCCTTTTGCTGTCAAAACAGCCCTGACCCGTCAAGGCATGGACTCCACTAGACCCCTGAAGGTGTGCTGTGGTATCTGCACCAAAATGTTAGCAGCAGATCCTTTAAGTCCTGTAAGTTGTGAGGTGGAGCCTCCATAGATCAGACTTGTTTGTTCAGCACATCCCTCAGAAGCTCGATTGGATTGAGATCTGGGGAATTTGGAGGCCAAGTCAACACCTCAAACTCGTTGTTGTGCTCCTCAAACCATTCCTGAACCATTTTTGCTTTGTGGCAGGAGCATTATCCTGCTGAAAGAGGACACAGCCACCAGGGAATACCGTTTCCATGAAAGGGTGTACATGGTCTGCAACAATGCTTAGGTGGTACGTGTCAAAGTAACATCCACATCGATGGCAGGACCCAAGGTTTCCCAGCAGAACATTGCCCAAAGCATCACACTGCCTCCGTCGGCATGCCTTCTTCCCATTGTGCTACAGTAGCTCGTCTGTTGGATCGGACCACACAGGCCAGCCTTCACTCCCCACGTGCATCAATGAGCCTTGACCACCCATGACCCTGTCGCAGGTTCACCACTGTTCCTTCCTTGGACCACTTTTGACAGATACTGACCACTGCAGACCGGGAACACCCCACAAGAGCTGCAGTTTTGGAGATGCTCTGACCCAGTCATCTAGCCATCACAGTTTGGCCCTTGTCAAACTCGCTCAAATCCTTACGCTTGCCCATTTTTCCTGCTTCTAACACAACAACTTTGAGGACAAAATGTTCTTTTGCTGCCTAATATATCCACCCACTAGCAGGTGCCGTGATGAAGAAAGAATCATTGTTATTCACTTCACCTGTCAGTGCTCATAATGTTATGCCTGATTTGTGTAGTTGCTGTACATGAGTAGTTTTTATTTGTTTTATAACAGTTTTATTTTATTTGTATACTTTAGAGATATGATCTGGGGATCAATGGAATATTGCTGCTGTTCTCCATCCTTCAGTTCATCATCTCCATCTGTATCTCAGGATTTGCCTGCAAAGCCACCACCAGCATCAACTCTACAGTGGTCAGTGTGTCACTAAACCAGGTAGTGATTTACAACATGCTTCATTGTAAATACATCCTTTTTCTTACTGCTAGATTGTTGAAGTGTGTGACAGTAGGTTTTTCCACTTCGTTAATTTAGGCCCAATCCCAATTCTACCCCTTCGCCCTTCCCCTTGCCCCTTGAAACAGAGTGGCAAGGTGTAGGGGTGAAAATATTCCCCTAAGAAATGGGACACCACTACTACACCATTACAAACGTCATCATACCTAGTTTCTTTTATTAGTGTCCTGTAACATTTAACCAGTATGAACAGCAATGAAGTGCGCATATCAACAGAAATCAGGCACGAGCACGTTTAACAGATTACTCACTCCCAACGTTGTTTTGTGCTGTATTTTGGACAGCGCTCGGTTTCAGTTCGAAAACGTATGAGCCTTCGAGTTTCCCGAGTTTGTTTAACCGTTCCATTCCGTGCTGAGCCGGACGGTACGGATATGGTTTCATTTTCTACTGTGGTGCTGCGATAACGGACCTCTTTGCAAAGCAATACAAACGAGTCAGTTGTTGCCTTGGTAACGCAAGAGTTTACATACGACACGAGATGTAAATAGCTATGAAGGATGACCAGATATTTCTTTTAACTGTATTACTCATTTGTGTTCACATCATTCAAATAGCGCGTTTAGCAAGCAACGGAGAAACTGGCAGCCAGGTAACACATAAATGATCGATCCTGAGTGGAAATATCACTACCATGATCACTACACGCATTCTAGCAGCACGGTCATCGGTGTATGCAGGGAAATTTCTCATACCCCTTCGATCGAAGTGTGGTCCTGAAAAATCTCCAGCCAAAAGAGAATCGAGACACCCCTACCCCTTCACGTGAACGCGCAAAACGAAGGGGTAGGGGAAAGGGGAAGGGGTAAGGGGTAGAATTGGGATTGGGCCTTAATGATCTGTCTTGGTTTCAGTTTCATTTCCATGGTCTTCTAGTTTGTATGTTTTCTTTATCTTAGTTCCTGTTTCCTTTGAAAGTCTAGAAACTATGGTTACTATGGTGTCTTGTTTAGTTCTCGTTATCTTGAGTGTATTGAAGCCCTCAGTTTCATTCACCTCTTTACCCTTTATTGTCTTTGCTGTAGTGTGAAGCTGTCACATGTATATGTCTGTTGGATTACTGTTTTGTTTAATAAAGTAAAAAGCTGCAGATCCTTGTCCTTGCTTGACACGATGTGACTGTTATTTATCACACCATAGTAAGTCCAGAGATGGGCACTCGAGCTAGAGACTCGGACTAGAGTCGCACTCGAGTCGCATTTTAATAGACTTTAGACTTGACTTCAGACTCGACCTGAAATGACTTCACTCGACAAAAAGGACTCATGGATATTTTAAAAACAACTCAAGTATTTTATCCTTAACAACTGATATCATAAAGAAAGAATTTGTGTTTTATTTGAATGGTTTCATAATATATATTTCCCTACGTGTCGTGGTAGATTGGACCCTTGTCATAGAAATTGAGTACTTATGTCTGTGTATTGTGTAACTCCGAAATGTCATAAGAGTCCCATTAAACATGGTGGGATCCACCGTGCCATATGTTAACCCAAATGTGGGTTTATTAACATATCAAACGGCTAGATGCACAGAATGTGGGAAAACAATTAAAGATACCGTATCGACAACATCAAATTTTATTAGACATCGCATCCACAAAGGTTAATCACATTAACTCTCACAGCAAGCTATTATACTGTGGTGTAGATGCATATGGCTCCTTTGGATCGCCAGCCTGTTAAAACATGAACAAAACAAGTCTAGGTTTTAAACCTAGCACTACAATTTATCAATCATTTCGCAGTATATGCATTTGTAGCTTTTCTCTCTTAATGTGTGTCTATGAGAGAGAGAGATAAAAAGAGATGTTAATCCATTTATTACTTAAGACGCGTACAGTTTTCTATTGACTTAAACATTCCGAGGTTTGATATTTTCTGATAATGATTATTGTCAGCGAATATGCTATATAACAAACTGCTGTTAAATAAACCGTGACTGGCGCCATCTTGCGTCCACTTAGCAACTGGATTGAAAATGACTATTCGTCTTTGTCACGTATCCTGCGCCTGCTGTTTCCTGCTGCTCCCCACCAGAGGTCACCGGTTCACCATTGTCACCTTTTCATGGCACACACAGTCACACATCACTCTGGACTACATTTCCCACAATTCCCCATCTAGGAACAAATCACACACTCACACCTGTTTCCCATCAGTGACACTTTATAAGCTGCACCCAAACACACACACTTTGCTGAGTATTGTTTAGCCTTATCCGACCTAGTCTCCGTGTTTCATTGTCTTTGCCTTTGTTTTTGACCCTGGACTGTTTTCCTTGTTTGATGATCGTTTGCTGCCTGTCTTGACCACTGCCTGTGTTTGGACTACTCTTTGCCTTACCCTCCTGTATCTGTTTGCTGGTGTTTGACCTCTGCCTGTACGACTACGCTCATTTTAATAAAGCTTGCATTTGGATCTACTACCCTGTCGTCTCGATCTCCAACGTTACAGTCTTGTTGCAAGAATGATCATTTTGTACCTTGTAATAGATTATAACAAGCTAGATGTACATTATCCCTTACGTCTTAGGACCTTTATTACAAACAAAACAGATAATAGATTTTGTTTATATTTTTTGTTTATATAATACAACTAGGATAAAAATAGGATTTTTGAGTATGATGTTTTTTTATTTTTTTTTTAAAATAAGGCATGAAATTACTTGAGACTCGACTTGGACTCATGACAAAGACTCCAGACTTGACTCAGACTTCAGATGAAAGACTTGTGAACATCTCTGAGTCAGTCTGTGTGATGTGTGGATCTAGTTAGTAAGATTAAAACTGATAATGATTGTGAATGTCTTGTAACATATCTTGTCTGTTACTTCCCAGGAATACTGAGACACAGTGAGAAGATCTTACCAAGGTTGCAAGGAATTAAAATCTCATATTGTTGCTTCCAAGAAAGGGTTTTTTTTTTTTTTTTTTTTTTTTTTTTTTTTTTTTAAATCTGTTCAACAGTTACAAGAACTGAACTGAAAAAGAGAATTGAGAATCGAAAGTACATTAAATGTTTGACACAAAGAAATTTTTGTCTCTGGTGTCTTTTTATAATAATAATAATAATAATAATACATTATTATTATTTTTATTATTACTATTATTATTATTTCAATAAAGGCCTACAGTTTAAGTTTAAATGTCTAACCAAGTTAAACCCAGGTTCAGTGAACAAGAAGCTGTCCCAGTGCATGAAAAGAAAACACATCATTAATGGTTGTATCTGCAAAGCCACCTGTATCTAGTGCCAATGTTTCACTAAACACATTAAAGGTAATTGGTAGCTTGTTGTGACAACCATAAATAGGATAACAGGCGATTTTATACCTATATGCTAGTTATCTATACTCATACAGGGGCAACCTAAAACAGTGTACAAGTATTACATTACTGCAGTATGATCATATCAGATACAGCAGTCTCCCAACAGTACTGCTGACAAGAGCAAAGAGACATCTGGCAGAATGGAAATATAAAGCAACCACAATGGTAAACATCCTGGCACCTCACTGGTATGAAACTAGGGCATTCAGCTATGGTTTTCCATTCCATTCAAAACAATAAACAAATCTACATTATTCATGATTACATTTCTGCATTACACCCACCTAATTATTGTATTTTTCCAGAACCACTCAGACTGCATTCAAGGTATACAGTTTCTCAGTTATTCCTAATCCAATGTGAAAGAAAGCCTCAGTAATGCCTTAGTAGTGCTCCAGTGACCCTCTCATTAATCTTACACTATCAAATTTATAGTTTGTATATAGTTTTGATAATTCAATTCAGCCATACAAAGATACAAAAAATCCCAACTGAATTTAATTATAATTATTTTAAAGTCTTTCTCCATCATTTTAATGATAAATGAGTGCCCAACAATAGGATTATGTGTGTTTTGAACAGAGACACATGTGCAGGTGCTGTTAAGCACAGATTTAGTTCAAACTCAACCTTGTAGTTTTTATTTATATGTAAAGCCCTTTGAATTTTAGGAGGAAGGGCATCAGCATAATCCTTAAAAATATAAAGTAAGTTCATATGCAGCAAGCTCCTCCTTCGTGGTTTTTCTCAGTCCACACACACCCAATAACAAAGAACTTACACCATAAGAGCGATCAGACTTCCACATCAACATCTCATTTCATTTCAGGTAAAATATTTCATGCATCAATTAACATTTATGATGTTTAAACTATAATGCCTGCATTCATATGCACACTTTGATATACATCAATTAAAAATAACTAGGCTATCCTCTTTTGACTTATGTGATCTTCCACATCAGTTTTAGATGCTGCTCATTTATTGTTATTCGTTCGGCGCACGAGCATATAAAATACCAAAAATAAAAATATTTTTTAAAACATCGCCAAGTAAAACGCTGCAACATGGCAATACAAAATCAGAAATGGTCTTTACCTGTTACTGATCCCGTGAGAGACCGTTCACGCGCCTCCATCCATGCAGAGCTTTTCAGAAAGTCAGTGCGCACCATTAATCTATTTCAGAGTGACAGTATGAGATTAATACAATGTTTTTGCTCAAAACTCACTTTATTGTGACCTGATGCAGATATTATATATAACAAACTGACGTCTAAATGTGTGAGACTGAACGCAGACGTTTACCGTCACCGTAATGCGGGAATTCTGATCACGCATTATTGACTGATGGATCGGCAGAGAATCGTCTTTCTGCGAATCATTGTGAAATTATGGTTCTATTCTATCTAAAGAAATAGCCTATGAGGTAAACGTGTGAACACATATTTCTCCAAATGTACGCACTTTTGGACTAAAAGTTTGTGTTGTCTACCGAAGCACTGTGATCAAAAAATAAATGGGAGCAACCGCAATTAAATATATGTACAGGTTTGTGTCCAGTTATTCTATTCAAAATATCACTACTGATTGATTTTGCATTCCTATCAGAAATTAAGAATTATTAGTGGCATTGTAAGTGGTAAAATCACCTCTTTCTCATGGTTTCTCAATAGAATTCATAAAAGTTGTTAATGCGAATTATATCGCTAGCATCATAGAATAGCATAGTTCCAATAGTTCTAATCACCTGTGCAACTGGGATTTAAACCTGGCTAGTGTCTGCTGATGGTTATAAGCATTAAAGAACTATCTAATCTGAGATTATATAAGCACTCAAATCTGAGATGAAAAATTAACTTCAGGAAGAAATTTACTTTTGCTATGGTTAAATAAATGTTCAGTGATATCTTCCAAAGATTTTGGAATTTCGATTAAATTTTTTCTCTATATAGTGTTGAAATAGTAGCTATAGTAGAAAAGTTTTGTAAGTTTTGTCATGCTGGCATGTGTGGCAACTGTGGAAACTTTTAAACCATGTGTGTTACAACTAGCCCCACGTTAGGTTGTGCCCCACTCACACCTATTACTGACATTGTAATAACACATTGCTCACATAAAACGACACATAAAATCTTCAAACTTGTCCTTTAATTACAGGGGAAATCCAAAACTTTGCGTAGAATGGAAACCAGCAAGGTCATCCCAACTGACAAAGCAACAATTGTCATCCAAATAAATCAAAATGCTACTATTTGTGATGATGGACAGGAGGCCAGAGGAGCACATCACAATACGGCTCTCACTGAATTTTTCAAAGCACAACCAAAGGCACTGGGGGTAATGCATTTAATGATGAATTAGGATGATATGATGATATATTGTGGTGACAATATTAAGTGTTAGAGATTTCGTATCAGCATATCACAGTACTACTTAAAGCTATTGACACATTAGAGAAACATGCATAAATATTAAGCTCAATAAGCCATGCAAAAAGAACTCAAAGTGGTACTTACGCTGACTGACACAACTGAAGCACGCAAACAGAAAGATGCCTCTCAGACTGCATGAAATCTCAAATTCAGTTCTCTTTCATGTCTTATTGTGCTTGAACAGTTTATTTAATTGTATCTTTGTTCTGTTGTATTTGTCCTACTCTTTGTAATTTGCTTGTTGTTACAGTTATTTTTGTTATTAAAAAATATCTTGATATTGTAATGTGAATGTTCAGTTAAGTCTCGTTTGCTTTTTGTTTGCTCTGTTTGGCTGTCCATGATCATTAGTTAATTCCCTTTAGTTTAGCTTAGCAATTAGCCCCATTGCACTGTTCTTTTTCAGTCAGTCACCATGTCTATTTAAACCGTCCGTTTCCTGTGTTTCTTTGTCCGGTATAGCTTATGTTGTTGTGTGGTGTTTGCTCCCTTACTCCTCTGTGTACTTTTTGATTATCAAAGAACTTTGTTATTTCTCTTTATCTCGTTTGTGTTTGATCAACATGTGACAGATATATCATTATATATAGCTGTTGTCATATGTCCTAAATAGATATGTGCTGGCCTGACTGCCTTTAGACTGCAGTGCATAAAACATTAATAGTTAATAGTGTGTGTGTGTGTGTGTCCAAAGACGAAAGACGAAAAAAATATAATATAGAAGGGTTAGTTCACCCAAAAATGAAAATAATGTCATTTATTACTCACCCTCATGTCGTTCCACACCCCTAAGACTTTCATTCATCTTTGAGACACAAATTAAGATATTTTTGATGAAATCTGATGGCTCAGTGACAGTGAGGCCTCTATTGCGAGCAATGTCACCATCACCTCTCGATATCCATAAAGGTACTAAAAACATATTTAAAATTTTACTTGCCCTCTCTAGGTTGTCCAGATAATGATCGGAGTGATGGTTTTCTTATTTGGTATTGTACGCACCACTGATGTCTACAATTTCCCTGCTGTTTCTTTGTTTAGTGGCATAACCTACTGGGGATCCCTCGTTGTAAGTTTTATTTAATGGTTTTGCTTTATTGCCTCTCATTTTAATTTCCAGAATGAACTCTGAAATGTCTTTTATTTCTTTCTCAGAACATCAGTGCTGGATCTCTGTCTGTTGCTGCGCAGAATAAACTTCATCCGTGTGTGGTATGTACATAATATGCAGCCTCAAAAAATTGTTTTTTGCAGTGATTTTTGAAAAGCTAACTGGATAGATATATAATTTGGCACGATGCCGAGCAGATGATGTGTTTCAATTATGCAGTGTTTACCACTCCATATTCTCTGAACACAGGATATCTGTTGTTACTTTACTTGACAAAATGCATTTTAGAGAAATTTAAGGTTTGATGACATTTACTAATATATGTAAGAGATAATCCACCAAAGGTGGATTTGGGCTAGAAAACATCTCAGGTTGCGAATGTAACCATGGTATCTGAGAAGGGGATCGAGACACTGCATCTTGGATCAACCCTATGAGGAACGGCATCAGTGTGACTGGTGTCTGAAGCATCTTTATACACACAACATTTTCATTGGCTGACGACAGTCCATGACATCAGTACTGGAGCACCATGCGTATCAGAGGATGCCCGCTCCGCCATGCTGAGGGAATGCCTGCCTCATTAGCTGTGCCTATGCACAACCACAATGAGCATAGCATTATTGACTCTATTGACTTGTTTAGCCAGCGTCAGAAGCCTCAATCATACAGGGCACATCCTAAGACTCATAGACTGTTAGTGATAATATTCCCCTCTACCATTACCCAAGCTCATATGCCCTGTGACAAGGAAAGTCCCAGCCTTTTTCAACCTTCCTCCCTTCCTTGTGGGCCTAGCCTTGACCACCTGCGGCAGAGGAGCAGAGCTCTAAGGTTTAACCATGTCAACTTCTTTAGCTTGACACAGCCATTCGGGAATGCTGGCCTAGGGAGACCATTTTAATATACTACCCTGGGCTTACCACTAACACTAGTCAGAGCAAACACGGGGGTTTTCATTAAGAATAACTCCTCGCTACACTCTTAACCTTTAGGAAACGGCAGGGGAGCTTCAGCTCTACTACCCAGAACAATCAGAGGAAAGTGCTCACACCCTGCCTAGAATAGTCTAGGACCCCAAGACTCCCATTACATGACAAAGGTGCCTGATAACAAAAAGAGCTACCAGAAGGCACCTCTATTTGCCAGGTTCTAAGAGATCAGTTTAGGTTCCAACAGGGAATGAAAGACCCTTATTTATAACCCTGACTGGGTTCTAATCCACACTCAACCCAGAAGGACTGCCCCGGCCCATGGTCCCAAGACTCCTAGCACCTGACATAGGTGCCTGATAACAAGAGGGTCTGCTCAAAGGCAATTTAACTTCTACTTGTTAGGTTCTACAAGACCGCTTGAGGCTCCAACAGGGAGTGGAGAAACCTACTTTACAGACAGTACTCTACTCAGTACACTACACTAGCAACATTTGCTATCTGCTTGTGGACAGCAGAGGGGGCGGATTATTAACATACCTGCAAACTCCAAAGTGGTGAAAAAGGTGACATGTTTACAAAGTAAATAGTAGTAGGTGGGTCTAGGGGCATCCTCCCCCAGAAGAAAATTTTTGTGATTTTATCATGTAATCTAAGCATTCTGGTGCACTCTGACAAGAAAATGAGTGAAAAAAAAAAACATTTGCTTCAAGTAAAAAATAAAATAAATAAAAAAATAAACATTTATTTGATTGGACATTGATACAAATTTCACAATTGGATTTGATTTTGATTCAGAAGCTTGCGATTTGATTTCAATTTGGATTACCCTTAATTCAATATTGATTAATTTAGGCCTATCAGGTACAGTACATGGCAAATTTCCTCAAAGAAAAAATATCTCTCAATTAATGCTGTAAACTATTCAGGGAACCACAGTGTCACGATCACCTGTGAGAGTGCCCATGATCACCACCAGAGGGCACTCCATCCTAGACTGTCACTGTTTTGGACTCCATTACCCATAACTCTCTGCCCGGTCTATCAGCCATGATTGTTTGCAGCTGTTTGTCATTAACATCATCACCTCTGTCCATAAAAGCCAGATTCTCTCACTTACTCATCGCTAGATCTTGCAGTTATATATAGTTACTATAGAGTACGAATGATTCAGATGGGGTGGCAGGGGAATCTCAAAATACACACACACAAATCCAAGTTGATTCACACGCGAATGTGAGAATGAAATCGTAAGTTTCAAACATTCGAAACTTTTGTGCACAGTTGTATATCTATGAATTGTGTTTTGCATTTGTGAATTGTATTTTATGAATATATAATTTTATTTTGCGCACGTGAATTGCTTTTTGTGAATGTATTTTTTTCGCGCACGTGAATTTTTTTTTTGTGCACATGAATTAGGTTTCACGCATGTGAAATCATTTTTTTTTTGCGTGAATTATTATTGATACAATATTGGCTCCATATTGACCTGCTTTGGTGTTCAGCAAGAGAAAGGCCTGCTACAAATGCAGGCGTTGAGCTTTATACATACAGTATACCAGTCGATTTTTACCAACTAAAATTCTTCAGAGTGCAAACTGTGTGGCTGATGCTTTTTCTTTAGACATTATTCTAAGTTTTCTTAGTTCAATAACATTCACCCTTTTATCATCAGATCAGGACATTTTACAAGTATATGCCATTACTATTCTTGCATGTCATTTTTCAATTTTCAGCTTTTCTTTCTGTATAGGTGAAATCCTGTCTTGTAATGAATGTGCTCAGTGCTGTAACTGCAGGGCTCGCCATTCTTCTCATGTCCATAGAAATAGGACTTGGCTCAGAGACCAGCAAGTATCGAAGGTGCTTCAAAAGCTACGGTCAAACTGAAGACTTTATGTGTATCATGTATGAGGTACTAAATGTATAATTTACAACCATTAAATCAAGAAATGTGTGATTTTCTTTTTAACCTTTATTTAACTGACAAAAGTACAAAGAAAAGATTTTCAAAGTTTTCCCTGACCAACTTAAGAATATAAACAAATTTTGATTTTGATGGCTGCAACACACTCCAAAAAAAAAAAAAAAAAAAAAAAAAAGTTGGGACAGAGGCATGTTTACCACTGTGTCACATCACCTTTCCTTTTAATTACTTTTTAATTGTTCGGGAATTGAGGACGCTAATTGTTGAATTTTTACAAGTGGATTTTTTGCCCAATCTCACCTGATACAAGACAGCTGCTCAACAGTCTGTGATCATTGTTGTCTGATTCTCCTTTTCATGATGGGCCATACATTTTCAATAAGAGTCAGATCTGGACTGCAGGCAGGCAATCAGACACATCCACTGTACGGTGTGTAGAGTGTATAGAAACCACTCTGTTGTAGCACATGCACAATGAGGCCTGGCATTGCCTTGCTTCACATTAATGATGTCATCTTGATGGCAGTTTATGTCTCTGTACAATCCCAATATACGCCTCCACGTCTATGGTACCTTCTAACATATATGAGTCACCCATGCCGTTTGCACTAATGCACCTCCATACCATGACAGATGTTTTCTTTTGCACCTTTCACTGATGAAAGTCTGGATGGTCCCTTTCATCTTTGGGACTGAGAATTCAATGTCCGTCTTTTCCAAAAAACATGCTGAGATGTGCACTCGTCTGACCACAGCACACATTTCCACTGTCTTCTGGACCATCTGAGATTAGCTCGGTCCCAGAGGACTCAGCAGCATCTCTGCATTTAACTGATGTATAGCTTTCTCCTTGCTTAACAGAGATTTGAGTTGCATTTCTTGATGCAGCATCAGACTGTGTTAAGTGACAACAGTTTTCCAAAGTACTCTCGAGCCCATGTGGCTTTATTTAACACAGTAGCATGACAGGTTTCCTGCCTTGCCCTACATGGACTAAAATTTCACAATATTAGGTATAGTAGATGGTGAAAGACCTAAATACTTTGCAATCTTGCATTGAGAAATATGATTTTTTTTTTAATTGTTTGACGATTCTCTCATGACATTTGGCACAAAGTGGTGAGCCGTGACCCATCTTTGCTTGCAAAGACTGAGGCTGTTTACATGACACAGTTTTCAACTAAAAATGGAAAACTTTTTATGCGTTTTGGCCGTTCATTTACACAACAATGGCGTTTTAGTGGCCTGAAAACGCAAAATTTTGAAAATAGGTTCCAAAGTGCAAGTTTTTGAAAACTATACCATTGTCATCTCCGTGTAAACTGCAAAAAACGCGAATCTGTGAAAACGGTGATGTCATACACAGCGTATTACATGTTTAGTCTATACACCTTATTTTTCAACATGTTTTCTGTGAATGTGCGAGACTTCCTATTTATCAGCTGTTACAGGGAAATAACGAGAAGAATATCAAGTGCAGTAAACTGTAAAAATAAGGTTGACAGGAATGCACGTTTAGCGCAAGTTCTCTGTAAAAGAATGCGTATGTGCGCAGGCTCGTAATCTTTCTTTAAAAAGTGACATCGCCATCTACTTGTCTGGCATGCATAATACAGCGTTTTTAGTTATTTTCGTGGATCCGTGTGAACGGGGATAGTTTTGTATAATGTTGTCATCTGTACAAAGAATTTCCATTTTTTTGTACATTGTTGTTGTGTAAATGTATCTTGAGTCTTTGGTGGATGCTTATTTTATACACAACCGTTTAACTTGGATAACTTAAAGTGTGTTGCAGCCATCAAAATCAAAATTTGTTTATATTTAAAAAATACAGTTAAGTTGGTCAGTAAAAACTTTGAAAATCTTTTCTTTGTACTTTTGTCAATTAAATAAAGGTTCAAGAGAATTAACAAACCACAGATTCTTGATTTTAATGCATTTTACAAAATGCCCCAAATACAATACTTTCTGTTTGCAATATGTTTAGATTTTATCTCTGTTTAATAAACTTAAATGACAATATTTCTGTAACATATTACGTTGCTTCTTGCATGTTTCACGGCACTTTGAAAATAAAATGTCCTGTTAAGTGGCACTACATTTTCTCCTAAACAGATGAACATGAATGTGGAAACATTTTATTACATTGGTTGTTGTACATATCACTGCAGTTTAGAAATTACATCTAATGAATGGTGCTAAAAGGTTAAAAATAACGTACCACCTACACTAAACCCTGCCCTAAACCTAACCAATAGTATTAGCAAATCAAACGTAAAATAAAAACACATTTGCTGAAGCAACCATGCCATTTTAGCTTCTTGAAGTCTTTGAGCTCTTTTATGGAGTGTTGTTTTTCATGTTTCAAAGAACTTGTATCCAAGCGCTTCATGAACTACTATGTAGTATAATATTTAAAAACTCTCTCAGTATAATTGATGGGTTATTATTCGTGAAACTACTTTTATATGATCATTGTGATTTTTTTTTTTTTAGAGGTATGATTTGGGGGTCCTTGGAATATTGCTGGTGTTCTCCATACTTCAGTTCATCATCTCCATCTGTATCTCAGTATTTGCCTGCAAAGCCACCAGCAACAATGTCTTTACAGGGGTCGATGTGGCACTAATTGGGTAAATTATTTAGCAGTGATGACTTAATTGCAACAATGTGGCAGTAAGTTTGATTTTAACAATGAATATGTATTTTAGTTTAGATTAAACAAGCCACAACCACAAAGGTTAAGCTAGCAGAATATAAAACAACCAATCTCAGTGGTCTGAAACTTGAACAATCTACTCAGGGGTGGCGAACATCCATCCTGGAGAGCCACAATCCTGCAGAGTTCCCTTTCGAAAAGGAACTTTACTCTGCGTTTGAAACGCATACGGGGAACGGCATGACATGAACCGGTGTCTAAAAACAATTATCGAATCTCACCAATCCTATTGGCTGGCGACAGCCTATGACGTCATCGTAGACGCGACCCGGAAGTATAAAGGAGAGCCTAGAGAAGCAGTCAGCATCTTTTCATCTTCAGGGACTGTTTTGTCTGATCGCGATTCTTCGAATCTGGTAAGAATATTCAAACTATGTCTAACAAAAGTTTCAGGAAGTGTGTGGATCCGTGTCCCAGATTTCCGACACCTGATGACACACACAATCTGTGCGTTTTCTGTCTGGGAGAGGAGCATGCATGGACAGTGCTTGAGGGAGCTGTCTGTGTAAATTGTGAGCATCTTTCTATGAAGACGCTCTGTTCACGTCTGGCCCTCTTCTCGAGGGAAGAGGGGCTGGCATCTGTGTCTGGTGGTTCTGGTCCCGCTTGTGCTGAGGCAGAGCGGCGGCTGAAATCATGGGGCTCTCAGGTGGAGCTCACTGAGGAGTTTGAGAGAGGTGTAAATCTCTCTCAACCCCCAGTGGCTGATGAAGGTGAGCTACTAAACAACGATGATGTCCTCTCGTTGACATCATCAGATCCAGCAGTGAGTGCTCTTCTGGCGTTAAGCCCAAGAGAGCAGGAGATGGCGGTCGATGAGGAAGTGGGCGAGCCTGCTGAATCTTCTTCAGAGCCTCCCTGCCCTGCGTATGCGGAGCTGCTTGAGGTTACGGAGCGCGCTTCTGGCAGACTGCAGCTGCCTTGAAAGCGTGTTAAGAAAGGGGCCACACGCAGATGGCCTGACGGGCGGTTCCTTTCTGGCCATAGCCCGGCAGACCCCGTGAGCCTTCCATTCCTTCCTGATCTACATGTTGAGATCGAGAAGGCATGGAAGAACCCATACTCGGCATCAGCGGGCTAATTTCGCTGATGTTGAGGGATTGAGCCAGCATGGGTATGTGTTGATGCCCCCTATTGATGAGACGTTTGCAAACTATCTCGTCACAGGGCGGGCCCCGACACTGAAAGCTCTGGTCCTGCCTTCCAAGCCCCTTAAGATGACTTCTTGTTTGAATGGCAGGGCATACGCAGCAGCGGGTCAGGCTGGTGCTGCTTTACACACTATGGCGGTGTTACAAGCTTACCAGGCTGATCTGCTGAAGGATCTGGATCAGGGGCAGGGTCTGTACCCTGAGGCAGTAGAAGAGCTGCGCCACACCACAGATCTAGCTCTCCGGGCCACTAAACAGACTGCTGCCTCGGTTGGAAGATCGATGGCAGCAATGGTGGCCACGGAGAGACATCTGTGGCTGAACATGGCTGACATTGAGGAGAAAGAAAAGGGTTTTCTCCTCGATGCGCCAGTTTCGCCCTCTGAACTTTTTGGTACCTCCGTCGAGGCGGTGGTGGGGAAGTTCAGAGAGGTGAAGGCGCGCTCGGCAGCATTTAAGACCTGCATACCGCTCAGTGACTGTTTTCTTCTCCATGAGGGTAGCTACATCTACCCTCTCCTCTCTTCTTCCACCTCCTGAGTAATGGTTGATTTGACCCAGGCGCTTCTTACATTCAGGCTGAGGGCCGGGCCCATGATGAATATTTTTCTGATGGCTCGCCTTCTGGCTTGATAGTGAAGAGGCTCTTTCAGGCTTGAAAGAACCATAGATTCCATCCTTCTGTGATGGTAAGTCTTCGTTCTTTGAGTTACAGGGAGTAAGTTTGGTCTATATTTTATAATAAAATGTGTTGACCTTAGTCTTCCTGTATAGTTTTTTCCTGGGTGTGTAAAAAAAGAAAAAAAGAAAAAGTAAGGGGATTTAGGGCCCTGAAGTTTCCATTAGGTTGGTTTTCTTTGTGTTGGTTATATGGCTACCTTTACAGCCACCATATGGTAGAGTAGCTTTTCTCCTCTGGTCATAGCTAGTTGTATTAGAGATTGGCACTTTTTTACTTCATATAGATCTATGTTAAGTGTTGGCATTCGGGGCCGCCTGACTTGGGTTGGGTTGAGCTTTGCTCCTCCGAGCTCTTATTTTAGAGTTTTCGGAGTTGCCTCCTCTCTATTTAGAGGCTGAGTTTAAGCGCAGGCAGATCTATGCTTATGTGTGGCCGTATAGGCCCATAGCTATAGCTGGCCTAGGCTAGAACTAGGGTTTAGGTGACATACTGAAGCATTTCACCCTATGTATTACTACCCATGTCAGGAGAGTGTAGTTTCCTAGTTCTGGCCTCCTCTTATCAGAGTTGTCAGGCCAAGGCCCGTTACCCCTTTGGTGTAGGTGCAAGATTGTAGCAGCTAGGTAGCAGGCTATTGCTAGTCTCCCTGGTGCCACTGTCTCAGGTGGTAGGCCCCTTATCACTATGTGAATAAGAGAATGCTAGTGTTGCTAGGCCCTACTTTTCTAGAACTTTCATTCTATACTTTGTTTAGTCTTTTCCCCTGAACCCCTTGAATCAACATTCAAGTTTGAGTGAAACAGGTTTCATTGAGCTCATGTTCCCTAGGGTTCAGTACAGATATCTACTGTCTTGGTGAAAAGCGTCCACCCTTGAAATTTCAGGGTAGTATGAATGAAAAGTAAAGCATTCCCCTGTTTCTTAGGGCTGTTAATGCTTCAGTTCTATATTTTGCCCTACACGATGTGAGCCCAATAACTCTATTGCTGCCACAGGTTAGCACCTGTTTCTGTAGCAGTAGGCTTTGTTCTGGACTCCTTCAGAGCATGGTGACTAAGTCTGTACTCCCCTTGCTGTAACGGTAAAAATTGTTTTTTTACTGAGTATATGGCCTGTTGGAATGCATAGCTTAGGTTGAGTTTATTTAGGGAACCTCTCTATACAGTTTGATTCCTATGTAGCTCCCTTTTAGAGTTTAACACTGCCACAAGATTGATTGTGTTGTTGGAGTAGAAGGCTTTGACTTGGGCCTCCTTCAGAGTACAATCCCTTGTTGTATCACAAAGTTTTGTTGGTAGATGTTTAATTAGAGTTTGCTCACTTAAAACTAGCACTACCACAGGTTTATGCCCATGATCATTGAAGTAGTAGGCCAGTACTGGGCTCCTTTAGAGCATGGCGGCGTATATCCCTTGTATTCCCCTTAATGTAAGGGTAAAAAGTGTTTCTTACTGAGTACAATGCCTGTTGGAATGTGTAGATTTAAGCTCAGATTGAGTTAAGTTAGGTAACCTCACTTGATTGTTTGGTTCTCAGATTACGCTCCCTTGTAGCTTACACACTGCCACTGGCTGATGCCCGTGTTTTCTGGAGTAGTAGGTTATGCTTGGGCCTCCTTCAGAGCACGTTGACGTAGTTTGTACTCCTCTTGTTTAAAGAGTTAAGTGTTTTACTGAGTACATTGCCTGTTGGAATGTGTGGGACAGATTTAAGCTCAGGTTGAGTTAAATAGTTAACCTCACTGGATAGTTTGGTTCTCATTTTGCTCCATTAGAGCTTAGACACTGCCACAAGCTCATGCTACGTGTCTTTCTGAAGTCGCAGGCCCTGGCTGGGCCTCCTTCAAGAACATGATGGTGTAGGTCTGTACTCCTCTTGCTTAAAAGAGTAAAAAGTGTTTTTACTGAATACATTGCCTGGCAGAAAATTAGCTCAGGCCAAGTTAACCTCACTGGATAGTTTGGTTCTCAGATTTGGCTTCCTTGAGCTTAGACACTGCCACCGGCTGACGCCTGTGTCTTTCTGCAGTAGTAGGCCATGTTCAGGCCTCTTTTAAAGCAGAGTGGCGTAGTTTGTACTCCTCTTGCTTAGAGAGTAAAAGGTGTTTTACTGAGTACATTGCTGGTTGGAATGTGTTGAATTTGAATTTAGCTCAGGTTGAGTAGTTAATCTCACTGGAGAGTTTGGTTATCATATTTGGCTCACTTAGAGCTTAGACACTGCCACGAGCTGACACCACGTGTCTTTCTGGAGTTGTAGGCCCTTTTTTGGGCCTCCTTCAGAACATGATGGCGTAACTCTGTACTCCTCTTGTTTAAAGAGTAAAAGGTGTTTTACTGAGTACACTGCTTGTCGGATTGTGTTGAGGTAGACTGTTATGTGGGCATTCTACAGTCTTTTTCTGCTAGTCTAACTCGTTTCAATCTGAACGAGTTCCCATGTTTGCGGGGTACTTGCTTTACCAGCAATTAAGCTGCTTTAGGTGTGTGGACTTCATAGGCCACCCTTTAAGCTACCCTTTAAGCTCTAGGTAGTTGAGGTCTTTGACATTGGCCTACTGCAAGGCCACCTTGACAGTATATGATGAGTATGTTGGCTTCCTCTCATTTGAGAGTTTTTATTGAAGCCTCTGCTCCACTGAGCTCCAGGTAGTTGATGTCCTCAAATGATGGCCTGTTAAGCCACCTTGACATTCCCTGTGGTGAGTGTGTTGGTTTCCTCTCACTTGGAGAGTCGTTTTGTTGAAGCCACCGCTCCATTGAGCTCCAGGTGGTCAGTTCCCCTGAGTGTTGTGTGAGCTGGCCTCCTTTCTTTGGAGTTGTTAGGCTGAAGTCTCTGCTTCATTGAGCTCCAGAAAGGTCATGAATGTGTGTGTGCTGGCCCTTCTTTTGGGCCGCCCCGATATCCGGCCTAGGCTTGTACTCAGGAATATGTCTTTTTTGACAGAGGTGGTTCAGAGGCTACTCCTAGGAGAGCCTCTCCAGCTTAAGACTAGCAGCTAGTGATCCTAGTACACCTCCTCTCTTTGTGAGAGTCATCCCCGGCCGGGGCCTTCCTTCTGCATTAGGCTATTAATGCAAATGGCAGGCCTTACGACCTCCTCAATGTATCTAGGTTGAGCTGAAACTCCTCTTGATATTAGAGTATAAACGATATGCTGAGCTTCAGTTCCTTGGTGGTGTTAGGCACAGACAAATAGCCAGGTGTTGTAGGCTTTTGTTGAAAGCCTTCCCTGTGGTTGTCCTTGAGCGTTGTTAGACTTCCTCTCGTTTAGAGAATTGAAAGCACTATGCTGAAGTCTCTGCTCTCTAGAGCTTTGGTAGTAGTTTTGTCTAGTTTGAGCTTGTAGCATATCTCCACCAAAAGCTCCTTGATTATTATCAAGTCGCGGAGTCGAGTGTTGCAGGCCCCTCCTGTGGAATTTCTTCCTGCTGGGGCCTACATTCCTCCAGAGCTGAGCTCAGACGGCCTTCTCATCTTGGAGCGAGAGTTTTTGCTCAGGTTTTTACCTTTGAGCCTTTCTTGCGTTAGCTCACTTTGCTCCCAGAGCTGTGCCCCCTTATGTGCCCAACACCAGTGATGCTCAGGTCGAGCGTGTCGCCTTTCAGGGCGAGTTGAGCACGCTCCCTTAGAGCTCAAGCATTAGCCTTGGGCCTGTGGCCATGTTATGCTAGAGTAGTAGGCCCTGACTGAGGCCTCCTCGTCAGCCCGGTCGCATAGTTTTGTACATCCCTTGTTTTAAGGGTAGAAAGCGATATGCTGAGTACACGGCTCGTGATGGCAATGGGAACGAGTATTCCAAGCCTGCATACCTCTGCATACCGCTATCTCTGCTGAGTTAGATTTGCTACCAAGTAGTTGGCCCTCCTTGGGTCACCTTGAAAGCGATCCTGAGTGTCCTAGTTTCCTAGAATTGAGCAGACGGTTATCAGCGGTTAAGACGCAGTGCGAGTTCCCTTTCGAAAGGGAACATCTCAGGTAACGCATGTAACCATGGTTCCCTGAGAACAGGGAACGAGACACTGCGTCTCCCTGCCATGCCTCGGGGCTGCCTGCTGAACAGTCCCTTCAGAAGATAAGTGGATGACTTGTTCTCTAGGTGCTCCTTATGTGCGTTCAGGTCGCACTAGTAGTGACATCATAGGCTGTCGCCGGCCAATACGATTGCCGTAATTTGATAGCGTTTCAGACACCGGTTCCCACTGAGGTGTTCCCCATATGCGTTAAGACGCAGTGTCTCCTTCCCTGTTCTCAGGGAACCATGGTTACATGCGTAACCTGAGACGTTGTCTATTTTAATATAATTTAAAATATAATTTATTTCTGTGATGCAAAGCTGAATTTCCAGCATCATTACTCCAGTCTTCAGTGTCACATGATCCTTCAGAAATCATTCTAATGTGCTGATTTGATACTCAGTTATTATCAATGTTGAAAACAGTTGTGTTGCTTAATATTTTTTTGGAACCTGTGATACTTTTTTCAGGATTCATTGATGAATAAAAGGTTAAAAAGAACAGCATTTATTCAAAATATAAATCTTTTCTAACAATATAAATCTTTACTATCACTTTTTATCAATTTAACACATCCGTGCTAAATAAAAGTATTAGTTTCTTTCAAAAAAAGAAAGAAGAAAAATTACTGACCCCAAACTTTTAAACGGTAGTGTATATTGTTACAAAAGATTTCTATTTTAAATAAACGCTGATATTTTTTAACTTTTTATTCATCAAAGAATCCTGAAAAAGTATCACAGGTTATAAAATAATATTAAGCAGCACAACTATTTCTAACATTGATAATAAATCAGCATATTACGATGATTTCTGAAGGATTATGTGACACTGAAGACTGGGGTAATGATGCTGACAATTCAGCTTTGCATCACAGAAATAAATTATATTAAAAAAGAAAACCATAATTTTAAATTGTAATAACATTTCACAATATTATTGTTTTTTCTGTATTTATTATGAAATAAATGCAGCCTTAATGAGCATAAGAGACTTAAAAATATTAATGTTTCCAAACTTTTGACCGGTAGTGTACATAGCATATAACTAATTTACTCCTAACTAAAAAAACTGCACATTATATTTTATCAAAAGGATATAAAAACTATAATTCAATTACAGCATGCTTCATTGTAAACTTCAGCCTTGTTCCTACTGCTAGACCAGGGGTCTCCAAACTCGGTCCTGGAGGGCCACTGTTCTTCAGAGTTTACCTTTAACCAGCTCCAACACACCTGCTTGAAAATTTCTTGCATGCCCTGTGAGACCTTGATTAGCTGGTTCAGGTGTGTTTAATTGGGGTTGAAGCTAAACTTTGCAGGAAAGCAGCTCTCCAGGACTGAGTTTGGAGACCCCTGTGGTAGACTATTAAAGTAAGTTCTCTTTGTTATTTATCACAGTAAAGTCTATAAAATAGTCTTTATGGTATGTGGATCTTGTTAAACTCTTGTGTACTAACATATCTTGTCTGTTACTTACCAGGGATACTGAGTCACAGTGAGAAGATCCTACCATCCAAAGGTTGTAAGGAATTAATCCTCTGGGGTCTGAGACTATTTTGGGGCCCTGGAGAAGTTTTGACATGCCCTGACATTTTTGTCAATATCTGGTCACTATGATTCTCAAATCTGTGAGATAAACGAAAAAACCCTCTGTGAGCATGCTGATAACAGGAACATATCAGTTATTGTATTAACGTTAATATTATGTCCACTCTTAACAGAAAACATGATTTTTGTGATCTTATGCATGCATGTATTTTTGCACATCATGTGGCGAAAATTTTGTATAGGCTGTGGAGAAAATTTTGAGTTTTTGTATAATTTCCATATGATTTTACTTATATGTGTCACAGACACGCCAGGTTCCAACACTGCCCAATCACAGCCCACTCCCTCTCCATAATACTGATCACACGCACCTGCACCTCATCAGCTCACCAATCACCACCACCATAAAACACACTCACACACTCTCATTCACCGTCCGGTCTAGTTCGCATCTAGACTAACCTTCATGCTTACCTCAAGGACTCATCTCGGCATACTTACCTGTCTCCAACATCTCCAAGTCTCCTCGTGTGTTCCCAGTCTGTGTGTGAGTGTCTCCAGTCTCCGGTGTCACCCAGGATCTTCTCACCTGCAAATATACAAGGACAGTATCACCTCATCTCATCAATCCATTTCACCTAACAAACCTTTACTACTCACCTGCACGTCTGTTTACTCTGCTGCGTGTCTCTAATAAACATCCTTATCGGTATCTCCTGTCTCCGACCCTTCTGTACTGTAACCATATGCTTATGGTTAATTGATTTTGTTTTTCTCAGAAGTGCTTAAGTATGCATTCTTTGGGTGACAAGTGGAAAAACACTGAAGTGGTAAACATGTTCCTAATAAGGACAAAGGCTTCAGCCTTGGAGGTCAGAGATATAAAAGTGAGGGGAAGCTTTCATTCTTTGTCTTACACTCTGCAGCTACTTGTGTTTCTGTATGACTGTCTGACCTTTCTTGCAAGAAATAAAACTTTCGAAAGACAGTTGGATGAGTTTGTCTCTTACCACAATTCTTGATTCTTGCCATAACAAGGCATAAGTTTAAAATTACAGTACCAGTCAAAATATTGGACACATTACTATTTATAACGTTTTTGAAAGCAGTCTCATGATCATCAAACCTCCATTTATCAAAAATACAGAAAAAAAAAACAGCAATACTGTTAATTATAACAATTTAAAATAATGTTTTTCTATTTTAATATACTTTAAAAAAAATAATGTATTTCTGTGATGCAATGTGTCTAAACATTAATATTACCTCTATGGTATTTTATATATTATATATAGAGCCTAAATGTTAATGTGCAGTTTAATAATTGCTAACACATTTTATTTCAGTATTTATTATGTATTTCAGTCAATTTCACTCATCTCAGTACAGCAATATAGTTTGGGAATAGTCATGGCAATTTACTAATAAGTTGTGTGTAGTAAACCAAACTGCACGTCGATCTGCTCCATTAATTCACACTGATACACAAAACTTGCAGGATTCATATTTAAACAGTTTTTTGCGGTTTAATATTCACAGACACTATATTGTGATTAGAAAAAAGAACTTAAGAATAAAAAATAATTTACCTTTCACAATCATCGACTCGATCTAGTTGATCCTCGAAATGAAAGTAAAACCAGTCATGCTCATCCTCTGAGGCAAATCCTTTTAAAATTATTCCTCACCGCATCTCAAAACATTGAAAAGTACATGAAACTGACTAAACTTGATGCGTTTTTCCGAGCTGACGCGGGCGTTTACTCTGTTGCATGCATACTGAATATGTGTCCACGAGACCTCTGAGTACTGTATGTTGAAGCCTAGAGTTTTTGCCTCAAAATTATGTGAAAAAACATCCCTGCCTATTCATTCACATAAAATTATATATTGATTTAAGTTTTGAAAGACACCTTTTGTTTACAAAGGCAATATAATATAGTGCGTCTGGCTTGCCAACTCCAAAAACTCCCTGGTGTGAGACTCCAGGGATGTCCATGGTGACTGGAAGGAGGGGAAAAAAACCCAGCAAATAAACTGTATTGGTCCGTTCTTCTGTCACATAATGTGGTATTAAAGCTCACGAAGACAATGAATATAGAGAATAATCTTTATTAAGAACACACAGGAGATACTCAGGAGAAACACCATTAATTATTACATGATTAAAAGGATCTAAGACTCAAGCTTCAGTATTTGACTTCTATTTTATTCTGAAAAACTTATAGTGACGGTTATGTCTTAATTTTGTGTCAGGAGTTATGAAAATGAAAAACAGAGTCGATACATATAATATGAATTATGAGCATCAGTAGCATCCATTCAGAAAAAGAAACTCCTGTACAGTCGTCATGAAAATGCTTGATTTATGTACGATTTATAAATTGAGGAAACGAATTAGTAAAGTGTGCGCATGATTTAGCTTACTATTTTTTTTCCTGCATATCAT
Organism: Hypophthalmichthys molitrix; assembly: GCA_037950675.1. Classification (NCBI taxonomy): domain Eukaryota; kingdom Metazoa; phylum Chordata; class Actinopteri; order Cypriniformes; family Xenocyprididae; genus Hypophthalmichthys; species Hypophthalmichthys molitrix. The sequence continues at coordinate 1,847,907 of CM075500.1, forward strand.
GTAGTGTTGTCATGATACTGGAATTTCTAACTTCAAAATCCTTGAAAAATATCGATATTCGATACCGTTTTCGATACCACGGGGAAAACTGCCATACATACTGCCATACAGATATTTTTATTATTATCTGCAAATGATAGCACAAATAAGCAGATTAGAATAAAGAGACAAAAAATAAACATGGTTTTAAGTGTTACAGGTGGGTCTAACAGTAGTATTTAGGTAGGAAACACTAGAGAAATTAAATAAAGTAATTAAATGTAAAAAGAAACAACAACACTGGATGGTCTTCAATGTAAAAAATTAAATACGGATTACTGCTTACAATGAAAGTTACAAGATCAAGTGATTTCCCTAATTTTTTCTTTTTTTTCTTTTTCTTTTTTTTTTTTTTTTTTTTTTTTTGGTTAACGTGATGGACAGCAGCGGGTTTATTAGGTTGCTATCACTTTAAGAGCCTAAACTGACTGAATAGACCTACTCGCCAAGACAGGCATTTTGACATAATGTTCTGTATATTTGACCGTTCATCTGCAATACGCCACGAAAACCAAGTCAATTTGGTACTCGCGAGCTGTTTGAGTGGCTTTATGAGAGCGCCACTTATATAGATCAGTGGTGCATGCGCTTTTTTGAGTGTGAAACCTACGGGAATGACTAAAATGATGCGCAATACAAGGCAAGCACTTTAAAAATGGAGCAAATGAGACGAGTGACAGTGCGTGTGAGCTGGCACAAGCGTTTTCAGTTCATTCCTAACCTCCATAGGAATGAACTAAAAACGCTTGCACCGCTCCATGCCAGTGGAGGACTGAATTTAAATACTATGCGGATCCATTCAAAATTATTAAACATCTAATACCACTGATCCTCTCAAACTTCTCCAAAACACGCTTGTTCGGGGAGCATTCATTATAAAACACTCGCAGTACATTAATTTCATTAACTACACGAATATATTGAACTGTGTTCATGCAGAAATACAACGTAAAAACTTACAGTGAGTCGAGAGCGCAAGTGCGGTTTGTTTGCGCATAATAACGAACTTGCGCATGGCCACATGCAGGCCTGGTTCTTGGCAGCTATAGAAGGGTGGGCTGGCAGATAAACTGGGTGAGCAATTTTTTATTTTATTTTATTTTATTTTATTTTTTTGGGGGGGGGGGGGGGGGGGGGGGGGTACTAGATAGACAGATAGATAGGCCTATTCTCTATTATTTAACTTGAACACTTTTATAACATGCCTCTCCGTGATATGGGAGTTTTTATCTTATTTTCACTTACAATAAAATGCTACCAATATTCACTTTTCTACTGTCCAGTGACTATTTAGAAAGTAAATGCGATGGAAGCCTACTGTTTTAGAACACGTTTATCAATTCCATTGCGCTACTTTTCCATTGCTTTTAATTGTTTAAACACGCTCTAGATGGACTTTGACCTTTGCGCTCACGTCTCGCATCTTTGCATCGTCTTGTGCATGACGCGGTGTTCTAAAAACGCGGCGCTTAAGTTAAAATAAGTTCAACTTTTAAAAAAGCGTCTATTCCTGCACTGACCTGCGTCTCGCGATTTTAACCACAAAAACGCATTGTGTGTGACTAGTCGAAAGATAAACAATGAATTCTTACTTCAGTGTGTTATTTAAGCAGACAGTTTGCCTCTTACATTCAGTTTAACAGCATTAACAAATATGGCTAAATGACACTTTCAAATCAATCAGAGCTATAAATGTATATATTAACATTTACAAGTAATGTAGGCAACAACACCCCGTAATTCGCACCTTAGCACGCAAATTTTTCTGCCCGTTTTGGCTTGTGAGATTGTCAGCCTCTACTTTTCCGCTACACACTGAGGTGCGCGAGTGTATAACGTGCCTCGCCATATACTTTCAGCTACGAAAAGTAAAATAGCCTACTGCAATTTTCTTTTTTTTTTTTTATTGGTTGGGTATTCTAGAGCCCTTCGTCAAACTTCTCAACAAACTGTCCACTTCAGTGTTTTTAATAAATGCACAAATCATAAAAAAAAATACACTAGGCTATCTGTACCTAAATTCTGATTGGGTGGGCAAGTCAGACGTTTGGGTGGGCTTAGCCCACCCCTGCCCATGCCTAGACCTGGCCCTGGCTGCATGCCTTAGACTCCTGTATGTCACTGTAATCGTCTTTACCTTCATTACAATCGTCATCCATCAAAGCGACACAGGTTTTCTTTTTCCAACTGAGAGAATTTGCGTTTTGAGCCACCGTTTCTGTCTGTATTTCACACAGCACAACGAGAAACGGCCCTGGGCTGATCTGAAACAATCACAGAATACGAGAGAGATGGTGCCTTGCTTTAAATGTATTTTTTTAATTCATTTAATTTAGCTTTTTTATGTAACGTATTAATAATTAAATTAATGAATTATATTAATATATTTCAATTAATTTTAAGTTATCTCGCGGTCCACTTGGAGGATCACTGAGGACCCCTAGTGGGCCTCGGCCCACAGGTTGAAAAGTTCAATGCAGTACCATAGTTTTCCTGTAGGGGCCGCTGTACGATCTGGTTTACAGAGACTTATAGATTGGGAGAAGAAGACTGATCATAGCTGGTACACACGAGGTGATCAAGCGCTGCATTTGAAATATTATAACTGCACAAAAGTACTTTCTGATGTTTAAATGTGTAAACTTCTCATATATAATTGTTGCAGTATGTTCATGGGTTTCAAAAGAATTTCAAATTCATGTTGAGAAGTTATTTTTTATGAACTCTGGTGAGTTTCTCTGTGTTTGCAGAAATGTTAAGTTGATGTGTTTTAAACTGATTTAATGATCGGAAAAAAATTGTATATATGTTATAGTGTACGTAAAAAAACAGTCAGAGTTAAAAGATGTATTTCAGTACACTTTTTGCAAATGGAGATCAGGGAAACTGATATTTTATTTTTGTTAAATTTATTTTATGATGTTCCCTGTGTATATTGAGGGAAAAAATTACTTGTATGTGAAAAGTGAGTGTTTTGAGATACAGATGATCAACCTGTGTGATAAACAGAGATTTATCTGTGCATTTAGTGTGCTCATGTGTATTGATGTTAAATTGCTAAACTAACACGTGTGAGTGAAGCATGTGAATGATGCTTCTGACAATTTATTTACTCATATGAAGTTAATGTGAATCTTAAGAGATGTTAACTCTGAATTGTGTTGTTCTGTGTAGAGTGTTTTTTTTTTTTTTTTTTTTTTTTTTGCCTGAGTCTATCCTGTGACATGATCAACTGTGAGCTTATGTGAGCTATGGCAAGCCAGACCCTGTGATTAAGTTTTATTTATATAGCACCTTTCCAGGGCTCAAGGACGCTTACTTACTTACTGCTGACATTCAACTCGGATCTGTCTTCATCGAGGGATTCTTTTCAATTACAGCTAAGCTGTTACTTTACACACACCCGGGTAGTAGAATAACAAAAGGCCTTATAACATACATTAATTGTACACTACACACCAATTTGCGAAGGAACCAGGAAGACTTTTTGACATTTTCTTTTTCTTTTTTCCCCCTTTTTTTCTGACCTCTTATGCACAACCTGGACTAGTGTTGTGTTGTGTTGGGACAATACAGCAAAATACTAACTTCTATTATTTCTTCTATTGTTTGTTTTTATTTCTGTTATATGTGCAATAAATGTGCTGGCTGTTAGCTGCTTTTATACCATACCAATACTAATACCATTTGGTCTCAATTTCATTTTTATCCTCCCAAGAGTCAAACCTAGCCCTATACCTATTCAGAGTAATATAATACAGTGTTATACTGGCAACTGTTGCCGTGTTACACAGGGCTCCATAATAAAGTGAGTCTGGAGCAAAAACATGGTTTTAATCTCATAAATTGTCTAATATGCTAGCTAGCCCCTGTGCACCTGTTCCTATATAGGAGCGTATATGTAACTTTTTATAAATAATTTTGAATAGTAAAGCTCACTGAAATGTTTCTTTTTTCAAAAAGGGCATTTGATACAGTTTCAAAGAAGGAGAAGTGAGAAGTTTGATCAAAGAAATTAGTGATTAAAACAGTGTGAATAGAAAGTCGCCAGCAATTATTAGAGCCATAACCAGGCCGGAGAGGTGTGAATGTGTGCAGGGAAGAGTGAAACTGAATAGGGCAGTTTACATCACAAAACAATAGACAATACACTGAATGGATGCTTAGAAGATGACAATAAACATCAGCATTTTAGAGTCTTCTCAAAATAAAATCATGATCTTGAGAAACATTTAATAAAACTCTTCTATTTATTTTTCTGCCGGTGGGTGCCCACACTTCATATCACCCCCCCCCCCCCCCCCCCCTTTCTTCTATATGACTTTCTTCTTTCAGCCAAAGATAAAAGTAATCCATACGGCTCCAGGAGATTAATAAAAGCCTTCAGAAGTAAAGCGATATATATATAATATATATATTTTTTTTTTGTAAGAAAAAAATCCATATTTATAACTTTAAACCATAATCACTGGCTTCCGGTAACAGTCGTACGTTGTAATGTCTGCTTGATGTCTCTGTTACTGTTACATGTGCCCTGGGTCTGTGTTCTATTGTCATCATATGGACTCCATTTCCCACAATTCCCCATCTAGGAACCAATCGCACACTCACACCTGTTTCCCATCAGTGACACTTTATAAGCTGCACTCAAACACATTGCTGAGTATTGTTTAGCCTTTGTTCTACCTTGTCTCTGTGTTCCTTGTCTTTGCCTAACCTTGCCTGTGTTTTGATCCTGGACTGTTTCCTTGTTTGATGATCATTTGCTGCCTGACTTGACCTTAGCCTGTGTTTTGGATTACTCTTTTGCCTTGCCCTCTTGTATCTGTTTGCTGGAGTTTGACCCTCTGCCTGTATGACTACGCTCTTCCTGTTTTATAAAAGCCTGCATTTGGATCTCCAACTCTGTTGTCCCACTCCCTCCGTTACAGAATACTCAGCCACACCAAGATCCAGCGCTTTTTATGAGCGTATCCAGCCACACCATGGATCCAGCAGTACGTCTCATCCGCCTACATCAAGGTAATTGTACCCTCGAGGACCATATTCAAAAGTTTCTGGACATTGCCTATTGTTCTGACCTGACTGCCTGTCATGGATTAAACAAATCACTTCAAGATTATTTAAGTTAGTTGTAAAAGCATTAAAGGGTGCCTATTATGTAAAATTCACTTTTACATGGCATTTGGATATAAATGTGTGTTGGCAGTGTGTGAACGCAGCCACCCTACTATGATAAAAATCCACCCACTCCTTTTTTTTTTTTTTTTTTTTTTTTTTTTTTTAAATCCCCATTAAACCAAAGCAGTCTCATTAGACAAGCCTTTTTAATTCTCTGAGAAGTGTGATGTCACAATGCTCAGGCTCTGCCTACAGCCGCTGACTGACAGTCCTGCATTACCATAGTTTCCGCCCTCAGCAAGTCATACACTGTCCACCGTTTTCTCCGCGCTCGAGCAGCTGTAGCGACAATCTGGTTAGTAATTAAGATGTATTATTGTTGGATGTACGAGTGACGATAACATCTGAGCCGCTGAACGCAGTGGATTAGTTTTATTTTTAAAAGAATGCGCCAGATCTAATATACACATACGATTTCTGTAAGGTTACCTGCTGTTTACATTCACAGACATTGTGGATGTGTGTCTGTGTGAGTCTGTGTGTGCTTCAGATATGTGCGCTTAGAAAACAACCTGTTAGAAGTTTAAACAGATATAGCTTCGAAACGAAAGCATAACCTGATATTGCTGAGTTCAACATGTTCCTGGGTCAACATTTTTGTTGATCCTGGAACAACATTCAAATCAGCCAGATTTGAGGGACAAGTTTACAGATTATGTCAAGTTTAGGCTTAAAATCATGAATTGGTGCTTCTACATCAGTTGTATTCATCTATCATTTCCCTCTGATTTTTGGGATAACTTATGGGTAGGGTTAGGTTTAGGGGTAGGAATAGGGTTAAGACTAAATTTTCAGACTAGAATGTTGTTCCAGGATCAACAAAATATGTTGACCCAGGAACGCATCTAACTCCGCAATATCAGGACGTGCGAAACGAAACACGTGGAAATAATACACTTTAATTAATGATTATAGAAGAACTAGCATTAGAGTGATTGCCATATAGATGTTATTCAAAACCAAGCAGATGTCTTAGTATTTGGCAGAGAATCCGATTGAGGCAAGCAAGAGCTGTGATAGTAGACAGGGGGCGGGGCACAGCAGCTCATTTGCATTTGAAGGCACATGCATGGAAACAGCCTCTTCTTTACTGTAATCATAATTGGGTATTTACAACATGGATTTATAAATGATCAGTGAGGTATTTTAAGCTGAAGCTTCACAGACACATTCTGGGGACACCTGAGACTTAAATTACATCTTGTAAAAATGGGCATAATATGTGTCCCTTAATAAATTACAACAACACACAATTAGTAACCTCAAAAGCTTGATTATTTCCAAACAAATATTACTGACGTGTTAAATATCACTGTAGTAATATATATCTGTATTATGGAACACGCATAGCAATTAGAAATCAAAAGTGGAGACAATTACACTTTAAAGCATCTGTGTGAAAGAGACATGAGGTTTTGGGAAGATTCTTTCTTGTATTCCAGTGAATTATTCATGGGATATATCGTAAATTAAATCAGGAGAGCAGACCACAAATGTGCAGTATATGTTTTTTTTTTTTTTTTTCTTCTTTCATATGTTACAGCAGAATACAAATGAAAAAAGAAAATGATTCAGGAGGAAAAGAATTAGATATAGATATAATTAGACATAGATATTCTTGTTATACGGTCACATTAAAATACAAAGCATTACGTTACTCTCCTGATGTCTGATAGAACATGAAGGAAATTTTACAGCTCATTCAGTCAAACCGACCAGATAAGGGTTATTTGTAGCGCAACCTTATGATTTGAAATGATTTGTTGCAGTCTTTATCCGTGGAACTTCCCCAAACCGGACGTGCGTTCCATAATCTAAAACACAGTAGGCTTGTCAGAAAAAAAGGTGAATATAGGCTTTTACAGTACATTCCCCCCTGTGATGTTAAAATAAATGTGAGCTTCATATTCCGGAACAATGCTAGAAATGCAATAATAATTTGGGTAATTTATTTGCATGTGGGATAGTGAGGGGATGCAACATTTTTGGGACGTGTTGATTCACTTTTTTTCTCTCAAGTCACCTTTATTTTTATAACATTTTATACAATAGAAATTTTTCAAAGCAGCTTTACAATAATAAACAGGAAAGTAACAGAATTATGATGCAAACCTTGTAAAATAAGAGACAGATTGATATTCTGTAGTAAAGCAACTGTAGCAAGGTAATCATATCATTATTCAGCTCAATTCAGTTCAGTGTTGAAACTGTTCAAACTACCTCTTCCTTAGTACCACTAAACCCTAAACTGTGTATACTGAGCATTTACCCAGACAACTGTTCCTCTAATAGTAATAGGAAAATGGTTCATTATAAATTTGGGAACCACTGCTCTAATTTATAATGGACATAAGTCACTCATTTTCCTTAATACTTTTATGGTGCTTGTTTACCCCTTTTATGTTCATTATGTTTATGCTTTTAACCCATCAAAGGTAATGGTTGTCTTTCAAGTTGAACGTGCAGCTCACAGGTTTGTGTTTGTGTATGTTATGTTGCTGTGGTCATGGATATTTCACAGCAGTTATTGTGTATGTGAGGTGACACACGAGAGACGTCTGCATTCAACAGTCTTTCATCATTCTTTCATCAGTTCCTACATCTGCTTCAGCTCAAAGCTCAGTGGCAGGATAGTCTGGTGTTTTGTCCCCTGTATCCAGAATCATTATGTCCATTTATTCCAGGAGCAGCTGAAGAGATCAGATCTTTAGCATGATGGTGAGCCTGATGTCAACCTGCTGTTTCAGCAAATGAAGCTTGGAGATGCAAGGCACGATCCATCGTAATTAGTATGCATATGTTTAGAAACCTCATGATGACTGATTGCATGCAGTACATGCACACTTGGGTTTTGTTTAACCAATTGGCCTATACAATTTACACTGAACAAAATTATAAATGCAACACTTTTCTTTTTGCCCCCATTTTTCATGAGCTGAACTCAAAGATCTAAGACTTTTTCTATGTACACAAAAGGCCTATTTCTCTCAAATATTGTTCACAAATCTGTCTAAATCTGTGTTAGTGAGCACTTCTCCTTTGCCGAGATAATCCATCCACCTCACATGTGTGGCATATCAAGATGCTGATTAGAAAGCATGATTATTGCACAGGTGTGCCTAAATGACAAACCGTGTACAATAACAACACTGTGTAGCATATGTTGTAGAAAATAACTCACAGCATCAGTATAGCAAAGGAAAAAAAATATATTTTTAAAAACTGGTTTAAAACTTAAAAAAAAAAAAAAAAATGCTTACAAAATAACTAAATAAATGGTTAAAGCAGCCACATCTGGTGTAAGAACACAGGCTACAAACATTTCTGGGAGTGCAGAAGAAAAGCAAGAAAATGTTTTCAGAACTACATCTTCAGATAAACACTATAACAGTCCAGCCTTATATTCAAAGAAAAAGAATGTTATATGTTGTAATGCAACATTGCATAATGTGATGTTTATTTCTTCCAGTAGATGTCTTTTATAGTAAACCATCCAAAGAACACATGTCTCATTACAGTCCATGCCCACATCCATCGAATATGCTGACCAAACAGCTTCTTCAGTTTTTGACCAAGGCCACTTGTGCGTCCAGTTCCTTTGTACAGCTTTGCTAATGCTAATGCTAATGCAACAGTCCTCGTCCATCTCAAGTTTCAGAAGATCTGCCAAAGCTTCTCTGATATATATTCTTGCAAAAATGGCTGGGTAAGCTCTCTGAAAGTGGCAGAGAAAAGTGTGAAGCATAGACATGTCCATGGACGGACAAATCTTAATGGATGAAAGTATGTTAAGAGGTAGATATGGGCTAACAGGCAAAGAGTCAAGACTAAGATTAGTATTGAGACACAAGGATAACTGTTAGTGTTATTATAGGATTATGACCTATATCTGAACCAGGAATACGGCCAGGATGAAAGCCACTGTCAGTGTTGGAGACAAGACTAGGGTCAGGATGAGGGCCAGGGCTAGTCTGTGGGTCCAGACTAAAGCCAGGACCAGTGTGTGAGTCAGAAGAGGCAATATCATGTCCAGAACAGGGGCTGATGTCAGAGCCAGAGGAAAACAGAAGTTGCAACTCTGCCTCCTTAATAGAATCACTGAATGGAGAGACTGGCCCATGCAGACTAACATAGTGTTCCCCATGACCTTCAGCAAAGTGGCCCAGAATTAGCAATGGTAGACCTTCTCTTGAGCAACCAGATTTGGATATTAAAGTAGTCGCTTCTACACCAAGTTTTGATACAACGAGAAACTGTACATTGAATATTATGGACGCTCTTTGAAGTGTTAAATGGTCACCATATATATGCATGGTCTGCATGCTTTGAATGTAGTCGCTCCATGATTCATCCACAAAATTAGAAAGGTGTGTTCCATCTGATTCATATAGGTGCTGAATTAGGTGAGATACAATGTTGCCTTAAAGATGCTGCTGTTCGGAAAATTCCAAGAGTATCAAGTTGGTCAGCCACAGCAGCAAATTGGCAGCTACCATCTGGGTCAGGATCTAAACAAATTCTTAAATCAAATAATTCAGAAGTATTCAACCTCTCCTCTTGAGTTAAGGGGATTAACATCTTCATAGTGTATTGTTTTTTGGCCATTTCTTTGGATCGCTTTCAGAATGTTTTTCTTCCGACCATAATAGATCTCAAATGGAGACAACCAGTTTGGAACCTCCTTTTTGTCCTCATTCATAACTCTTGCATAAACTTGCAAATGCTCCGCCCAGTTAACACGTCCTTGTTGGAAATTCATTAAGTCATACATAATCTTTCCCCATAAAACACGGTGTGTTCTCTTAATTTTGCCTTGACTTTAAGGATGGTATGGAGAGCTCTGAATAACTTTGACTCTAAGTTGTCTCATCAGCTTTTTCACTGCACCTTTGAATTCTCTGCCTTGGTCATTCTGCATTATCTTGGGTGGGCCATGCTCATTGTAGATTTCATTTACCTCAAGGAGATTTGGCCAATAATGTCTTTAGTTATAGAAAAACATAAGTGTCTCTACAGAGAATCATATCGCCAAAATTATAAATATATTATACATTTGTGTAGAATATAAACAAGTTTTTATAACAACCATTTAAATGACTATACACTGTAAAAACCGAACAGTTGGATCAACTTAAAAAAATTACTTCAATTGGTAACACCTAAAAAAAAAAAAAATGTTTTATCAACTTAATTTCACTAGGTCAATCATACTTATTGAAATTGCCAATGAAATTTCATTTACTGACACACTTAACACCCGTTCCATTAACAGTCTTTTTGCAAAGTTCTTTGTCTTTGTACTACACTGAACACATCATGCTCAAAACTGAGCCACTAATATGTTTATAAAAAGAAATATAAAAAATATTGTGATTGTTCCCTTAAATGAGCCACATAAAAACAATTAAAGGGATAGTTGTTGGTAAACAGACAGTTGACGGTACCCATTGACTTCCAGAGTAGGAAAAAAAAATACTAATCCTTGCTTGGGCTAAGCCCTGTCTGTGAAACTGGGCCATAATGCTTTAATCTATACAAAAATATTTGCAGCACTTTTTTTTTTATCCAAAATAAAGAGGGACTGGATGAGGTTTCTTTAGATCATCACTTTTGATTAAAGCAGCCAAGTAGATGGAAGACAAAGACGATTGATACAATGGTGGCAAATTACCCAGAACCCAGTAAATACCACAGATTTTATGCTTCCGTCGTGATGTACCCAGCAGATTACAAATTTCAAATTCATCAACATATAATATTGTAAGGAACCCCCCATCGGCCCAAAAACGGAATCCGACGGCCTGGGCGAAGGTTAACGCGTGTATGTCTTTTCAGCGCCTCTGTGAAGTTCACGTAATTTCACTCGTTTAATCTGACTCCAGTTTCAAATGATTATTACTCTTAGGTTGTGTTTCCAATTAGAAATTAATCATTTGTTATGCATTAATTTAGATTTTTGATTATTCTGATAACCTTATATCTTCAATTATAGTGTTATTTTAAATTGTCTCAGTATATCAATGCTTGGATCAAATTATGTGATTAAATTGTTTGTTTTCTTCTCTTCAAAATTGTTTTAGGTTGAGACCGTTTTACCCTTCTTTTTCTGGTAACATCATTTGTGGTGAAAATGATGTGACCCATCATGCATGGAGCTCTCTGGCTCACATTCAAATTTTAAGGTGGCTTTCAGACCTTAGGCGTGGTGCGTCAATCCTAATGTCATGACCTTGACCCTTATGGGGTAGACAGGTATTTTACCTTATAAAGAAGAAGGGAAGGAGAGGAAGAGGAAGAGGAAAACAAAACAAAGCAGTTGAGTGTTTCCTGGTACGGCTAACACTACTGCGTGCATCTAAGGTGTCATGTATCATAGCTTAATGAGAGGTGTTCTACTTGTTGTGCAGATAGTTGCATGTTTCTTATGGTGAATGTAGCTAAGTTGATGTTGAGCTAGTTTCTGAAACTAATTTCTGTCTGTAGGAAGAGCATGTTGGTGAGTATGTTAATGTAGTGTAGTGTAGTGTAGTGTATGTATGGTCAGATCTGTTTCAGTCTGTTTTGCTCACCCCTTTTCTTGAGGGGCTTAGATGAAGATTGGCTCTTTGCATCTTGGACTTGGGACGAGGGATCGTCCATAATCTGATGGGAGTCAGTCCAGTGAGGCAGGAAGTTCTTTGGCAGAAAGTGGGAGGTAGTTTGACATGGCTGCGTTGAGCTGTGGTGCAAAACTTTGTCTCCTATGTTGCATTCCTTTTGTAGCGCCTCCTGGATGTGACAGACTGTCTGACCTTCTGTGCTTACTGTTGTTTCTGTTGCACAAGCATGGTTCTTGAGATGGGAACTTGTTGGATATATTGGTGGGTCATCTCCATTTGGAAGGTGTATCAGATGATCACTGACCTTATTTGTCATAGTTACCTATTAGTTATTAATGATGCCAGTCTCATTCTGTAATTATTGATTAGCTAATAAGGAACTATCTTAGTCCAAACTTTGATATTACTTACTGATTAGTTAAACTTGTTTCTGTATTAGTTAATAGTAGTAGCTGAAGTGTTAATGTATACTACTCATTAGTCCTGCATTACTTACTGCATAGTTACTTATTAATGATGGACCATTATTCTAAAGTGTTACTGATGCAACAAACTTGCGTCACTCTTTTACTTTCATTTTCAACTGAATGTATTTCTCTTCAGGGAAAACCCATCAAGGAAAACATGTGCCTAGAGGAAAGAAACAAAGGAAAGACCCTACATGAGATATTGCTTAAAAACAGCTTTCACTAAAAATATACACAAACTTAACTAACAGAAATTATTCTGATAAGAGTGTTTTCCAGCAATGATGAAATGAAACAGTGACAGTTTAAGTTTGAAGGGAGTAGGCTATTAAGGAAATGTAATTTAGCCAAATATGAACTTTTATTTTAAATAAATGGTCATTTATTTGCAGCTTACTTCACTGTGATATGTTACCATATCATCAGGCTTAACACTGAGAATGTGAATAATTGTAATGTGATGATCAGGTGCAGATATCAAAATCAGAGAATATCATTAGGTGGTTGGATGATTTATTTTTTAACAGAGGATTCAGGTGCAAGTCAATGCACATACTTTTTCTTTGTTCAATTTGCACAATGAACATAGGTTGGAGCTCTTTATTTTGAACTCTCAAAGTGCACAAGAATAATGAATTTATCTTTAAAATGTACAAAATGTTCTTCTAGGGGGAGAGGAAAAAGATGGTTATTTCACCTCCCCTGCGTGCCAGTTGTTCACCTCACAAACATCAGGTCCCGTAACAATAGAGTACACACACAGTGATACACAACATCTTTAAGGTTGGATTAGGTTGAGCTTTAGTTGGACCAGGAAACTTTCCAAAACATACTGATAACATGTACTTTCCCTCAGTAAGAGGTTCAGACAATAATCTTCATTATTCCCTAGTCTTTTATTTTGTGTTTTCATGGCATTGCCATTATTGAGCTTTTTACATTGCTAGGCCAGCTGTTCTCAACTCTGGCCCTCAAGGTTCACTTTCCTGCAGAGTTTTCTTCCAACCCTAATCAAACACACATTTATGCTTTAGATTCTAAAGAGCATTTGATTGGACAGAAAATCGGATGAGAAGCTGAAGTGCAGCGTGATGTCATCAAAATCATTGATCTATACTGGTGAAAGTGAGAGACTGTAAGTTTTGAATGCTTATATCTTCTAAATACAACTTTTTTTCATTGTTTTAGAGCACACTAGGTTATAGATAATAGTAAATCTAACATATTCAACATATTCATATTCTAAAAGCCAAAAAACTTCTATTTTGATTTCATGGCAACTTTAACTCTTCAACTGTGTTTTATTATTTTTATTTATTTAATTTATTTATTTGGAAAACTGTTTGCAAATTATTTGTTCTAGTATGTCTTTGTTACTGTGATATGAGCCTCGACACAAGATTAGTCAAACAGGTTGAACTTGACCCAGTCCTGGACTTCAAGCTCCACCCATTGGCTCTGCATTGATCAGCCTCTCATTCATTGCTCAATGTGCCGTATGTAAACTGTGAAAATGACACAAAAACAACTTGACATGGCACATATTTTTACATAAATCATAGTACACTCACCCAGCATTAGTGCAGACCAGAGAAGGACATGAGGCAATAAGTTCTACGCCACACTGCCAGTGTGGCAGAATGATACTCATTTGACTCCCCCTCATCATGTACAGGTGCCTCTGAAAAGGTGTGGGTCCCAATCCCAATCCCATAATCTAAAACACAGTTGGCCTGTCAGGAAAAAGGTGGATATAAGCTGATCATTTGTTACAGTACCTCCTGTGATGTTAAATAAATGTGAACCTAATGTTCCTGATTAATGTAATCATTTCAGTAATTTCACTGCTTGTAGCACTGTGAGGAGATGTAAAAAAATAAATAAAAAAATTCAGTTCAGTGTTTAAACTGTTCCAACTACCTCTTCCTTAGTACCACTAAACCCTAAACTGTGTATACTAAGCATTTACCCAGACAACTGTTTTCTTGCTAATAGTAATAGGAAAATTGTTGACTTATGTCCATTATACATTTGGGAACCACTGGTCTAATTTATAATGGACAATTAGACGTAAGTCAACCATTTTCCTTATGCTTTTAACCCATCAAAGGTAATGGTTGTCTTTCAAGTTGAATGTGCAGCTCACAGGTTTGTGTTTGTGTATGTTATGTTGCTGTGGTCATGGATCTTTCACAGCAGTTATTGTGTATGTGAGGTGACACACGAGAGACGTCTGCAGTCAACAGTCTTTCATCATTCATTCAGTTCCTACATCTGCTTTAGCTCAAAGCAAGGTGGCAGGATAGTCTGGTGTTTTGTCCCCTGTAACCAGAATCATTATGTCCATTTATTCCAGGAACAGCTGAAGAGATCTGGGGCCGTATTCACAAAACATCTTAAGGCTAAAAATAGCTCCTAACTTGCCGATTTAGGAGAAACTCTTAAAAATAATGGGAGTATCAGTCCTAATTTTAGGACTCCTAAATTTTTGTTCTAAGAGTATTTCACAAAGCATTTTAGCGCTAAAACTAGCTCCTAAATCTGTGAAACGTCATGAGTAGTCAAGAGGACTCCTAAGTCACTAAGACAAAATCACAAACAATCCTAATCCACCCAAAGACAAGGTACACCATTAGGCAATAGCGATAGAGCCTTAGGTGCTGAACCTTTTCTTCATAAATGCAATACTTTGATTTATAAATTTAAATTTACGATCAGACACCAAAAATAAATATTTAATAATAATAAAAAAAAAATGATTACCTGTGGTAGTTGTTTTCATCAGTTCATACTTACAAATGATTGAATAGAGTAAAAAAAATATAATAAGCGTATTTGGTGTGCTGTCCAAAGGGGATGGAGGGTTCCGAGCTTAGCCCAAACCCAGAGTTCTGTGTTGTTCTCTCATCTGTGTATACCTCCACTTGAGCTGATTAGATATACAGTTTGAATGTGCTCCTCCAAAACTTTGTTTATAAAACATAATTTGTCGCTTGAATTCTGAATCTCTCGAGACACAGACATGTAAGAGGCTGACAATTAACTGAACTAGTTTAGTTAGTGACACTATTTGAATATAGCAACATTTTTATTAAACAAAAATCTTTTTGAATAGGGTAATATTTAAAACCTTTATTTTAATATGGAAACATGATAGCTCATTCTACAATATTTCTATGATTAAATCGCTGACAGAGACTCCTCCCCCATCAGCCAATCTCTGTGGGCATAGTTGGTAAAGGTAATTCCTGTAGTCACGAGATTCTAGCTTGTAAAAAGCATTCATGTTCTCGTAGAGCTTGTAATTATAGCTTGTAACCTGGGAGTTTTCTGAAAGCTCCCAGATGTACCACGTGGCCGCTGTACCACCTGACCGCTGTAGATTCATTTAGGCGTTGATAGTGGTGCCATGCCTTGACCATTGCCTGTGTTTGGATTACTCTTTTGCCTTGTCTTCTTGTTACTGTTTGCTGGTGTTTGACCTACTGCCTGTATGACTACGCTCTCATGTAAATAAAGCCTGCACGTGGATCTCCAACTCTGTTGTCCCGCTCCTTACGTTACAGAATACTCAGACACACTATGGATCCAGCAGTATGTCTCATCCTCCTACGTCAAGGTAATTGTACCCTCGAGGACCATATTCAAAAGTTTCTGAACATTGCCTATTTTTCTGACCTGCCCAACTTTGCTCTCATTGATTTCTTCTGTCATGGATTAAACAAATCACGGCCGCTGTTCCAGAGCCCTCAGCCAAGATGGCCGCCACGCCTGAGCCCTCAGCCGAGATGGCCACCACGCCTGAGCCCTCAGCCGAGATGGCCGCCACGCCTGAGCCCTCAGCCGAGATGACCGCCACGCCTGAGCCCTCAGAGATTGCAGCGTTGGCCATTATGGCCACTGACATTTGGTGTGTGTGGGCTGCACACACATCAACTCCAGTCCCAGAGCCTTCTCTAGACCATGGATCGACGCCAGAGTCCGCTCCAGAGCCCGCTCCAGTCCATGAATCCATTCCTGAGTCCACCTCTGTTCATTAGTCCAGTCCAGAGTTTGTCCCAGTCCTAGAATCCAGCCTCGTGGTCGTCTGAGTTTCCTGTCTGTCCCGACATAACCACAGAGATTATTCCTGAACTGCCTACCCACCTCAACATGACCAGAGAGGACGTTCCAGTCAGAGCGCTGGAGGGCTTTTCTGAGCTCCCTGCCTGCACTGTCATGGCCCTAGGGGCCAATGTTAACCTCTCTGTGCTTCATGTTTCAGTTTCTCCTGTTCAGCCATGTGGGTTTCCAGTGTTACCTGATCTGCTGTTGTGGTCGTCGTCTGCTCCGCCGTGGGGGTCTTGAAGCCCGTCTGAGCTGCTTTGGTGGTCGTCTGTTCCGCCGTGGTGGTCATCTGCGCTGCCGTGGAGGTTTACAAGACCATCTGCACGGCTGTGGTGGTCATCTGCGCCACCGTGGGGTTCTTCAAGCCCGTCTGCGCCACCGTGGGGGTTTTCAAGCCCGTCTGAGCTGCTTTGGTGGTCGTCTGCTCCACCATGGGGGTCTTCAAGCCTGTCTACCTGGTCGTCTGTCCAGCCGCCTTTGTCCTGGCCGTCTGCCATGCCTCAGTCTCCAGGCCGCCTTCCTCTCCACGGACCTGGCCCTCCATCTCGCCCCCTGTTCCGCCTCCGCTCCACCTCCCCCCCACCTCCCTCCGGGATTGTGTAGGAGTGTCTGGAAGCCACTCCTTTGAGGGGGAGCTCTGTTACATGTGCCCTGGGTCTGTGTTCTGTTTTATCATATGGACTCCATTTCCCACAATTCCCCATCTAGGAACCAATCATGCACTCACACCTGTTTCCCATCAGTGACCCTTTATAAGCTGCACTCTCACACACACACACACTCTTTGCTGAGTATTGTTTCTGTCTTGTTTCTGTGTATTTCCGTCTGTTCCTTGTTCTGTCTAGCCTAGCCTGTGTTTTTGACCCTGGACTGATTCCTTGCTGATGATCGTTTGCTGCCTGCCTTGACCATTGCCTTTGTTTGGATTACTCTTTTGCCTTGTCTTGTTACTGTTTGCTGGTGTTTGACCTACTGCCTGTACGACTACGCTCTCCTGTAAATAAAGCCTGCACGTGGATCTCCAACTCTGTTGTCTCACTCCCTACGTTACAGCAGGTCTACAGATATTTGAATGTCATCAGCATAGAAATGGAAATTAAAACCATTTCGGTACAAGATTTGACGCAGTGGTAATATGTAAATAACGAATAGTAGTGGGCCGAGATCAGATCCCTGGGGAACACCTTGCTTCAAATGGGCAGTAGGGGATCGAAAGTCCTGCACCAAAATGTCTGTTAGGGAGATGAGAACAAAACCAAGAAAGACCAACACCAGAAATACCCACATCTGAGAGGCAAGAAATAAGTAGATCATGGGAGACAGTATCAAAGGCGGAGCTAAGGTCAAGTAGCAAAAGTATAGAGCGAGAACCAGAGTCAGCAGAGAGTATCAAATCATTCAATACTTTTTACATGTGCAGTTTCAGTACTATGCAGTGGCTGAAAACCAGACTGAAGAGGATCAAAGAGATTATTTTCAACTAGAAAAGACTTAAGCTGAGAGGCAACATTGCATTTCAGTAATTTGACAATGAACGATAATTAGATGAAACTGAGGGATCAAGGTTGGGTTTTTTGAAAACTAGGGTAACTGCAGGAGTTTTAAGTGGCATAGGGAATGATGCAGAGGTAAGAGATGCATTGATGAAATAAGAAATAAGTGCAAAAAGGAGCGGAGTAGGAGCAGGGTCAAGACGACAGAATGCTTTGAAAACTAACTCAGAGATGCAAGATGGATTAGAGAGAAGCAAGAGAGAGACTGACCAGAGAGATTGGGCACAAAAACTTAGATAGATGCTCAGCGAAGAAACAGTTAAATCAACCTTTAAAATGTGGCAGCTGCATTTCGTAGTCTGAATGCCTTAACATTATATTGTAGAAACGGATCTGGTGTCACAAAAGCAGAAATTTCCGATTGTCGGTTCCTGGTAGTCAAAGGAACTTGCCAATATCTGTTAAGTAAATTAACTACATTACACCGATCCTTGCTGCTCTTCATTGGTTACCTGTGAGTTTTAGAATTGATTTTAAGATTTTACTGCTTGTTTTTAAAACCTTGAATGTTCAAGCCCCTGCTTATATCTGTGATCTGTTAATTCCATATAATCCTGATCATTACTTGAGGTCCTCTGGAAGGGTTGTACTAGTTGTTCCAAAATCTCGACAGGTGAGCTGTCTGAGCTTACAGACAAACTTTGCTGAACCTACACTGTCAACAGAATCTGCCATCCTCGGTAGGGTTAGGTTGTAGAGTTAGCAACACCTTCCCCTAGGCAGACCACACCAGGCCTACCAATTTGGTTTAGGAAGGTCACAGAAAGGCACTGGCCGGCACCTGTTGATCAGCTTCCTTTTCAAAAATTATTATTTTATTTCTTATTCTTTCATCTGAAAAATATTTTCCTTTTTTATGATGTTTACTGTAAGGGAACTCTGATCAATATAAGTCAAATGGAATTGAATTACAGTAAATAAGAACCATATATGATTCAGAAAAAATATTTATGTCTAATATTCAAAAATATTTAATTCTTTATCAACTATTCGTCCACCGATAACTTGAGATTAGAGTATTTTACTAATTCTGGACAGAATATTAGGCCATGGCCAACAGTAATAATATCATAATGTTCCGATCACTGATTATAAGCAAGGTAAAAATCATCAGTTTAAGGCAGTAACTTGTAAGCACACAGCACAAGACACTTGTATATATGTAATATTAGACTTTATTGAACTAAATCCATGTATCGTTTGTTCAGTCGTTTATGTTTTTTTTTTAGTTTAGAGGTAGAAAAACTAATTAACAGCTTGAATATTCAATTTCTGCACATGGGAGGGAATTAAACGCCTCTTTCTGCTGATTGGTCAGCCAAAGATCAAACCGTGTCGTCATCAGTTCTTCCTCAGTTCCGCACAGCAGAATAATAGTCCTCCTCTGCTGCGGTTGTTTTTCTCATCAAACAACCAGACTAATGAAAGGCTCGACACAACCCGTACCAGGGCACAGCCTAGACAGGGCTTTCTTCTGTGTAGACCAGTGGTTCTCAAAGTGCCAGTGGGTCCACAAAATAATTTGCTATAGCCTACCGTATTTTCTGGACTGTAAGTCACCTTTTTATCACATGCATTCATCAGTGACTTATATAATGCATTTAATGTCAAATAACCTAAGTGTAGACTTTTAAAAGTAGGCGTTTCAAGTATTCGCTGTGTTTTGGTTCATGTTTGTGGCGTGCACCAGAAAGATGTTCAAAGAGATTGAGATGCGCTAAAGCAGCGCATTATGTTTTTTTTTTTTTTTTTTTTAAAGGCATGATATTTTGTAGCCATTTTGAATGTTCATGAATAAAAAAAAAAAGACATTTTACCATTTTGAATGATGTCCTACTCTTATCTACAGTATATGACAATAAAAGAGTATTAGCAAGTTATTTCCCCTGCTCAGGAAAAAATCCAAGTGATTGCGCCGGCGCCTCGCGTACTCACACGGCATTTCAGTTCTGGCATTGCTAACTTGGCATCGCTGCCTGTTCATTATCAAAATAGAATACAGTCAACCAAACATATAGAAAGTTTTTCTGCTTAATTTAATTAGTCTGTTGTACAATATAAAGGCTGTGTCGCTCAGTCATCATCTGTCACTTGCTGCATGTTATTCCAAACTCATTTCTTAGCATGTGAAGATCCTGATTTACGTGTATATTGGGACCCGACTAAAGTATGAGCCTTCTTTACTTAAAAAGTTTAACATCCAAATGTTACATCGGGTTGTGTTGAGCCATTCATTAGTCTGGTTGTTTGATGAGAAAAAGATTAAATGTATTTGCAATAAATGTGTTGAGAATCCCTACAACTGCAGCAGAGGACTATTATAGAGGACTGCTGTGCTGAACTGAGGAAGAACTGATGACGGCACGACTTGATCTTCTGCTAACCAATCAGCAGAAAGGGGCGTTTAATTCCCACCCACGTGTAGAAGTTGAATATTCAAGCTGTTTATTAATTTTTCTACCCCTGAATGAAAAAAAAAAAAAAATCAAGCTGAATTCTTGTTTTTCGTTTTTTTTTGTTTGTTTGTTTGTTTTAATGAAAAAATGAAAAAGGAGCCATTTCCTCATTTTTCTACTTTCAATATTAAATAAAAAAAAAAAATGACTGAACGAATGATACACAGATGGTCCATTGTCAACCTTAGTTTGTTTGCTTAATAAGATTTGCACCAGTTCAGCAAGAATGAGGAGATTGTGGTAATTGCGTTTGGACTTTGAGCGCTGGTGTTCCCTTCATGACGAAGTTGCTGGAGGGAATCTCGGCGGCGCTGTTTGGCTGACTGTCAGTCATTGTTGAGTTCTGAGGGACAACACTCTGTGGTGAATGGATGGTTGGCTTTGCAGGGTGCAGCCTCATGTGCTGGTTGCCAGATTGCGTGTTGCCTCAACAGTTTCTTTGCGTCTCGATGAGCTGCTGAAGCAATGGACTTTGAGAGGTTTTTTCTTCAGCTAGGTTTAACAAAGGCTCAGACAGAAAAGTTGATGAATTTGGAGTGAGTTCTTGAAGAGCGTGTAAACGTGCAAGCAGGCCGATGGTAGAAGTCTGCACGAATCGCCAAAGCCAAGGCAAAAAGCAAAACCAGACTGCTTGTCACTGGATTTTAACCATGTCCATCTCTCCATGGACATGACAGGGTTTTAACCATGTCCTGAGCCGATCTCAAGGATCAGTATCAGGTTCAGTTAAGCAGTTTTTTAACTGATCGGTATCAGCTATCCGAAGCCCGATCCTTTATTTTACATCAGCTGTCACGCAGGTGTCATGTATTCTGACACCCCAACCTTTATGCTTTCTAACTTTATCTCCACTTTTTTATTTGTGTTGAAATGATTTTGCTTATTGTATAATATAAAATGCAACTTCTATAATCATAATTGTGACCACACAGTCTGTTTACAATGTGTAATGATCAGCCAAATCGGCTGGGTTACAAAATTTAAAATGGGGTCAGATTTTACTGTGATGTTTAGGGTGTTAAAGGAATGAGACATAAAACAGAGATAAGATTAAATAAGAATGGTGTATTTACAATATTCACACAAAACTTTAAAACAACACAATAAAACCAGGAAAACTCAGTCTGTTAAAAGCATACAGTCCAATTCACTATACCCTAAAACAGTCCAAGAATCCTAGTGTGCTGATTAGTCCCAATGTGAGTGTCCACCAGTGTATAAAGGAACCCCAAAGGTTTGGAGTTGTGCCTGGAAAGGTGAGTCCGCAAAATGATAACGATCCACAATCCAGAAAATGTGGGACTGTTAGTGACTGTCTGTTTGTTTGCCATGCTGCTCTCTTTATACAGATGTATTTTCTGCTTCCTGTCATGACAGGCCAACCATTCATTTCTTAAAGACATACACACACTTAAAATGGTAAGAGGAATAAAATGGACTAAAAAACATGTAAACCTATTAAAACTCTATTATACATGAAATCATAGAAATAAATTCTTATGTGACAGTGTCACAAATGTCTACCATTACACCAGATGATTATATTTACCAATGTCTTGTGTAGATAAGATTACTGAGTTAAAAAAGAGGCTTAATTGGCCCGATATGATCCTTGATATCAGCTCGGAATATCTCTAATTTAAATTCTTAAATATTTTTTAGGAAATGATGTGGTACAGAAGAATTGTGAGGGAGTTTTTGAAAATGAAAAGAATATTAGACAAATTGAAATACTTGGTTCCAACTATGTCATACAAAGACTGTACATTAATCGTTAATAATTTGGTAGCATCCTCAATTTGGCACAGGTAGGCATGTATTATTGTTATGCAAATCCTGTGGTAATGAGTTCAATAAATGAGGAGCTGCATGACTGAAGGCTCGGTACTTATTGCCCCATAGAGGTTGTGCGAATTCGAGGAAGAACAAGAGTGAGTGCAGATGATTTTAAAGTGTGAATAGGAGTGTAGATATGAAGAAGGTCAGATAGATATGAAGGGGCAAGATTAGTACTTTGAGTACAAGAGTACTTTGTAAGTGAGAAGAATTTTGAAGTCAGTACATTATTTGTCTGGGAGCCAATCCAAGTGCTGTAATATGGGAGTAATGTGTTCAGTTATAGGAGTTCTGCTAATAATTAATGCAGCTGTGAAATACGTATGTGAAAATATGCAGAGCGAGTGATACTGTTTATATGTGCTTCAAATGATAAAATACTGTCAAAGATGACACCCAAACTTTATACCTGTTTTTAACCTGAGATATATACACTGGAAAGTTATCAATATTCACTAAGAAACATTTAGACTTTGGCAGATTAGTTTTTGAGCAAACAAGAGGAATCTCTGTTTTGGTGCTATTTAGTTCAAGAAGTTTTGAAGTAAACCACTTTTTAATCTCAGCTACACAATCTGAGAGGATAGATGGAGGAAAAGGTGGGTTTTGAGTACAGATAAAGTTGGGTGCCATCAGCATAACAATGGAACTGAATACCAAATTCTCTAAAAATATTACCAAGAGGTAAAAGATAAATGATAACAGAGGACCCAAAACTGAGCCCTGTGGAACCACAGTAGTAACAAATGAAAGGCTTTGATGTAAACTGCTTCAGCTGTACAAATTGAGTATGACCCGACAGTGCACATGATTCCAATAGACTCCAATTTGTCCAACAGAATGCTGTGCGAGATATCAAACGTACGTAACCTGAGACGTTCCCTTTCGAAAGGGAACTCCACACTGCGTTTGAAACGCATATGGAAAACGATATACCCACGCCGTCATGTTTGAGGGGAGTGCATGCCAAAGATGGCTAGACAAACATCAGAACTAGCAATTTCAACTGAATTGCCAGAACCACTCCCCCTACAGGTCATACATAGGCTGTCAGTGACAGCATTCCCTATGGCCAACAGCCCAAGCTATAAGCCTCAAAGAGGCCTTCCACAGAAGGCCTACCAAGGCCTCTCAAAGGCTTCTGGGACAAAACTTCTTTTCAGAGAAAAGAGGGTACCTCTAAGGGAATGTGGCCAGGGGGCCCGAAGGAACCCTAGCCAGTCACTTGTCAAGGGAACTTACTCAACCCTGATTGCCACCAGGGAGGCCGACCTGGTCTCACAGAAACCTAGTCTTGGCCAACGACCTGTCTGAACACAGAGTCTCAATTCACATTCTTTAGAGAAGATATTCAGTAAGAGTGACTGCAAGAGGCAGTAACCAACTCAGACCAGAACGTAGAGACAGGCATCCTGGAGAGCAGGACTCAGCTTAGCGCTTTTTAACCTTACCAATGAGGGGAGTAACACTCTGCTCAATCCTAGGATCTACTCAGCACCTGATTATTTGCACTGAGGAGGCTGTGCACTCTAGAGGGACCCAAACAAGGGGAGTACAGCCAGCCTAGGGGCTGATCTTAAATAGGGAGGCCTCAGAGAGACCTTCAACCACTGACCAGACTTAGGGAGCTAAGTACTATGCAGAACGACCTTCAAGAGAAGGGAGTACTGGGCTCAACCTAATAGATAAACCGTACTGTAGGCACAAAATCATGGAGGCCCAAGAGGGGGCCTACAACATGACGTAGTTCTACATCGTGTAGAAATATATCACAGCAGCCTTGCAAAAGGCCAAACATGTAAAACTACATGCTTAATCTGCTTAAAAGACACCCAGATTTGGGGGGGATAGCTTAAAGGGCGGCCTGTGAAGGCCACACACCTAAAGCAGCTTAATTGCTGGTAAAGCAAGAACCCACAAACATGGGAACTCGTTCAGATTGAAACGAGTTAAACTAGCAGAAAAAGACTGTAGAGTGCCCACATAACAGTCTACCTCAACACAATCCGACAAGTAGTGTACTCAGTAAAACACTTTATACTCTTTAAGCAAGAGGAGTACAAACTACGCCAGCATGCTCTGAAAGAGGCCCAAACAGGGCCTACTACTCCAGAAAGACACGGGCGTCAGCCAGTGGCAGTGTCTAAGCTCTAAGGGAGCCTAATCTGAGAACCAAACTATCAAGTGAGGTTACCTAGTTTAACTCAACCTGAGCTAAAATCTACACATTCCAACAGGCAATGTACTCAGTAAAAACACTTTTTACCCTTACAGTAAGGGGAGTACAAAGAATATATGCTGCCATGCTCTGAAGGAGGCCAGAACTACTTCAAATAAACATGGGCATAAACCTGTGGCAGTGCTAGTTCTAAGTGAGCATATCTCTGACTAACCATCTACCAACAAAACTTGTGATACAACAAGCTATTGTGCTCTGAAGGAGGCCCAAAACAAAGCCTTCTACTCCAAACAACATAATCAGCATCTTGTGGCAGTGTTCAAACTCTAAAGGGAGCTACATAAGAACCAAACCAAATAGTGAGGTTCACTAAACAAACTCAATCTGAGCTATGCATTCCAACAGGTTTTCTAATACAAACTCTAGCTATGACCAGAGAAGAATAGCTACTCTACCATATGGTGGCTGTAAAGGTGGCCATATAGCCAACACAAATATAACCAACCTAATGGTAACTTCAGGGCCCTAATTTTCCCCTTCTATTTCTTTTTACACACCTAGGAAAAAACTATACAGGAAACCAAGGTCAATATATATATATATATATATATAAACCAAGCTTACTCCCTGTGGCTCGAAGAACGGAGACTTACCATTATAGAAGGATGGAATCTAAGGTTCTTTCAAGCCTGAAAGAGCCCCTTCACTATCAAGCCGAAAGACGAGCCAACAGAAAATTTTTATCATGGGCCCAGCCCTCGGCCTGACTGTAAGAAGCGCCTGGGTAAAATATCATTACTCAGGAGGTGGAAGAAGAAAGGAGAAGGTAGATGTAACTACCCTCATGGAAAGGAAATCAGTCACTGATGCTGCTGGTGTCTGTAATTGATTACCGCCCTCAAATCTTCCTTCTTTCTAGAGTCCCGCCTTCTCTGGGACCTGCTCCAAGGAGGAGGAGGTGCCCGAGAGGCAATACTGGACCTCTGGCCCTGTCTCTGATTCTCGGATCGGGACAGGCGAGGAGCTCCTGTCTGTCTGAGCCCAGAATCGGATCTGAGCGGTATGCAGGTTTTAAACGCTGCCGTTGATCCAGGTCCTTCAGCAGATCAGTCTGGTAAGCCTGTAACACTGCCATTGTGTGTAAGGCACCACCAGTCTGACTCGCTGCCGCGTATGCCCTGCCATTCAAGCGAGATGTAATCTTAAGGAGCTTCGAAGGCAGGACCGGAGCTTTCAATGTCTTTGCCCGCCCTGTGACGAGATAGTTAACAAACATCTCGTCAATAGGGGGCATCAACATATACCCATGCTAGCTCATTCCCTCAACATCAGCGAAATTAGCTCGCTGATATCGGTGAATATGAGCCGAGTACGGGTTCTTCCATGCCTTCACGATCTCCACATGTAGATCAGGAAGGAATGGAAAGCTCACGGGGGCTACCAGATTATGGTCGGAAAGGAACCGTACGTCGAGCCGCCTGCGTGCGGCCCCTTTCTTAACAGGCTCTCAAGGCAGCTGCAGCCTGCCATAAGCGCGCTCTATAATCTCGAGCAGCTCCGCATACGCGGGGCAGGGAGGCTTTTCAAAAGGCTCGCCTACTTCCTCTTCAACAGCCATCTCTTGCTCTCTTGGGCTTAAAACCAGAAGAGCACTCGCTGGTGAATCAGATGATGTCAAAGAAAGAACATCATCATTCAGCAGCTTACCCTCATCAGCCGCTGGGGGTTGCGAGAGATTTACATCTCTCTCAAATTCCTCAGCAAGCTCCATCTGTGAGCCCCATGATTTCAGTCGCCACTCTGCCTCAGCACGGGCGGGACCAGAACCACCGGGCACAGATGCCGGTTGCTCTTCCCTCGAAAAGAGGGCCAAACGATAGCGGAGCGTCCTAATAGGCAGACGCTGACAGTTTACACAGACAGTGCCTTCGAGCACTGTCCGTGCATGCTCTTCTTCTAGACAAAAAACGCACAGATTGTGTGTGTCATCAGGTGTCAAAAACCTGGGACACGGATCCACACACTTCCTGAAATGTTTGTTAGACATAGTAATATTTCTTACCAGATTCGAAGAATCTCAATCAGACAAAACAGTCCCTGAAGACGAAAAGATACTGACTGCTTCTCTAGGCGCTCCTTTTATACTTCCGGGTCGCGTCTATGATGATGTCATAGGCTGTCGCCGGCCAGTAGGATTGGTGAGATTTGATATTGCTTTCAGACACCGGTTCACGTGATGATGTTCCCCATATGCGTTTTAAACAGAGTGTAGAATTCCCTTTCGAAAGGGAACCAGATTGAAACTGCTCATACAGGCTATTATCAGAAACATGATTGTGTTCCTGAGCTGCAACAACCCTTTCCAATATTTTAAAAATAAACGATAGATTTATATGGATTGTTGCATGTGCTATGATATGCAATTCTAGAGGATTATTGATGGAAACATCCTTGTTTTTTAATGGACCCTAACAAGCTGAATAATAATGAGTTTTTAAGGTGTGGTATCTTTTTATCATTCTTTTTATTAAAAAAAAAAAATGCTACAGAGAGAATTGTTTAATTCGTTTCTTAAAGAACTATTGATACATGGAGCCAGTTTGGACATTTCTGGCAATGGCAACACTTTTTCTGAATTTTTTAATCTAATATCACTGCTTTGGGACCCTTAGTCAGTTTTTCTCAGCCAAATTTCACAAATGCTGAAAAAATTTTGTTGATACACCTTGGCTTTCTGTACTTGAGTTTAATGATATTGAGATACCTGAATGGAGAGCATTGTATGAACCACCATTGACAAAGACTCAAGGTGATATGCAATGGAGAATGCTTTGGTGTCATTGCCACAAGTGTTTTTGTTTCTGTTTTAAACCAGAAGAGAATCTTAATTGATTTTGTTTGTATAAGCCTATGCAAGATTTCTTAACTTTTGAGATGATTCAGTGTTGTAAGGCCGCGTTTTGTTTTTGAGGGGGGAGCTACATAATAATTTTGCACATTCAGTTTTAGAACTTTAATATTTTTGTGTGATTGTAACATTTCTTACATCTGAGGTTGGAAAAACTATCTTTAATGTACTTGTCCACGACTCATTAAGTGTAAATCTATTTGTTTCTTTTATAATAAAGGTCTTTTTTTAAAAAAATCATCTCTCTCTATCTCTCTCTCAATCTCTCTCCCTCTTCAAACAAACTCCCATTCCTCCCTCCCTTTCTTAGCAGCTGTAACACGGACACACACACACACACACACACACTTCTGCTCTTATTCTCCAGTAAAGATGCTGCAGAAAGTCCGAGATCAAGTCAAGAAACATCCTGGAGTGAGTATTTTAAATTATACTTCTCTTTCTAAATTATTATTTTTTTTTAAATAAGATTTGTTTATTTAATAACTAACATTAATAAGGAAATATGATTTGATTAGGTTGCTAAAGTAATGCTAAAATACATCCTGAAGTTTCAAGAATAATCTGCTATATATATATATATATATATATATATATATATATATATATATATATATATATATAAAATGCATACACTGTAGGAATAAATAATTTTTTGTCATTTACTTCTAAGCAATTACAAAAACGGATGCTGAGAAACAATGTAGTATTAGTACACTCCTCTTTATTTAAAAATATAAAACTTAAAATAAAAAGAAAACTTTAAAATCAGACCATAAGAACTGAGAAAAAAAATCTTATTCAGTTACAAAAAAAAAAAAATGGAAAACAATGTTTCGATTCAAATCATGCTAATCAAAGATCTAATCTTATGGCACACCAGACATTTATTTTATAACACTTTCCAAGAGAACAAACCATAAATCATATAATCTTTCACAGCTCATCCCACAGTTTTTCTTCATCTGTCTGGGCATGGGTGGAGCCTTCCTTTATTTGTTTCGTCTTGCCAGAGGACCTCATGTCACGTAAGGAAATTATTAAATATATTAAAATGCATTAATGGGTAAAGCATGAACAGTGCAAAGTAAATACATGTTGACCTGATTCTTCAGACATGGGACAATTAGTTTGGAAATTTTAGATAATTAATTTGATTCTGTTACCATAAAACACCATAAAATAAAATGGCTATTTTGTGTGTTAGTACATGTGTGATATGATAAATCTATTAAACTTTAATTTAAAATAAACAATTTATGCATTATAATTTTATATCCGACAGTCTTGAAATACAAATTGTGATGGCAAGTATTTAAGAAAGTAAATGCAAATTATTTGAAATATTTCTTTATCTTTTGGTTCTTGACAGCTGGAATAAGAGCAGTAACCCTGAGCCCTGGAATCAGCTCAGTCCGAGCTACCAATACAAGGTACATCATATCAGCTGTGTTCCACAGATTAGACACTTACCACATTTGGGGGTTTTGAGTTTTAAAAGTAAACTATAACAGGGTAATCCTCTATAGAGGTACATGGGAGATCATAGCAAATATTATGAATTATTATTATATCATCCTAATTTGCTTCAACAGCAAAAGGAATTAGCATTTCTATGACTTAAAAAAATATAGAGGTGGATTCTGCAGAAGAGAGCAGCAGTAAAAATTACAATAACTCCCTCAGCATATGTATGAGAAACACTCTCAATTTTTATATAAATTTATATAATTTAATGCTAACACAAAGAATAATGTTAGACATTTTCATTACTTTTTTTTAAATGATCCATGTTAATTATTGCAGAAGTGCGTCATCACTGTCTGTGAAAAGGGTCCATGCTTGTTAACACCAGCAATCTTCTCTGATATTATTTATATTGTATACTAATATGCAAATCAAAGTATAGTACTAATTGCATATTTATGTCATCAAAGTGCAGGTTATAGTTTGCAAATGTGATTAAATATTCAGTTGTGGTTGGTTTTTGTCTGATAAACAGAACTTTAGTTATTTTATAGCTACCTTCTAATTGCTTATTTGCAAACATTTCACACAGTTACATTGTAGGTTACTGTGGAGTAATTAAATATAGAATCAGAAATAGCTGTCCTCCGGAGAAGCACTCAATGTTTTATCACTCAACTAAATGGCTTCATCAGTGTAGAACAGTGTGTTTTGGCATTTCCTGTGGATCTCATTTCCCTGATGGTTTGATTTGCGGCAAAACAAGCACTCCAGGAGGAGCCAACAGAGAGCTGTAGAGAAAGTTCAGACATTTCATCAAACTGATGTGCTGCATGAGCCGGGCTGACTTACCCAGTAGGTCACGGGTCTCATTCCTTCAACACAAAATCAAAAGTTAAAATGAAAACCAAACGCTGGTCAGTAGGGCTACACTGACATTCCTGTGTGGGTAAAAAAAAAACCTGAAGCAGCACACCAGATTTACACTTTCTAAATGACTGAAACCTAGAAACTTGTTCAGAAAATAGGCATAGTAATAAAGAAGTAAATTAAACGGCTGAAAATAACACAATCAACGCATGTTTTCTTTTCCCAATCTTCTTTAGTTTGTGGCCATTAACACAGACTACAAAAACCTGAAGAAGGAAGGACCAGACTTTTGAAAGCGTCACGGTTGTTGGCTCAACTTTCATCATGAGATGCCCAATTTTTTTTTAAAAATCTAATAATGAGAAAAATAAAACAAATGTAGGGTGATTTGCAATGAAGACCCGTTTTAAAACTTGTTTAAGAGAAATTACACTTTTATATCTTCACAAAACTTGCTGATAGAAGTACTAATTAGCATGAGAATAATTCACTGAAAAAAAAAATGACTAGACTAGTGTTACTTTTATTTATGTGCATTAGACATTAAGCTTTACAGAAACCCCCAAAATTGCAGAGATAACATGACCTCCCTCAAGTGAGCATGAGAAAGGGCGAAAGGAAGACGAGCAGATGTTTGTCTTTCTGTAAACAGAACCTGAAGAGCAGAGACTCATAGGAAGGAGATTGAGCTCCCTCAGGCCTGCCCTTGAAGTCTGGATTATTTGGAAAAGCAGCATCTGTTCAGAGTGACGAACTGATACTTTCAATCATGGAGAACAACACGCATGTTTCTCTCACTCTCTTTCTATCTGCACTTTTTTCAATCAAAATTTTTATCATCACCTCCATCCAACCATCTTGCAACACACTTTCTTCTCGCTGAGTTGGCAAACCGTACAAACAAACACAGGAAATAGGCAGCCATTAGACTTACAGTGTTTACTCTTCAGACCCCCAGAGATTTTAAAAGAACACATATAAAGATGTAAACATTTTATGCATGCCCTTAGCTACTGACAAAAATCCCATAAACTGGAAATGAACTAAGGAGGTTTGTTTTTTTGTTTGATTTCCAGTGACTCGACTGACAGATTCTCTTCTCTTAAAATGACTAAACTCATGTCACGGTGTGCGTAGTATTGATAATAATTTAGTAACATGCAATAAACCAAAGTGTAAAAAGATTTTAAATCACAGTACTGTGAAGATAAAATGCACTTCAAAAACTGACAATGGACACAGAGCTTTATTTACACCACTGAATTCAGTTACTGTAATGAATTGAGGGGGTCTGATAACCAAACTCTACACGGTATGAAATACAAGATTTTTACATTTTAATGGAGGTTTGAGCAAAACGTGCCACTAGAGGCTTCTGTACATTGCAGGGAAGGCTAGAATTTTGAGAATTTGGTCCCTTTTTTGTTCATGAGAAATACTGATTTGAATTAGAATCATGTTCATGCATGTATTTTGTTAATTTAACTTTAAACATTTCAATTAATAAACAATTAGGAAACATTTTGGAGAAAAAAAAAACATACATAAAATATAGGATAATCATAAAAATATTTTAATTAAATGTTTTATTGACTTTAACAGATGTTGCCAGTCCACAATGGCCTTTTTACCATGGTGTTTGCCACAGTAATTATGCATTTACTGCTCTAAGTGGTGCTGTAATGGGCGATTCCCTGGTTCACACACTGTGAGAGAAAATGTATTCAGTTTCACATTGCTGGTTTGCATAGAGTTCAGTGTTTGTATTCCCTGTACATTTTGATGCAGTTTGAGAAATATAGCCTATATTCTGTGTTTTGTGCAAAATTAATAAAGAACACTGTTGCAAAAAAATCTACTTTTGTCCAGTGTCTTTTGCTATGCACATATTGTATTTAGTTTAGTTTCATCAGATTGCAAAACCAAATTCTCATTACTTTGCTGCCTTTTTTTAAAGGGTTAGTTCACCCAATAATGAAATTTCTTTCATTAATAGTCACCCTCATATCGTTCCAAACCCGTAAGACCTTCGTTCATCTTCGTAACAAAAAAAAAAACAAAAGATATTTTTGATGAAATCTGAGAGGTATTTGAACCACACACAGGCAGTAACGTTGTTGCACCTTTGAGGTCTAGAAAGATATTAAAGACACTGTTAAAATAGTTCATGTGACTACAGTGGTTCAACCTTAATGTTATGAAGTGACGAGAATACTTTTTGTGTGCAAAAACAAAACAAAAATAACGACTTTATTCAATAATTTATTTTCTGCTATGTCAGTCTTCTGCGCAGTTGACACAGTGCAGCACCTCCGTGTTTTTTGTTTTTTGTTTTTTACATACTTATTAATTATAAATTATAATTAATTATGTAATTATAAAACTTATAATTACATACATGATATCATGGGTTTGTGTACATCATAGTATGAGATTATATACACAGAAAAAAAAAGCACAATGACAAGGTTAAATATCTTTGAATAATTCATCATAATGCATCAAAAAAATTAATAAAAAATTGTTATTTATTAGCCTAAGGGATGAAACGAGAGTTAAGTTCAACTAGAACATAAAAAAAGATTTAAGGCACTTTTGCTTGTGGAGTTTTCGTTATAAAAATTATATGTTTAAGATAAAACTGTGGGTCAGATTAGTAGGATTAAAAATGTAAGAACTTAAATTAACCCAAAATATACTACAGTACAATCACAAAATAAATAGGCAGCTGAAAGAAACGCATACAGGTTTGGAACAACTTGAGGGTGAATAAATGATGACAAAATTTTCATTTTAGGCTGAAGTATCCCTTTACAGCTGCAGATTCACTTTATTCAGACCTTAATCTCTTTAAATATCACAAAATAGCCATGTCAGTCACTTTCTCAAACACAAGATATTTTTTTTTGTGAATGTGTTTCAGTGGAAACATGTTAAACTGAATAGAAATAAGTTACATTCCTCAAATTTAATAGTGGTTCAGGAATATAAATGATTACCTGATTAGGCAGTAATCGGGGAGCAGGAGTTAAGGCCTAGGTGGTTTAACACACTAGAGCAGTGGCAGCTCATCAGGAGAGGCAAGGGAGGGACAGCCTACCCAAAATTGTGAGGTGAAAATGGGAGGAGGATGATTTAATGTTAATAAAATTCCCAGTTATTAATCTCATTTCATGTCTCAGAATGTGTATTTTTTGTTTGTAATTTCATCACTGTAACACCATAACAAGTTACTGAAATTGAAAGCACCACTGTTCTTTCACGAACGTGCCGAATCAGCCGCTGTCATTACAAGCGCATAGGATAGAGAAGGGGAGGGGGAGGCACATGAGCCGAGCTCGTCTTGTGCCTCAGTTTGTACAAAATTATCCAATAACCATCGAGTGTTTTACATTAAGCGGTTAGGAGAGTTGAGAAAAGATACATCGCAGGGGAGGCTAGCCTCCCTTGGTATATCAACCAATCATAATGTTACGTGATATTAGTTTGAACTGCTACCACTGTGCTGATAATGTACCAGTATCTTAATAAAAATGGAGAGTAGCGATATTGAATATTTGATCGCCAACAATTTACCAAGCTATCATGAACAAACTCTGAGTTTCAGAGTAGGTTTGGAGTTGACAAATCCAGATAAATCCAACCTGGTTTAGATCAGGATCAACTGTTGCACAACGCTCGATATAAACTTTCTCTGTCAACTCAGGTTTAATCCAGACAGAGTTTGCAAAGCACGTGCACCTGAAAGTGTGACACGTGCGGCAAACAGCCAATCACACGGAACAAGGAGAACGTCAGTTTGATTCACTTCTCGCGAGAGAGCTGTGCAATTCATGTCTCTTCTGACGATTAAGAGATCGTTATGAAAAATATGAAATTAAACGCATTTACAAAGCAGGAATAAACACTGATGCAGTGAAAGTTTGAGAAGGCAGCTGAAAGAAAATATCTGACTATATCAATGCATGTGAATCAAACAAATAGACCAAATAATTAATATAGTTTCACAAAGAGCTCAAAAGGATACATGTAAGCTTAATCTGTTTAAAAGATTTATATATTATGCATGTATTGTATTTATTTTAATTTAAAAGCAAAGCTTAATATTATCAATTAATATAATAGGCCTAATTATATGAATATGTCATGAATTACTCATAATTTTAATTTATTTAATATAAATATAATGAATGATTAACAGAAAATGTTGAGCAATTTTGTCTCTAAAATGTTTTCAATATAAATGATTTAATTTGGAGCGAGAGATACAGGGGGAGTGGCTTTATTGCATCAGATACACTTTACTCGCAGCTGATTGGTTGAGTTTGGGTTTGTGATCGCTAACCCAGAATAAAACCCGCTCCGGAGCAGGTTAGCCATGTAGCATAAGTTACCATAGCAATGAACCCCGCTAAAAACCAATCCACCTTCATAAGCCCGAAAAACCAGAGTTTGCTCAAACTAATCTTGAACTTACCTGGGTAGCAACTGAAACCGGCTTTGTGCAACAGGCCACAATAGTCAGCTTCACTCAAAGGCCCAATACGCTCTTTTGTAACACAGACATGTAAGGCGGGATGGATGTTTGCTTCAAGTGATAGGCGAGTGAAATTATATTTGTATTTTCTTGCTGTATGTGTGTCATTTTCTTTAAATTTTCTGTCTATAAATCAGCAAAAAGACAATTTAAAGCAGTTAGGCTAATAATACCTCAGAGATTACATGTTTTTGTATGCAAAACCCGGAAGCGAGTTAGCATTTCCAATTCCATCGCCCTAAAGTCTATGGGTTTTTTTGAATGGGTTTTTGCTAAATCGCCTGAAATAAGGTCTGTGGTTAACAAAGCCTCTAAATATTTTCACGTTTTGATCTATGACATAAAACACACCAGTTATAACCCGCTTGTGATTTTTTAAAGCTTTATTGTGTCTTAAAAACGACGGTTGCTAACTCTGACAGTCACGGAAAGACTGCACGTTTAACATGGACTTGAGTTTGTAAATGCACTCACACACACACACACACACACACACAGAGACTGCTTACTGATTGACCATCTTGGAAGGGCTAGGCGGTTGACCACGCTTGATTTATGCAAAGGCTACTGGCAAGTCCCATTGAGTGACAAAATTCAAAGGAGCTGACAGCCTTTAAGTCTCCCTGGGGGCTCTTCCATTTCTGTACTATGCTGTTTGGCCTGCATGGGGCACCAGCGACATTTCAAAGGTTAATGGACAAGGTGCTAGTTTGGCTGGAAGGATACGCAGCCGCTTATTTAGATGATGTTGTTATTTTCAGTTCATCTTGGGAAGAACACCTTGAGCATTTCAAAGAGGTGTTCCAGCGTATTCAATCAGCTGGCCTTACCATCAATCCCCGTAAATGTGCCATAGCTAAGAAAGAAACTGAATACCTGGGGTATCGGTGGTGGTATTATTAGGCCCCTGATACAAAAGATACAGCCTACTTTATTTGGACTGTTCCCTTCCTCAAACGAAACTCAAGTGAGAGGATTCCTGGGTATGGCTGGGTGGTATAGACGATTCATGCCTAATTTTGCTGTTCGAGCAGCAACCTTAACCGACTTGACACGAAAGAACTGTCCTGTCCAAATTCAGTGGACTGAGGAGGCAAAGAATGCCTTCCAGGACATTAAAAATGCCCTATGATCCAGTGCTGTCTTGTCCCAATTTTGAAGAACTTTTTGTTTTGCAGACTGACGCTTCTAATACGGGCATAGGGGCAGTGCTGTTGCAAGGGGCACTTGGAGATAGGCATCCAGTGGCCTATATAAGTCAGAAGTTGTATCCCAGGGAGGTGAAATACTCCACAGTTGAGAAGGAGTGCTTGGCCGTTAAATGGGCCATGGACACATTCAGGTACTACCTTCTTGGCTGGGAGTTCCTCCTTGAAACTGATCACCGGCCGCTGCAATGGATGGATCGTATGAGAGACTCAAATGCACGAATTACTCGATGGTATTTATCTATGCAACCTTACCGTTTTATTGTCTAGCACGTACCAAGAAAGAGTAATGCTACAGCGGACTTTCTTTCTTGCCTGCCAGCTTGAAGACCGCACGTTTAACATGGACTTGAGTTTGTAAATGCACTCATACACACACACACACACACACACACACACACAAAGACTGCTTACTGATACAAGAGTTTATTATGATTATCAAGTAAATGAAGATCAAATGAATTTCATTTCTCATGAAAAGATGGATAAGTATTCATACACAGCGCAGATCATAATCAGTGAGCATGTTTTTAAATAAAGTTATTTTTTAAATAAAGTTTGAAAAAGCTTGGTGGTGGTGATGTTGAGCCACCACCAAGTGGTGAGCAAAAACTATGCATTCTGGTTAGAAAATTTGTCTGACTTTAGATCACATGTGTCATCAAAGTACCACAAGAGCAAAACGAGACCAGCCGTCTAAGTCAAGCACTGCAGTTGCTCAAAACTGGCTGCGAAAGCCTTGACGACGACACACTTTATTCTCATTGGTCAGATTCTGTGATGACAAGGACAACGTGTGTTGCGTGTATTTTCTTAGACAAGTTCCTGTATTTAACCAATCTTGATATTGAATATCTGATATTCAAACAAAACACACAAAACATTAACAAAAATTAAGATTACACTATCTAGCAAATGTATATTCTTATTGTATAAGAGTAACAGTTTGGAAGAAAACCTATTGCTTATATTTGAAAAATGTCATATACACAAACAAAATTGTGCAAATAATAAACCTAACTGCGTATTATTTAAAAGTGAACTCAACTAACACACTATTTTGAGACTCTTAAAGATATGAGGAATAAAAAAGCAAAACGATTGTACGGAATACCTGATACCTTTTTTTTTTATTGATTTATTGTAAGATATCCCCCTATGTACACTCATTTCTTCTTTTTCTTCTTTGTTCCTTTCTTTTTGGATGTTTGGAAAACAGCATCATCCTCTATGTATATGTATGTATGTTTCTGTTATGCAATAAAAAAATCTTTGACAAAGTTCATGTTTTATATCATCTATTTCCATGTCATTGTAATCTTAGTGACATGTTTATATCATGTTAAATATCTCCACACGCAGTACTTTGTGTTGATTATTTATACAGCCACTGAAAAAAATTAAGAGACCATTTCAAAATTATTTTCAGTTTTTCTGAATTTATTGGGTTTGAATTATTTATTATTATTTTTGTTAGTTCAATATGTCTGCCAATTTTCAAATTAAAATATTGTTTTTATTTGTATTTATTTGCAGAAATTGGAAAGTGGAGAAACAGGTCAAAATAAGATGCTCTGTATTTTTCAGACCTCAAATACTGCAAAGAAAACAAGTTCATATTCACTTTTAAGCAATTCAACATTGATATTTGTACATGTATTTAGGAAAGGTTTAAAAAATAAAATTTCATGCAATAACCTACATTTTTAATCACAGTTTTCATTTGTCTTTTCATACTGTCAGTCTTTCACATTGCTTTGCTATATGTCACTCCTGACGTTCGATATTTTTTTTTTCTTTTTTGAATTCAACAGACACTGAAGTGAAATGACCACAATACATCTAGAAATGCTGATTAAGTGAAAATTTGGAATGGTCTCTTATTTTTTTCCACGGCTGTATATAAATGCAGACTTCATATACCCAGAAAACACAGGAAGTAAGGTTTAGACCACTTAAATATCAAAAAAAAAAGAAAAAAAAAGAAAGAAAATCGAACCTCAGGAGTGA
Organism: Hypophthalmichthys molitrix; assembly: GCA_037950675.1. Classification (NCBI taxonomy): domain Eukaryota; kingdom Metazoa; phylum Chordata; class Actinopteri; order Cypriniformes; family Xenocyprididae; genus Hypophthalmichthys; species Hypophthalmichthys molitrix. The sequence continues at coordinate 1,885,324 of CM075500.1, forward strand.
CATATAGCAAAGCAATGTGAAAGACTGACAGTATGAGAAGAGTCTTAATTGTATTATTAAGATATATTTTTTTGACATTTTATCATTTGGGTCTTATGGGTTAATTCTTTACATGCATTGAAACACTGCAGACTTGTAAACAACTTTAATGAGTAGGTTAAAAAAAAACATATCTTAGTTAATTATTTAATCATAAATCCTTACCGGCAATTAAGGAGAACCAATAGGGAAAGGAAAGGTGCAATGACATATGTTGGTAAGCAGTATTAACAATGAATGGAACAGGTCTATGTTGTTATGTCCTGATTGATTTGATTGGGTATAAAAGCTTTTCATTACCCTGTGTAACACCAAACAAAATGCACATAGACCCTTTTCACATTTCCGGGTTTCTCAGAAGTGAAAGTCGTCATAGTTGGGTAAAATTCTATAGTGGTGAATGAGAGAATTCATTGAATATATTTTTTGTGTTTCCATTTGCTCAAATAGCAAAAGAAAAACTCCACAATAGTGTTTTCACAACTTTCAAAAAGAGGAAAAAAATAGAGAGCGATTGATAACAACAGTCAGAAGAGAGAAAGATGTCATTTTTTGTAATTTAATGCAAAGGTAATATAATACTAAGTATAGTCTTATAAATGTACATAAGTTTAAAAAAAAAAAATGAAAATATAAAAAAACTTTGCAGGATTTACGATATTGATGACCGTTAAAACACATTCACAGTCTGTGAAAAGGGTCTATTGTGACAGTGAATGTGATGGACAGCAAGGGAAGCATCTTCACCATAACTGTCCCTAAAAACACTGCAGAGAAGATTAAAAATGGTGAGTAAACAGCAGAACTGTTAAAGTATTAATTATCTGACCTGTATTAGACTATTAATGTTGATTTACTTTTCCAGATCAAACAATTCTGTAATGGAACAATTAAGAACTGCTGAAAAAATAACAGGTACAGTTTTATACCAAATACTGAACTGTCATATGATGAGATTATTTCTTTAAGTAACACTGACTGCATCTGCAGCTTCATCTCAACCCATTACCCACTTTACAGCACCTGCTGAAAGGCTTCCACCACCAACTACCCAGTGCTCCATTACTACCCCCACCATTGTAAAACTGCTGCCACCACCAACCACTCAGTGTTCCATTTCTACCTCCACTAGGTCTCGTTTACCACCTACCCCAGCTGCTTTCAAGGCCCCATTGTCTATTGCTCTTCAGCTTGCCCCAAGATTGAAGAACACTTTAGAAATCATTCAACCACCAGAAAACTAGACCTTCATCCCCATTCAACAAGAAAGACACACATGGGTCCCAACAATGTATAGTACTTCTAAAAATGTTAGAAAGACAAGTGTCACCTCTGTGGCTGAATCTGACTTCTTTTTCACAGAAATAACACACAGGACAACATTATTGTTACTTGAAGTAACAAGAACCCATCAGCAACTCTACCTGATGAACAAAACTGCCTTCTACAAAAAAAAATCCAAAAAGAATTTGCAGAAAAGGGGTACAACTAATCAACTGTCACAGTCACCAGCTCAGTCACCCTCAGCACTACACTTCCCATCATCCTCTCTGGCTCACACCTGCTCTCACTCCCCGATCACCTGCACCTGCAAGCCATTACCCTCATTAACTATCACTATATCTGAAGTCACTTTCCACACCTCAGTTTCTGGTGTTGACGTTTATATCTACCAGTCCACTTTTCTCACTCCACAACTGATCACCACAGTTGTGGTTCTCATCGTCATCAGTCCTCCAATTAGTGATGGGCAAATGAAGCCTCATGAAGCACTGAGGCTTCACAACCCACTGCTTCACCAAAAGGTTCATTACCCGAAGCTTCATTCAGCATTGCTCACTAGTGACACCTAGCTACTGTGCAAAGAAATAGCAGACAAATCAATTAATCCTGAGCCTATGACCTGAGCAGACATTTGTGCATTGCCTGGGTGTAAAATAAATTATGTATCTTTCTCTGACTTTACTTGTGCAGAGACAGCTGTCACACACACACACACACACAGTTAATTAATTATTCATAAATTGTTTGGATAGTGACAGTATGTACAACAAAATTACATTTACATTTATACATTTGGCAGACGCTTTTATCCAAAGCGACTTACATTGCATTATACTATACATTTGTATCTGAGTATGTGCAATCCCTGGGATCGAACCCATGACCTTGGCATTGCTAGTGCCATGCTCTAACCACTGAGCTACAGGAAAACAAAAAAACAAAAATTGATGCTGTGTTGAGTGCAGTGATTATTGTGGAGGGAGTGTAATACTGCAAACTGCAACAGAGCAGTCTGGAGTGGAAAAAGTTAAGAATTATTACAGTTTTTTGGTGCAGTGAACTGTTTTAGTGCAGTGTTGTGCTTATGGGACTGGGGATATGGAGCAAACTGCAACAGAGCAGTTTGGGGTGGGTGAAGGAAGGATTATAATTGATTTTTATTGAGGAACAGAATTTTTTGAAGTGTGTTGGGGTTTAGACGATTCCTCTTCTTGGACAAAACCTCTCCAGCCTTGGAAAAGATCCTTTCACAAGGAACAGAGGATGCGGGGGAACATAAGACTGCAAGTGCCAGCTGGTATAAGTGAGGATACAGATGCTTCTGTTGAGCCCAATATACTAGTGGATCCTCAGATCTTGAGAGATTCACTTCCGATAAATATCGGTCCACTTCAACAGTAGCATCTGCTGTTGCATTCAAGCTCCTTCTACTGTGATCGGCCGTGCTATCCAGCAGATGCCAAAGGTCACCTAATAATAGAGGTACAAAGAGAAAAACTCCATTAACAACGGTTCACAGTACTAATCACTTATGTGAAAATTCACACAACAAATAAATATACTACTTACTGTTGTTTGTAGATTGACCTGCTTCTGAAGAGGCTGGCAGCTGAGCTGGAGGTGTATTGGTGGAAGCAGAATGGACACCAGAACTTCTGATTATAGTAGCACATTCTGATTTTAATCTTGATACTGCTTCTTGTAGTTTCCCTTGGCTTAAGGATCCCAGTTTTTTAAATCTGGGATCCAATAATGTGGGTATGGTCATCACACTTAATGATTCAAAACATACTGCATTTTCCCTGACCCTCCAGACCAGGCTGTCACCCAGCTGCCTTGTTAAATTGGACTTGAGGCCTTCCAGCTTAACATCTTCTTCAAAGGAATCACTTTGGAGGCAGACACTCTTTTCTCTGCAGAAAGCTCTACTGTAGCCTGGTGGAAAGGGGCAAGAACATGTAAGGCATCTTGGATTGCCTCATACTCCAAGGCAGTAGGAGGGGTGATGTCAGTCCTCAGACAGGCAAGGACTGCCCCCACTGGCTCTCTCAGCTGATAGAGCCGTTCCAGCATGTTATAAGTGCTGTTCCAGTGAGTGTCCACTTCATTTATCAGCTTCAGAACTGGTCTACCCATCTGCTCCTGTACTTGGGCCATTCTTTCTTTTGTTGTAGTGCTTGTTCGGAAATATGTCACAAGTTTCCTACATTTGAATCTAATTTAATTGAAGCTACTGATGTCATCAAAGGACTTCCTCACAATGAGATTTAGTGCATGTGCAATGCATATTGCATACCTAACATTTAATGATCTTACACATGCAATCATATTGGCTGCCGCATCAGTTACCAGGCACTTCACTTTCTCCTTTATGCCCCACTCCTCCATGAGCTTGATGTGTCCAGTAGCCAAGTTCTCAGCGGTATGGCTCTTAGGGAAATGCTCTACACCTAGTAAAATAGTGCAGAGCTTGTCATTTTTATTTATAAAATGGCAAGTTAATGCTAGGTAGGCATCCATGTGTAGGGATGTCCACATGTCAGACGTAAGGCTTACAGCCGCAACTTTCTCCAACTGCTCTCTGGCCTTCTCCTTAGCCTCCTTGTATTTATTATCAACCATGACCTTCAAAGCCTGTGGATAAAAATAAATGCAGTTACTCTTAATTTAACTACTTAAATAATTATAAACCACTTTATTAATCACATACCTTTCGAGTTGGGATAACATAAGTGGGATCCAACACATGCAGGAGCTCCCTAAATCCAGCATCTTCCACAATGGAAAAGGGTTGGGAGTCCTTGATGACCATGTTCACCAGGGCCTCATTCACCATTTCTTTTTTGGAATGTATAATAAAATACAAAGCTGGTGTATTGTAGGAGCCTAACACCTTATTTAAATACAGAAAAAATTATTATAAAAAATTATTATGTATTACTTTGAGTACTGTGTGGATCGTTAGTAGTTTCTGCATGTTCATGCAGTGCTCGATAATGCCTGAGCATGGACGTGCTCTTGCTGTATGTCTTTACTGTCACTTTTCGATTTAATGCATCCTTGCTGAATAAAAGTATTAATTTCTTTAATTTCTTTTCAAAAAAATAAAAATTCTTACTGACCCCAAACTTTTGAACGGTAGTGTATAATGTTACAAAAGCTTTGTATTTCTGATAAGTTCAAAAGAACAGCATTTTCTATTCATCAAGGAATCCTGAAAAAAAAAGTACACAACTGTTTTCAACATTGATAATAATCATAAATGTTTCTTGAGCAGCAGATCATCATATTAGAATGATTTCTGAAGGATTATATGACACTGAAGACTGGAGTAATGATGCTGAAAATTCAGCTTTGCCATCACAGGAATAAATTACTTTATAAAATATATTCAAACAGAAAACAGTTATTTTAAATTGTAATAATATTTCACAATATCACTGTTTTTACTGTATTTTTAATTAAATAAATGCAGCCTTGGTGAGCAGACAAAACTTCTTTTAAAAACATTAAAAATCTTAATGTGTCCAAACTTTTGACTGGTGGTGTATGTAATATAATAATAATATAATATAACTAATATAAGTAATAATTACAATATACTAACACTAATATAACCTAATATAATGTAATAATGTAGCCCTAATATTACAATAACGACAATGACACAACTCTCTGACTCTGAGTCTCTGACACTCTACTACTACTACTGCTTCTAGGTACACAAGGTGGCGCGTGTTTCAAACCCCCTTTATCCAGAAGCGACACTCAAACCGAACCGATGACACCGATTCCACACAAACCGAGGCCTCGTTTGTCATCGGTCACGTGATTTCTACATTCCCAACACAAGCCTCGAATCGAGGCTTCATCTGGCACGCCCATTTATGCTCGACACAAGCTCCGAAGCCTCGGTTCAAATGTCACATCACTACCTCCAATCCTGATCATCCAGCTGCTTCCCATACATCTATACAAAGAAACAGATGCTGCACCCGAAAACCTAGGCAGCTGACTTGTTTCCTCACTGCCTTATCAGGCAATGACTTGTAAGGCAGCGTTTGTGCATGAAGGCACCTTATGAAACTGATTTCGGACAGACTTCTGAGGCAGCGTAACAGTTTAATGATCTACAGCAAAATAGAGCGAGCTTTGGTGAGAACTGAACAAATATTTAATTACTACAGTAGTAATTTCTCGCTAGAAATGACATCAAAAATGGAAAATGTTAGTAAAAAATTTACATTTACACACAAACTGACCAGCAAATTTCAGATGCCATCTTTATTTTTATAGCTCAACTGTCACATAATGGAACACACAGGATTGTGGGATATCAAAGGCAGCGAAGGACACATCTGTGCTGTCTTCAAAAATCGAGCAGATGAAGGTATCTCAGGAAAATGGAATTGAAGCTAACACTGGATTCGGACGTGCCTTGATGCCTTCCTACCATGAAATGTGTCCTACGAAGGAAGCATTTTCCAGTTTTTGGACGCAGCCCAAGACTGTTACTACCGATTTAAGTTCTTTCATTCGATCTACATTCCATCTATTCACCTGTTTGATTCCCCTGATCTCTGCTACCAGTGTTAATAAACATTGTAAATGATATTACCTGTGTTGTCTCCATCTGTATGCTGACATTAACAGACAAAATCAGTAAAAATTAGGTAAACTTTTAAGCACATACAAAAGAGTGAAGAGTGAAGAGTGATATTGGGCAACTGGAGAGGGAAAGCAAACCTGGGAGTAGTACACTGTAGGTGCATCCCAATGTGAAGGCTGCACACTTCGAAGGCCACGTTTGAAGTGCGATTGCGTCACAGCGGCACTACGAAGGCTGCCCCAATTCAGGATGCATCCTCCAAAGGCTGCATTCTATGGCCGATTTGTGTCACCACGGCACGATGAAGGCTGCTGCAATTCGAAAGCGACTTCAAATGCGCCCTCCGTTTCACAGGCAAATGAAGGGTACAACAGGTGGACCCTTCACAGCCTACCCAATCCCAGAATAAATTGTGCGCAGGTGACAGAATTTATATTCAAACAACATGGCGAGTTCTGTGGCAGCTGAAAAATTCACATTTAAATGTAAGTATTGTGTTTTAATTTACTCAAATAGCAAGCGAAACAAGTGTTAAAAACCAAGGGTCTTTTTCAAAATGTGAACTGAAACTAAATATGTTTCCACTGGTCTGAGGCAAAAAGCAGCAAGGAGCAGACCGCTGAATTTATCAAAATGTGGGTTGATAAAGACCATTTGTTCAGTGGAGCCAAAAACTCGGCCAGCATGCCTTGGAGGTAAGGCAATGGCCCATTTGTAATATTTCCACTGCTTCTCAAACTTTTTCTGCCATTCCCCACTTTGGAGGTAGGAAAGAGTTCCGAGCCTGTCCCCAATCGCCCTTAACAAAATGGTAATAAACTAGGCTAAAATGTATTTTATTAACATCACATTTTAAAAACATTACTTCAAATAACAGCATTAAAAACTTTCAAATAGAGAAAATAAACGTGCAATTATATTATCACTTTGTATGAAAAGACTTTGTATAAATAAGAATAATAATTCAATTGAATTAGGATTAAACCCTTTCATGCATGAGTTTAAATTAAAATATTCTAGCTGAGTTGAACGCGACCGTTATTTTAGAACATTTCCCCCATGTTTCCATGGCGACGCTTCATGCTTGTCATGTCACACACTGCAGCTACAATAACACTGTGACAGATGTATCGCTTTTTATTTAATTCAAAATATTCACAAACTTGCTTACCATGTAGCTTACCATCAACTATCTGATATTACAATTCTCAAATACGTGTAAGTGAGTGTGTTTTGTCATTTAAA